>CM076572.1:1466182802-1466613063 GCA_034641835.2 Pinus albicaulis | reverse complement strand
AGGGCCCGACCCTGGTGGATCAATCCGTTGTTTGTATCTCTATCTTTTCATTATTATTGTGTGACATTTTCTAATTGTTTTCATTACGGTTTGCAAGTAAGTAGTTTATTGTTCATTGCTTATTTAATATTGGTGTGTTACATTGGTGAATTGCGTTGCTGTCCCTTTCTAATTTAACAAGAATCTTAATTACTTGTCTTGTTATGCTTTAACAGAGCTACGTTGTTCAGCATTTGATTCATTTGCTGTTTTGTTTGATTGTTGTCCATTACAGATTGTTGTTCAATAGAATTTTCCATGCGATCCCATTAATTAAAGTTTGATGTTCAGATTTATTAAATAGGATTTTTTGTTCACTTCCTTTAATTACAGTTTGTTGTCCATTTACATTGTTGTTCATTTTAGTTGATTAATTGCAAAGAATTTGGTTTTGAGAGCTTTCCTAGTTTACTTTCATTAGAAGTATTAATGATTTAGTTCAATTTCTATTTCCCTTTGATTGCTTTAAAGCAGGACTGTCAGCTGTAGAAAATATTGGTTATTGCTTCCACGTTCCCAGATTGATTGTCTTGTTCCAGTTTGATTTCAATTGCATCAATTTCTAGAGGAATGAGTTATTGCTACTGTATCCTCATTTGATGTTTGCTAAGTGAATAGTTGGATTTCAGAGCATTTGAGTTCATGTTATTGTAATTAGATTTATTTTCCAAGCATCCATTTACTCTTGTATTTAGAACATTGTACTACATATTACAAGACATTACTCTTAGATTGAATTGCAGCCTCAGACAGAGTACACTCTTGAAATAAAAAGTCGTTCCCGGATTGGTAATTAATGTAGGATAAATAGGCATTAAAAAGACACCTTTTATACCTCAACACCTCCTTCCCATTCATTCTTTTTGCAGATCTGCGATATGATCTGAACCGTTGATCTTTTAGATCCAACGGCTAGCGCACTCTCGCATTTTTCATTTCACTCTGCGACGTCCCCTTCTACCCACCTTTCTCTGATAAAATCCTGACCGTCGATCCTCCAGATCCGAAGGCCATCGCATCATCACCCTTTCGGCTTTCGCCCCACCTTTCCATTCCGCCCGCTTCCCTGCGATGAAATCCTGACCGTTGACCCTCTCGATCATTTGTGATTTGTACGAAATTGCGAATAGATCCCAACCATCCATTCCTCCCAGATCAACGGCTCAGGTTCACTACGAGGGCACCCGACCAAAGTGGCCCATACTCCCCAGTCCCCCCCGCAGTTAATCTCTATCGTTGATCTTCTTCGGATCCGACGGCCAGTATTTCCCCATTTACTGCAGAGGCACCCCCCGATGAGATCCTTCCGTACACCCCAATCCCCCCGCAATTAATATTAGTCGTTGATCTGGCCCCCCCAGATCCAATGGCCCATAACTCGTCTCACCCTGGCCCCACTCCATCCTCTCCCCATGCCTCGGTGTTGTATCACGCGACGTGCTGACCGTTGATCTGCACGTCTCCTCGCAGATCAAACGGCCAAGATTGTATCGCACACAAACTCGTTCAACCCCCCTTCCATGCATTTTTAACGCGAAATAAATGGTTTTTTCGGGGTTACATCTAACCTCTAGAGCCATATCGCGTTTTTATGGGCCTTTACCGCTTACCACCCTTTGCCAACGCAAAAACCGTTGGTTTTCCCCCAAAACCACCTTCACCTTTTCGAGCCATTATTGAGTTCAAATCCTGTTCTTCATGGTTCGGCCATGGAACCTCCTCCCTGCAATAACCCCTTCCTTTGCATCGCTCCAAAAACCCTCCACCTCCCCCGGAGCCTCTGTTAGTATTTTAAACCCACAACGGAGGTTTTCATAACGTTTTTAATGTCTATTTGTAGGTTTTAATGGATGGTTAATGTGCAGGCTCTCCCACAATCAAGAAAAGTGGCAAAGAGTTGAAGATGATGATCCTCGAAAGCTCAAAACAATGCAGAAAAGGGATAAGAAAGGATTTATTCCATGTTTAAGGCGATGTGTCATGACCATCGACCATTCATTCAAAACCCTCCAGCACAGAAAGCCACCTGTACACCAGCAAAAGAAAAGAAACAATGAAGATTAATGAAGAGTATCAAAGAGACTAAAGTTCAAAGGTTAAGTCAAAAGCATGAAATATTAAAAGTCTTAAACCATGCAGATTATAGATAAAGACAGCATGATGAGTTATGAAGGAAAAAAAGTAGGTCAAGCCTTAAAAACAGTTTAGCGATGAAATGAAGGAAAACTAGGCTAAAAGGCCTCGAATACATCAACAGGAGGCAGTTATTTCTCCAAAATATCTAGTTGCCACCTATAGCCTACCTTCTGTCTCAAAGGGAAAATTGACATTATTACACTAAAGAAGATATTTTAATCTGTCGGGACAGTTATTATAAAGATGAGAATAAGCCATGAAAGTCAATCTTTTCTCCTATATTTCTATCAGAAGTTAAGACAGCGTTATTGAAATAGAGAAATAGTTGCACCTATTTCTGCCTTATGCCTTGCATGGTTTTCAAGGCTAGAAATGCATTTACTCTGTAATTAATAACATTTTGAACCCTAAATCAATTCCACCTCCTCATTTGCAACATAAACACTGCATTGGACCTCATTGTAAAGTTGGCATTTGATGACTCTTTGAGGTAATACATAGCTCTACTGAATTTGAAAGGAAATTGATGTTCTGGAACCTATGGATGTTTTAACCTGTTTGTTGATAGAGAAAGCTCTATCATTGGATCCCTGAGCTTGGCTGCTGGTGAAGTATTCTAATCTGTTAATGTTTTTTCCTATTTTTCATTTTGTTTCATCATTTCTTACTAAAGTAGAGTAAAAAGTTTAGGCTAAGAAATGTCTCCTAGAAGCACCTTAGACCTCTTTACTCTCCACTGTTTTATGTTTTCCTTTGCTGAGGCATTCTAGAGAATTCTTAATTGCTCTCTTGAACCCTTATGCTTGTTTATTTCAGAAATAGTTCAAAAATTTGGTCTCAAGAATGATTTATGGTTTTCCCTGCTTGCTGCCTCTTGAAAATTGTTTCTGAAGTCTCCCTTTAAAGTACCATTGTTTACAGTCTGCCAAAGAGGTCTGTTTTGATCATACCCTCTGTACTTGCTCAAATAATTTTTTGAAGGTCTTTATAGCTGTAATCAAATATGCCTAGGAGTTCCCTCTTCTATGAATGCAGTTATTTGTGAATCTTGAATGTTTTATTATCCTTGAAAGTGAAATATTTGGATGAAATAAAGCGTTCCTCGACTCCTAGATTTTATTTGAAAAGTTTGTCTTGGAATTGTTATTTGCTGAAGTGTGATTTCTAGAATTTATGGTTAGCCTATCTATGGAATGCCTCTTCATGTTCAAATAATGTTTTAAGTCCCTTTGTTGAAAAGTACATATAATTAAGGACTCTTAATTGCCCTTAGTTCTACTTTTCATTCTAAACCTTTAATGTTCATTTCATTTCACCTGAAAGACTTTGTAGATCCAATAACCAAGTTAGATTTTCCCTTTGATACGCCTGATCTGTTTACAGACTTTTTACAACTTCCACTTGACTCCATTGCCCAATGACTTAGAGATTTCCCTTTTCTATCTATGTTGCCTAGATTATTATGCCCAACCAAAAAATCAAACAAACTCATGCTTAATAACTAGCCTAAAATCAAACCCTTTACAAGCAAACAAGTCATATCTTTGCAAACAATTGAGAGATCCCTCTCTGAGACTAGGAAGGCTAGGTCCTAGAGATCTAAATATTGGTTTTGATGTTGCCTTGTCACTTGGTATGCCAATCTTCCAAATCACAAGACCCCAATAGATTTCAAATGGACACTTGGATCCAAATCTTGACACATGTGAACTCGTCTAGAAGGCACTGGCCAAGTGGAGATTCCGGAACAATGACAATTTCACTCCCAATGTGACCAACGCACCTGTGAATATCGGGAAATGCTTTGCAGATCAGCCTTGCATGGGGCTACCTGCATATGCAACGCACTTAGGCCCCTTAGAGCCTACGTTGGTGAGCTCTCATATGCTATATAATAAGCTTCAAACCATGGAAACCTTTGCTTGATGAAAGTCTTGCTTGATTTTTCTTGTTTCTTATCTTAGGGCATGTAGCAATTGAAATGATAGGGAATGATAGACCCTTGATCATTGGTCTTGGAGATGATGCCTAGTTAACCAAGTCATTGGGAATGATGCCAAAATTGACCTATAACATGGGGAATATTCCCTTTTCTCACAGCCAATCAGAATTTGACTCGTGACTTACTCTGAGCCGTTGATTTTTGTGGTACGGTATTGGTTTCTAACTGTTGATGGGGGATTGTACGTTTTGAATGGGCCATTGGATGAGAGACACATGGCAAGCCCAGAGGCCGCCACATGTTCTCAGGAGGATTGAATAAAATTTTGGTGGAGACAGGGGGGGTTGACCCTGCGACCCGTGGCACACCTGCATAGCCTCCGACTATCTCGCCTATCCAATGTTGCTCACCATGTATGTATGCCGCGTTATTTTATGTTATATGGTTTTTTATTTCGGAGGGGGGGAACCGCCAGCTGTCCCAACACGTTGGCAACCCCAAAGAAGTGATCACATGACATTTTCAAACCCGTAGCAACAAACTTCAAACACCAGCAGTCACATTCAATGTTTACTCCGGCGTGTTCTGTGGTTGTGGTCACATGTCATTGTGACATCAAAATTGCATTGCAACGTTTTTAAAAACAGTAACTTCCAGTGGGATCAAAGACTTGTCACATGGAGGAGTTAATATGATGGTTAGTTCAAATGGGTTTTGGAACCACGTGACTTCGGGTTCCAATGCCACATGCAAATTTTATTCAAACGGTTGAAACACAAAGTTAAAGGCAGGGTGTCAGCATGTGACCACCCCGCCCAAACTGTTCAATCTCTATCCTAACGGTCTTTCCGGTGGAAATTGGAGCGCACCCTAAAATTTAGGGTTTTTACTAAATTTAGCCACAGTTAAGTGCAGTCTCCACTTTTAGTGGAGCTTTTCTAGCTGATATTAGGAAAAATGCATTTGGAGGTCAATTTTCAACCAATTTGGGTGAAACAAAAGTCTACCTAGACTAATTTGAGCATTCTGGAGCCACTGGTGCAGAGAAAACAACCATTAGAGGCTTGTAAACATATGTAATTTACAATTTTGAGCATAGTGACAAAGAGAGGCATGCCATTGAGAGTTGGACCAACAGATGTAGCCCAGGAGAGGTGAACTACTTCATTATGCCTACTGTGTAAAACTTATGTGTGAATGTTTTTTTCTGTTATATATTGTTGTACAGTGTTTTTTAAGCTTATTTTCATGGTTAAATTTCATAAATTCATCTATGTTTCATGGTTAAAACACTCATTTTTTAAGCACACTAATGGATACAAATTGTACATGTTTTTAATACTGAAAGGACACTTAGCACAACAAACTAATACACTCCTTTCAGATCAAGTTGGTATCAGAGCTAAATTTTAATCTCTACTTTTTTTTTGTGCAAATATTTGTTAACTGTTTGCAAGGGTTTTCATGCTTACTAGGCTCAAGCTTAAGAGAGGAGAAGGCAAATTGGTGGAAGCAAGAGGTTCTCAAAGTGAGCCACAACAAAGGAGGGAAAGATTTCCACATTCTCCACCACCTAGTTCACCTCCAAAAGAAGAAGAAGAAGCAATAAGCATGCCTCTAGGAGAAGAAGAAACCCTTGAAGAGATGGATCCCAAAGAAGAAGAAAGAGTGTTTGGGAAAGCATTCCTTGACATGACTAGAATGGTGAGAGTCCTTTATAAATAAAGGAATGAAATACTAGAAGGAGAAGGATCCAAACTTCACAAGGAAGGCATGGATCATTAGGAGGCCACAATGATGAAGATAAATAAAAGAAGGGCAATGGAGGAAATGGAGGCAGTGGAAAGTCACCATCCTCCCCCTCATAATCATCATCCTCTACTTCATCTTCAGTACCCCAGTCACACAAGTCGAAGAACATTGGGAAAATTTCTTTTCTAAAACTTGATGTTAAGTTTGAATTTCCAATGTTTAATGGTGAAGCTAATGCATAAAATCTTGATAATTGGATTAGGCAATTGGAGGTCTATTTGAGAATTCAGAATCTTCATGATGATGATACCAAAATCCAACTAGCTTCATTGAGGATGAAAGGTGCAGCTCTTGTTTGGTGGGAAGCCAAGACAAAGGAGGATATCAATAAGCATGGTAAGATTCTTCTATCATGGACTGATTTCATTACTGCAATAAAACAACAATTTTATCCATTAGTTCACATGCAGAAATCCATAATGAACTGGAAAAATTTTAAACAATTGAAAGGACAAAATGTACAAGACTACACCCAAGAATTTAGGAGAAGAGATCTCTTATTAGGGGTAGATTTGCAGAGTCAAGATACTTTGCTCAAATACATAGGAGGCTTACATGGCTACCTTAAACATACTATCCTCGTGTTTAATCCTACAAGTCTAGATGAGGTGTGTGTTCAAGCCACACATCTAGAAGCTAGAGGGAATAATACTTTTAAAGAGGGTAGAAACAAACATTTTAAGGGGAAAAACAAAGAGAAGACCTCAAAATGAAAAGGAAAAAATAATGCATCTGTAAATAAAGAGGGAGAGAAAGTGGTTTGTAAACATTGTTCAAGAGAAGGCCATGAAGAGAAAATTTGTTGGAAAATACATCTTGAAAAGAAACCCAAGTATAACAATAATAAAGGGAAGCAAAAAACTGCAGCTACAACTCAACATGACTTAGGAGAGGATTCAGGTGATGAAACTAAAATTACAACCATGGGATTGAAGAACATGAAGGGGAAAGAAATTGAAACAAAACCCAGTACTAGTACTTCAAACTGTCACATACAAGCTCCAAATGAAGAAGAGAGAATTGAACTATTTCATGTGAGGGTCATATCCAAACATACCAAGATTGACACATTGTTTGACAGTGGGTCACAAGCAAACTTAATATTTGAAGACTTGGTAAAGAAACTTAATCTTGAGACCATTCCACATCCAAAACCATATCCACTTGGTTGGATTTGTAAGGATGCAAATTTACAGGTTTCAAATAAGTGCATATTGTGCTTTGCAATAATTGCACATTTTGTTGACACAGTTGAATTAGATGTGGTTCTGCTTGATATTACAGGTATTGTGTTGGGAAGTCCTTACTTGTATGACAAGAAAGCGATCGTCTATCGCCATGAGAACATATACCATTTATTCAAAGATGACAAGGAGTTCATTGTTAGATCACATCGCAGGAAGACAAATATTGCAATGGTAAATGCTGGACAAGTAAAAAGGTTCGTGAATTCAAGTAAGAATTTTGTTCTTCTAATGATTAAGCCTAAAGCTAATGTTAATCATGATTTATTTTAAGATCTTGATCCTAATTTGAAATCATATTTATATGATTTAGTTGATGCACATCATGAGATGTTTCAGGAGCCAACAGGATTGCCTCCTAAAAGGGATATTAACATGAGATTCAGTTGCAACAAGATTTTCCTCTTCCAAACATCGGCATGTATCGCATGTCGACAATGGAGAATGCTGAAATAAAGAGTCAAATCAAGGACTTTTTGGACAAGAGACTCATTAGGCCAAGCACTTCATCATGTGGTTCACCCATAGTCTTGATTCCGAAGAAATATGGGACTTGGCGCATGTGTGTAGACTTCAGAGCTTTAAACAAGATAACGGTAAAGAATAGATACCCACTCTCAAGGATAGATGATTTGCTAGATTAGCTAAAAGAATAAAAAAATTTCACTAAGTTAGATTTACGAAGTGGATATCATCAAGTAAGAATTGCAGAAAGTGACACATGGATGACTGCATTCAAAACCAAACAAGGACTCTTTGAGTGGTTGGTTATGTCATTTGGTTTGTGTAATGCACTGGCGACTTTCATGCATGTTATGGATAATTTTTTGCGTGCATTTCTTGATGAATGTTTTATTGTGTATTTACATGATATACTCATTTTCAGCAAAACAAGAGAATAACATGTCTTGCATGTAAAACGGGTACTTGATTTTTTGAAGAAAGAGCAATTATTTCTTAAGATGTCTAAGTGTGAATTCGGAAAGACTTCTCTGGTTTATTTGGGACACAATGTAGGAGGAGGCGAGTTGAGAATTGATCCTTCTAAAGTGGAAGCCATTGTGAATTGGCCCATTCCCAAATCAGTAACAAAGGTAAGAAGTTTCTTAGGCGCAAATCAACATTGGAGAAATTTTATTGCTAACTTTTCTGCCATAATAGCTCCTATGCATGCAATGACAAGTGTGAAGAAAGGCTTCCAATGAGGAGGCAAACAAAATCAAGATTTTGAAGCTTTAAAATACAAGATCAATTCAGCTTCGGTCCTTAAATTACCAAATTTGAGACAGCCATTCGAGATACAAACCGATGCTAGTGATTATGCCATGGGCATAGTACTTTTGTAGCATGGTAAGCCTATCGCTTTTCATTCTGAAACATTCAATGGTGATGTAACTAATTATCCTACATATGACAAAGAGCTATATGCGTTGTTACAAAGTGTCAAGAAGTGGAAACACTACTTGATGGGTAAAGAAACTCGCTATACCTACCGATCACCAACCGTTACAGTACTTGCAGTCGCAAACAAAATTGCAGCAATCACAACATTTCAAATGGATGGGATTTCTTCAACAGTTTCACTAGGTTACAAGGTAAAAGAAAGGTATTTTCAAAAAATTTGTTGATATTCTTTCAAGGCCAATTGTAAGTTCTTCTACTTTACTTAAAATGATTCTATTGTACATGAGAGTTACATAGAACAGTATGCATCTGATGCTGATTTTCAAGATGTGTATGCTAGTTTGAGTGAAAGGAATAAATTTGAGGAAAATGATTATCACATGCATAAAAATTTGTTGTTTCATTTGGGAAATTTGTGTATACCACAAGGAGAGAGACTTATTTTCATGAGAGAGGCTCATACGTCTCTTATTTCTGGACACTTAGGGGTAAGAAAAATAGTGGCGCATCTACAGAGGTATTGCTATTGGCCTCGCATGATAGATAGTGTGTCATGTTTTATAAGAGGATGTTCTATGTGTGCAACAAGCAAGCATAGAAATAGAAAGCTTGGGTTGTACACGCCACTACTGGTACCATCAAGGCCATGGGAGAGTGTCCCCATGGACTTTGTTGGAGGTCTACCTATGTCAAGAAAACAACATGATTATCTTTATGTAGTTGTGGATAGATTTAGTAAAATGTGTATACTTATGCCATGTAGGAAAACCATTACTGCTAAACAAATTGTTGAACTTTATTTTCAACATGTATGGGTTCATTATGGTTTGAAAACTTATATTTTTAGTGACAAGGATTCTAGGTTCGTTGGGAATTTTTGGTCCAATATTTGGAAGATGATGGACACAAAGTTAAAAAAGATTATTTCTTTTCATCCGCAAATTGATGGCCAAACCGAGGTGGTGAACAGAACCGTTGTGAATCTATTGAGAGGATATTGCAACAAACATCCCAAGTTGTGGGATGAACAACTACATTACATTCAGCACGCTTACAACCGGGCCAAGCACTCTTCTACAAATACTTCACCTTTTCAAGCCTACTTTGGGTATTTGCCGAAATCACCATTAGACTTCATTTTTTAGAAGGATGTTGCAATTGATGGGCATAGTGGTATTGACAAGGCTCGAAATTTTATTGATAAAATTCATATTATTCATCAACAAGTTCAAGAAAAACTTGAGAAGAGTCAAAGAAAATACAAGGAGAGGCATGACAAACATAGAGTTGATCACAAGTTTCAAGAAGGAGATGAAGTATCGTTGCACATAAGCAAAAAAGGATGCAAGGATAAGGTAAAAAGCTTAATCCCATTGGTTATGGTCCATTCAAGATCATTAAACAAGTTGGTAATAATGCATTTCAACTTTACTTGCCTTCATATATGCAAATTTATTCCATTGTCAATGTGGAGAATTTACGTTTGTATGAGCCTCCTTTGATTGATGATCAAGGGAGTGATATTCAGCTGCCATGTATAGAAGATATCTCGCTAGAATTTTTGGATGAGCTCAAGGAGGATTCCATCCTTGACATGAGGATATGCACTTCTAAGAGGGGAAGTGTCGATTATCTTCGAATTTAGCTCAAGGGTAGCAAACCAAGTAAGGTAATATGGATGGAAGTGGAAAAGGTGAGGGAGTTGTACCCTCATCTTCTAAACTGGTAATTAAAGTCTTTTGGGGTCCAAAATCTTCCCAATGGGGAGGTGTGATCAGGAGATCATGTGTTATGCTCAAAATTGAAAGTTCTCGAAACTCTAACGAACCTGAGTGACCGGAAAGGTCTCGTCGTTGCAATTCCAACACCGTGAACAGTTCGAAAAACCGATGTCGTATGAGGAAGATATTGTGTTCTATTCATTTTCCCAAACAGCTAAAATTTTGTGACTGAGATTCCCAGTCAGCATGCAAGTACAATTAGAAGATGGCATATTTTGGGGAATACTCCCTTTTCTCATAGCCAAACATAATTCTACACATGACTTAATCTGGGCTATTGATTTTTGTGGTAGGTATTGGTTTCTGACCGTTAATGGGGGATTGTATGTTTTGAATGGGCCGCTGGATGAGAGACACATGGCAAGCCCGAATGTTGCCATGTTTCCTCAAGAGGATTGAATAAAATTTTGGTGAAGTCAAGGGGGGGGGGGCGCTCGACCCCGCAACCTCTGGCACGCTTGCAGAGCCTTCGACCATCTCACCTATCCAATGTTGCTTACCATGTATGTATGTCACATTATTTTATGTTATATTGTTTTGCATTTCGGAGGGGGGGAATTGCCAGCCGTCCCAACCCACTAGCGACCCCAAAGAAGTGGTCACATGACCTTTTAACACCTGCAGCAACAAACTTAAAATACTAGCAGTCACATTCAATGTTTACTCTGGCAGGTTCGGTTGTTGTGGTCACATGTCGTTGTGACATCAAAACTGCATTGCAATGGTTTTATAAATCGTAACTTCCGGCTGTTAGTGTCAGTCTTTGTAGCCTTCCTCTAGTGATCAAACATGCTCTTACAAAGTGATTTCAAGATGTCAACGTCAAATTTTTTCATTTCAGTGAGTCTTCAAGTAAAATTTGGTCACTAGGTATTAGGTATAGGGTTTACTTTTACTCCTATCAAATTTGTCCAAATGTCGGTCCATGTCACTATTCAGCTGAATGTACTATCAATCAGAGGGTTGTCATCATCATGTCAAGTTCCACTGGGTCATTTTACACCTTGTTCATGCTTCAGTTGTGCCTAGGTAAGGTTAATCTCCCTCTCCGAGGGTTTTGAAGGTAATTTCTCTTGGATGGTCAAATAATCAACAAAACTTGTATCCTGATATTCATACACCTTCCCTTATCCTTAATGTACCTTATTAAACACTTCCCATCACTGAGATCCCCCAAATTCCTCATTTTCGCACAAACCCTAGTTTCTTGCTATAACTTGGCAATTTTCTAGGCTAGGCCTGTGTTTTTCCCTTTTGGACCCCTTCCCCTCACTCAATCTCTAAAATTCCACTTTCCCTTGCTTCCTAACATCCCTCCCTACTTCCCAAAATTTTCTCAAGAATTTAGAAGCCCCTTATCCCCTTCATTTCGCTTCATTTCGACAAATCCCTTGTTCCACACATCGAGATAGGTTTTACTCCAATGATGTTTCTGAGCAATAAAAGATGAATTTTGGAAAAATGAGAGAGGTTTTTGTCAAAAATATGCCAAGGAAGAACAAAATCCTTCAATTTTTACACAGGTGCCATGGTTTTAAAGAAATTTCAAAAATACAGTTGCCTCAGGAGAATTGATGCACCTCTGAAGTGACCTTGGGAAAATAAAGATTTCTCCTAGCTTGGTTGGCCAAATGACTTTATTGATGAGTCAAATGATAACTATACACAAATAGATTTATAATGAGCTATCATGAGCTCAATTTGGAGTTGAGGAAGACCTTCAAAAGTTGACTGCAACAGCACTCTGCCTTGAGGCAGCCTCATTTTGCACATTTTGACAAGTCTTGGGAGATTTGATTTTTGACAGGGTAAATGAACTCAAAAGTGAAAAATTATAGTTTTTTTGGAAAGTAGACTCAATAATATTTCCAACGAGCTATCCCGTACCCAATTTGGACTATTGGAGCACAGAGCTCAAAAGTCTAAAGACACAAATGCATTACAGATAGCCTTTCACATTTAGGCGATGATTCTTGATGTAATTTGTATGGCGCTATTTTGAGATGGTGCTACGCATTGGGCTAAAAAGCTTGAAATCCATTCAAATATTCCACAAAAGCTCTCAAATTTATAAATTCTTCATTTCCCAAATAATTTAACATGCCTCCATGACCAATGAATGAATTTCTCTTGGTGCTTATGGTGATTTAATGAGAAAAAAATCAAAACCCTACCTCTTTACATTTCTTGCCAAAAGAAGTTTCATAGGGTTTTCAAATTGCATGTTTCACTTCCAATTAAAATCCTAGCCATTTCTCACTCCCTCACTCCTTCATTCCCTCAATCATTTTCTCCCTCTCTTTACATTCTCATCTACCCATTCCACATTTCCCATATCCCTAATCAACTAGCCCTAAATCCCTAATCCCACTATCCCAAATCCTAGTTAAATATCCGCAAACCCTAATTTTCATCCCAAAACCTAGATATCATCCCCTAAACCCTTTCATTCCCTAAAATCCTACAAATAGCATCAAACCCTCCCCTCACCAGTCCCACTCATCCATGGCGCTCAAAAACATGAAGGCAAAGTTAAAGAGGGCATTAAAGTGTCGCAAAAGGCATGATAGACTCCAAATTTTGGCCGAAGCTTCTTTGGCTCAACATAGCGCTTGATGGTGGAAATTCAGCCCAAATTTCAAGAAATTTGGGAAAATTTTTGTCAATTTTGATTTTTTTGGCCTTAACACAGATTTTTCTGCCCGATGCGTTGCGCCACTTGGCGCGCGCTTATAATTGGGAGCTCCTTTTGAAGAAAACTTTGAATTTTTGGATTTTTCATCAAAATTTATGCATGCCTACCCATTACCTAAGGATTTTGACAATTTTTGGGTTGCCTGAAGGGTCAAAAACACCTTAAAAATGGCCTTTCTGCCACTTTTGGACACACAGGAAGAAGTGTTGGGAAAACTCATTTTTGTAGGGTTAAATGGAAACCAAATTCAGAAATTCCATTTGGGTTGGAAAACGGACAGGTAAATATTTCCAACGAGCTATCCTGCACTCAATTTGGACTCCGTGAAGGCCCTCAAAATCAGCCTCAAAGTGGTGTGACGCATAGAGATTTGGTATGGGCGCATTAGAATTTTGGCTCCTTTTTATAAGCATTCAGAGATTTTTCGCCTAGTTTTGGCGAGTTTGACTTTTTTATCTCCAAATGTGAAACTCTTGATGTAGCTTAATGTAATTTCATAACTTTTATTTAATTTTGGCACATTTTTACTCATCCAAGTAGATTCATTCACCAAAAAGTGAAATGTAACTGAATGAATCAGTTTCCTATCTTATAGAGGCAAGCTATTTCATTGCCTATTTTCCAGTTCTTAGTTTAGATCTTGTTGAAATAGCTCTTAAAATAGTGAGATCGACCCCTAGAGGCATGGGAATGAGTTATGCTTGTCTATATCTTGTATTTTCTCAGTCATTTTCAAAGGTGGGACACTTGGGATTGCTTTGAGCTTCATTGTACATTTCATCTCTGCATTTTGGCAGAGGAATAGACCAGGGTTTGCAGCACTCTTTGGGATCCATGTGGCTCTATGTTTTGATGGTGTATTTCTCTCTGTGATTGTAAGTTTATTGATGTTTAATGTGTACCATTTTCCTTCTCATTTCTTCTCAAGTTAAACAAACAAATAATAAAGGTGGAATCCATTAGATTTGCAGTGCTCTGCCATGAAGTTTTGTTTAATTTTTCCATGTTTTCAACTGTCTGAAGAGGATTCTTGAAAGCCTCTTTCCCTCTTCAACCCCTCACCAGTCTGAGCTATCCATTTCATTCAAATCGAAGCATCAAAACAATTTCCTTTCTTGCCCCATTCAGCTCTCTGCAAAACTGATCATTTCCCAGACCCAAAATATGCCCTTTCCTTTTATCCAACAAACACCTTCAAAATCAAATAAAACTCCTTTAATTATATACCTAGCCTAAAATCGGCTTTTATTTCAAGTCATCTCAAGCCCTATTGATTATCTTTGTTGAGATTGACCTAGAGAGAGCCCTCTCCTGATCTGGTAGGGCTAGCTACCAGACTGAGCGTGGTTTGATGTTACCCTGAACTCTGCCTTCCTTCAGCCTGAGGTAGATTTAGGCAATAACATAGTGGCGACCATACTGGGGAAAAATTTTTGTTGTTTACTTTATAAACTACAGACGGAGCCTGAAGTTAGCCAGGTAGCCTTCTAAACGCTCTTGCTTTGCATTAGTGAAAGTAGATTAATGTTGCTTCAATCAATCTCCGAGCTAGTTTATGAACTGAACATCTAGTTTCCTCAGTAAAATCTAATCAAGTTCAGATCTGATTGTGTATGGTGGACAACGATCAGACACTGCAAGGCTGAAATCATTCACTTGGCGACTCTAAATCAGTTTCGAGATCAGATCCAAGGACTCCACTGGAGGATGAACCTAACCAGCAGAAACATGAAAGGACAATATGGAAAGATCAGGTATTCAAGTTGGAATTTCATCCAAGACATTTTGTTCTTTGTCATAAATTATTTCTTCTCTTTTCCCGAGAATGTCAAGAAGGCTTTGCAAAGTATATTGTATTTGAGAAAAGATCCTCGGCCTGCATTTGATTCCTTCCCTTTGAAGATTGTGAATACCAAAGATTTGCATGCTTTTGAGCTTGATCAAGACCTTTCTTCTGAATCTTGTGATGACCATCTTCAAACTGATGAACCTCAAGAGACCAAGACTGATTCTGCAGCATTTGTACATACCCCTATAACTTGTAAAATTCCAGATCGATACAAGCCTATGATTTTACCTCCTATATCCCATGATTTCCCTAAAAATCATGACCTATATCTACCAAGATTTGATGGTGAACGCGACAACATCACTGCTGAGAGACATGTTCTGAATTTTGAGTCTTTTCTTGACCTTTTTGAATTTGATGAAGAGGATGTCAGTATTAGGCTTTTTGCGCTTTCTTTTCAAGGAAAAATCAAGAGTTGGTTCAAAGCCCTACCTGATGCGAGCATCTCATATTTCCAGCAGTTCGTCAAAGTTTTCCTCGACAGGTGGGTGATCAGACAGAACCCTTTCTTGATTATAGAAGAGTATAACCAGCTAAAAAGACTTCCAGGGGAGATAGTACAATAGTTTTCTGCCAGATTTAACCAAGTTTATTATTCGATGCCAGTAGATATAAGACCTCCTCCTGGATATGCTCTCTTGCACTACCTGGGTGCCTTTGATCTGGAAATGGAGTTTCAGCTGAGAGAAAAGAATCTTGCAACACTTGAAGAGATGCAGAACAGTGCAGTAAAGGAAGAGGCTCATTTGTGGATCTGAAGGGAAAAGTTGAAGGAAGAAGAAATGAAAAACATAGATCTGGAGGAATCGACATCTCTAGAGGTAAAGCTTGACATGTTGGTAAGTGCAGTGGAAGAGATGATGCAGAATATCACCACAAGGAATGAGTATAATGTTCAAGCCCATGGCTCGATGATTGAAGAAGAACAAGTTGCTGGTCCAAAACATTTTGTCTCTTATCCCAGTTGTCATAGATCTGATAATGATTGTTTTGTAGATCATCTTGGAGAAGAGAGATCTGTTGATTTGACATGTATGCTTGATGATGTGTTTTATACTGATGATTTGCCTCAGTTTGATCAGTATGATGATGATTATGTTCTCCAAACAGAAGCTAATCTTGCAGACAAATCAGCAGCTATTTTGTGCAAGGAGGAAGTTCACTTTCAACAGCTCGAGTACAGTGATCAACCGATGCATATCAGCTATGACAGTGACGAGGAAAGTGCAGCAAATTTTGAAGTAAGTGAAGGATATTTGCCTTTTTGTTTTGATTCGTTTCAGTTCATCAGAGACAACTTCCATGCAATCAGAAATCAACTGTCAACAAGTCTTGATTTGGACCATCTTGAGGGAAATAAAAACCTTGTTCAAGACTTCCCATATCCAGATTTGCAGCCCCTGAATGCCATTGATTTTCAAGTTGCAGATGAAGACATGGAAGCTGGCACATATGATCAAATGATACAAGATGATTTCGTACCATTTTGTTTTGAATCATTTCAGTTTTTGAAGGGTAAATTGCATAGTAAATCTTCAAATGAGCAGCCTGTAGGAAATCATGTAATCTCATCGGAACCAATAGAAAATGGGTTGCATCAGTCTTTTCAGTCTTTTCAAGTTTTTCACGATCCAATAGATGATGTGTTGGATGATGTTTGCAGTCAAAGCCTTTCTCCATTGACTATATGTAAGCTTGAAACGTGTGCTGATATAAACTTGATCCGACAGCCGGTCTCTTTGTCATTTTTAGCAGGAGTCTTGTCACAAAGCTCAAAACAAAGTTTGCATTCATGGTATGAGGAGAAGAGAAGTAATCCATTGGATGAGCTAAGTCCCAGTGTGCATGAACTTCAAGATCCTTATGCAGTGTTTTTGGAGGCGGATAGAGAATCCATAGTATTCAACGGATCTGTTCACAAGTTTTCATGGGAGTTTCCTTTCAGTAGTTCTCTCTTGTTGTTCATAAGCGAGCACTTGCGGAGAATTCAAACAGCAGCCGGAATACTTACTTGGTTGCATTGGTTGTTTCATTTCACTTGATCAGGTGATGAATGAAACTGTTAGAGTAGGTTGTATTGAATAAGCTTCATATTGAACATATTTTCCAGTTTGTCGGTTGTATTTAAGTATCGGGTCAGTTTTTAGTTGAGTGAGAGTCAATTTGTGTCGTCAAGTCATCAGTTTTCAGTCATGCATTTCAGCTTGAGTTTTTGACTCCATTGCCCAATGGATGAAGGCACTGTCTGCTTTCCAAAGATCTGTAGTTCTTGGCACCTCCAAGGAGCTACCATCCCCATTGGAGCCAATGTTAGTGTTAGTCTTTGCAGCCTTCCTCCAGTGATCAAACATGCTCTTACAAAGTGATTTTAAGGTGTCAAGGTCAAATTTTGTCATTTCAGTGAGTCTTCAAGTAAAATTTGGTCACTAGGTATTAGGTCTAGGGTTTGCTTTCACTCCTTTCAAAATTGTTCAAATGTCAGTCCATGTCACCATTCAGATGAGTGTACCATCATTATGATGGTTTTCATCATCATTTCAAGTTCCACTGGGTCATTTTACACCTTGTTCATGCTTCGGTTGTGCCTAGGTAAGGTCCATTTCCCTCTCCTAGGGTTTTGGAGGTAATTTCTCTTGGATGGTCAAATAATCAGAAAAACTTGTATCCTGATGTTCACACACCTTCCCCTATCCTTAATGTACCTTATTAAACACTTCCCATCACTGAGATCCCCCAAATTCCTCATTTTCGCACAAACCCTAGTTTCTTGCTACAACTTGGCAATTTTCTAGGCTAGGCCTGTGTTTTTCCCTTTTGGACCCCTTCCCCTCACTCAATATCTAAAATTCCACTTTCTCCTACTTCATAATATCCCTCCCTACTTCTAAAAATTTTCTCAAGAATTTATAAGCCCCTTATCCCCTTCATTTTGCTTCATTTCGACAAATCCCTTGTTCCACACATCGAGATAGGTTTTACTCCAATGATTTTTCTGAGAAATACAAGATGAATTTGGGAAAAATGAGAGAGGTTTTTGTCAGAAATAGGCCAAGGAAGAAAAACCTCCTTCACTTTTTACATAGGTGTCATGGTTTTAGAGAAATGTCAAAAATATAGTTGCCTCAGGAGAATTGATGCACCTCTGAAGTGACCTTGGGAAAATCAATATTTCTCCTAGCTTGGTTGGCCAAATGACTTGATTGATTAGTTAAATGATATCTAGACACAAAGAGCTTTCCAATGAGCTATCATGAACTCAATTTTGAGTTTAGGAAGACCTTAAAAAGTTGACTGCAACAGCACTCTGCCTTGAGGCAGCCTCATTTTGCACATTTTTACCAGTCTTGAGAGATTTGATTTTTGATAGGGTAAATGAACTCCAAATTTAAATATTATAGTTGGGTTGGAAATTAGACTCAATAAGATTTCCAACAAGCTATCCTGCACCCAATTTGGACACCGGGAAGGCCTCCAAAAGCCTCCTAAAAAAAGGCGCAATGGATTGAGATGGCGCTACGCATTGGGCAGTGGTTTGCAATGTAATTTTGTAACTGACGCTACGCATTGGGCTAAAAAGCTTGAAATCCATTCAAATCTTCCACCAAAGCTCTCAAATTGATAAATTCTTCATTTCCAAAATAATTTAACATACCTCCATGACCAATGAATGAATTTCTCTTGGTGCTTATGGTGATTTAATGAGAAACAATCAAAACCCTACCTCTTTACATTTATTGCCAAAAGCAGTTGCATAGGGTTTGAAAATTGCATGTTTCACTGTCAATTCCACTCCTATCCATTTCTAACTCCATCACTTCTTCATTCCCTCAATCATTTTCTCCCTCTCTTTACATTCTCATCTACCCATTCCACATTTCCCATATCCCTAATCAACTAGCCCTAAATCCCTAATCCCACTATCCCAAATCCTAGTTAAATATCCCCAAACCCTAATTTCCATCCCAAACCCTAGATATCATCCCCTAAACCCTTTCATTCCCTAAAATCCTACAAATAGCATCAAACCCTCCCCTCATCAGTCTCACTCATCCATGGCGCTCAAAAACATGAAGGCAAAGTTAAAGAGGGCACTAAAGCGCCGCAAAAGGCATGATAGACTTCAAATTTTGGCCGAAGTTTCTTTGGCCTAGCATAGTGCTTGATGGTGGAAATTCAGCCCAAATTTTAAGAAATTTGGGAAAAATTTTGTCAATTTTGAATTTTTTGGCCTTAACACAGATTTCCCTGCCCGACGCGTAGCGCCACTTGGCGCGCGCTTATAATTGGCAGCTCCTCTTGAATAAAACTTTATATTTCTGGATTTTTCATCAAAATTTATGCATTCCTACCCATTACCTAAGGATTTTTACAAGTTTTGGGTTGCCTAAAGAGTCAAAAACACCTTAACAATGGCCTTTCCGCCACTTTTTGGACACACAGGAAGCAGTGTTGGGCGATTTGATTTTTGGAGGGGCAAATGACAACAAAATTCAGAAATTCCACTTGGGTTGGAATGTAGACAGGAAGAGATTTCCAACAAGCTATCCTGCACTCAATTTGGACTCCAGGAAGGCCCTCAAAATCAGCCTCAAAGTGTCGCGACGCATAGAGATTTCAGGCGCAGCGCATTGGGAATTTTGGCTCCTTTTTCACTCAGCAGCTCAGATTTTCGCCTAGTTTTGGCCAGTTTGACTTTTTTATCTCCAAATGTGAAACTCTTGATGTAACTTGATGTAATTTCATGACTTTGATGTAATTTTGGCACATTTTTACTCATCCAAGTAGATTCATTCACCAAAAAGTGAAATGTAACTGAATGAATCAGTTTCCTATCTTATAGAGGCAAGTTGTTTCATTGCCTATTTTCCAGTTCTTAGTTTAGATCTTGTTGAAATAGCTCCTAAACTAGCGAGCTCGACCCCTAGAAGCATGGGAATGAGTTAGTCTTGTCTATATCTTGTATTTTCTCAGTCATTTTCAGAGATTGGACCCTTGGGATTGCTTTGAGCTTCATTGTACATTTCACCTCTGCATTTTGGCAAAGGAATAGACCAGGGTTTGCAGCACTCTTTGGGATCCATGTGGCTCTATGTTTTTATGGTGTGTTTCTCTCTGTGATTGTAAGTTTACTGATGTTTCATGTGTATCATTTTCCTTCTCTTGTCTTCTTAAATTAAACAAACAAGTAATAAAGGTGGAATTCATTAGATTTGCAGTGCTCTGCCTTGAAGTTTTGTTTAATTTTCCATGTTTTCAACTGTCTAAAGAGGATTCTTGAAAGCCTTTTTCCCTCTTCAACTCCTCACTGGTCTTAGCCATTCATTTCATTCAATTTCAAAGCATCAAAACAATTGCCTTCCTTGCCCCATTCAGCCTTCTGCAAAACTGATCATTTCCCGGACCCAAAATTTGTCTTTCCCTTTGATTCCAACAAAAACCCCCAAAATCAAATCAAACTCTTATACATATATACCTAGCCTAAAATTAGTCTTTATTTCAAGTCATCTCAAGCCTCATTGATTATTTTAGCTGAGATTGACCCGGAGAGAGCCCTCTCCTGATCTGGTAGGGCTAGCTACCAGATTAAGCATGGTTTGATGTTACCCTAGACTCTGCCTTCCTTCAGCCTGAGGTAGATTTAGGCACTAACACTGGCGAGATCAAAGACTTTTCACATCGTGGAGTTAATACGATGGTTAGTTCAAACGGGTTTCAGAACCATGTGACTCCGAGTTCCAATTCCACATGCGGAGTTTATTCAAATGGTTGAAATGCAGAGTTAAAGGCAGGGGATCGGCATGTGACCATGTAATATTCCCAAATTTTCATATCACATTTGGAATATTAGAGTCCTTGATTTTCCTAATGAATTAAGTAAATAAAATGGTGGAGGGACCCACAATCCTCAATAAGAATAAATATCCACTTTGTGTGTGTGAATGTGGATCAATTTAGACTAGATCTGCAAAAAGAGGTACTTGAGAAACTACTAATGTGAAGGAGGTTGGAGAACATGTCTCATTTAATGAGAGAGATCATGAAGGGTTGATTCAGTCAACTAAGATCTTGAAGATGTCAAAAAAAGGGTCATTGAGCATTAATGATCAAGTGGTGGAGAAATGAAGCACACATGATGGAGGAGGTATACATTGCACCTAGACTGTTTGGTTGATTTGGTCAAATAGTGCAGTCCCACTTGGAGGATCTTGTCCACATGATCTTGAAGATGTCAAAAAAAGGGTCATTGAGCATTAATGATCAAGTGGTGGAGAAATGAAGCACACATGATGGAGGAGGTATACATTGCACCTAGACTGTTTGGTTGATTTGGTCAAATAGTGCAGTCCCACTTGGAGGATCTTGTCCACATGAGACTGTGCAGTTGATATTAGGGCCAAGGCTTGGGATGGCTCAATTATTATAAAGGAGATGAAGGCTAAGGTGAAAGGCATCTTGGATTATTTTATGTATGATCTTTTAGACCTGGAATTGTCAGGTGACATTCCACTGCAGTCTCGGGCTGTTTAGCAGAGGTTGCAGGTGCTTTTTAGCACAGGGTGTTCCCGGGCGGGAATCCATCCTCTTTCTTTGAGTGATATCTAAGGAGGAGGTTTGTACTTCATTATACATCAAGCTTTAAGTGCCATTTCCTTTTTCTAGCTTCTGTAGAACATTCATATTCATAAAATTGCAGTTTTCTGAAGATCAGTTTGGGAGGTGAAAGTTGTCTTCGGTGTTTCAGTTGGAGAACAAGGTGAGGGATTATTCCCATCACTTGGGCTTATAGATCAGCACTCCTAGAGCCACATTGCAGATCTGGCATCAGGCCAAATGTTATTGACCTCCTAGCTGCAGTATTCTCTCTAAGAATAATGTTGTCCATATTGTAGATCTGAGAGGAGGAAGGAAGTTGCTAGTACTTCAGCTAGCAATCTAGTGGAGGATCATTCCTCCACATTGCCATTAGTCTTACCATCAACCTGGGGTTTATTGCAACATATTTCAGTAGGCAGAAGGCCTCTCTTTCCCTCACAGCACATTTTTCAGGGGAAATTGTGTTGCAGTAGCTGCAATCATCTTTTGGAGGATTGAGAGCTATATCTAGAGCTCCTGGCTCATAGATCTGAGGAAGGGATCAGCCCTTCAAGAATAGATTTGATCTAAGCACACATTTAAGCCATATTTTCTTCAGATCTAGCTTCAGATTTGTATTTCCCAGCAGATCAAGGATCAAACCCTGAGGAGGTGATTTTTCCAAAGTTGCAGATCTGGAAAATCCTTTATGGGTTATCTTGGGAACCCATTACATTGGCCGGATCTTGAATCTTGGCATCATCATAGCTCCAGTTTTGAGTAGATCTGCATTTGTCTTTTCAGCCTACAACTCCATGTTTATTTCTTGTTGAAGAGACAGCGTAGTATTTGTTGCAAAGCCTCAACAATTACGGTGTACGTTCTTGATGCATGTTTCCAGGGTGATCCCAACTCATCTTTTTGGCTAGATCTACCATCTTGTACTTGTGTAACTGATTCATCTCCAATATAATAAAATGGCTCAGCTCTTTCTGCATATTTGTATTTGTACTTAGATTTATTGTTTATCTTGCTGTAAGTTCTTATATTGTGTGAAGTATTGTTGCATTCTCCCTTTTGGGATATTACAGACCACCCCACCCAAACCAATTTCTATCCTAACGGTCTTTCTGGCGGAAATTGGAGCGTGCCCTAAAATTTAGGGTTTTTACTAAATTTAGCCACATTTAAGTGCAGTCTCCACTTTTAGTGGAGCTTTTCTAGCTGATATTGGGAAAAATGCATTGGGAGGTCAATTTTCGACCAATTTGGGTGAAACAAGAGTCTACCTAGACTAATTTGAGCATTCTGGAGCCACTGGTGTAGAGAAAACATCCATTAAAGGCTTGTAAACACATGTAATTTACAATTTTGAGCATAATGACAAAGAGGGATATGCCATTGGGAGTTGGACTGGCAGATGTAGCCCAGGAGGGGTGAACTGCTTCATCATGTCGACTGTGTAAAAATTATGTGTGAATGTTTTTCTCTATTATACATTGTTGTAAAATGTTTTTTAGGCTTATTTTCATGCTTAAAGTTCACAAATTCATCTATGTTTCATGGTTAAAACACTCATTCATTAAGGAAACAAATGGAGACAAATTGTACATGTTTTTATACTGAAAGGATACTTAGCACAACAAAAGTTAATACACTCCTTTTAGATCAGTTAGCACTCCACCGGATCTCCAAGGCTGAGAAGAGACCAGCAAAGGTAACTACAGACCAAGCTTTCACCAAGTAGCCCTACTACGAAAGAGAGGGCTCTCTCCAAGGGATCACAACCAAGAGGGTTGGATCAATTAGGTTTTAGGCTAGGTGTAGTAGCACATGGGTTTTTATTATTTGATTTTGGTGTGTATGAGTGAATTAGGTCAAAGAGGTAAATAGGTCAGGGCAAATAAGATCAGAATTGTCGGCATATGATGGGGCAAGGTAGGTAAGCACTCTAAAACTTTAGGGTTTCAGGGCGAGATGGATCAGACTGGTGAAGTGCTAAAAATAGCATGACAGTACATGAATTCTTTTTAAACAGAAGAAACTAAAACAAATTATGGTGATTCTCCCAAAATAGAGCATAAAAGATGTATTCTCCCTATCAAAATTAAGAATCAAACATATCATAAAAGTGGAATTAACATGGAAAGTACAGAACATTCATACATATGCAATAGAAGAAGAAACTATGCCAAAGTACAATAGCACATGAATCCCAAAAGAATAGTTACAACTCATCCAATATATTCCTGCCAAAATATGAATACACTAGTGTGTCTGATCAATACAACAACATCCAACCTTCTCTAATGAGTGAAGAGGTGAAATATATAGGCAAGAAATAACTTCTCCCAACCTCAGGGGTTGAATCCCTGAGTTGAGGAGTTGATCCACAAAATTCTGAACTGCAAACCCAGAGTGTAGGGAGGTCAAACTGACTCATCCCTAACTTTAGTGAAACTGATTCATCAATCCTCAAAAAGACTTTTACCTAATGTATTTACCCCTAGGTAACTCAAAAGCATCATACTTACATTTACATCCATAATTTAAATCACTGAAATTCACATTTTCCATGGTAAAACTCATAAAACGAAGAAAAAAAATCAAAAATATTAGTCACTGGTCAAGAGCGCAATGCCAACTTCAAGTGAACTTTTGAGGGGGTTGTCGATGTCCAAATTGAGCTCAGGATAGCTCATTCGAAATCTTGTCCTGCCTAGTTTCCAAAAATGTACTTGGTTTCCAAAAATGATGAGTTTTATCCCTCAAAACGTTAAATCTCCCAATACTGGACAGGAGCGCAACACCAATGTCAGGAGTGCAGTGCTAGAAATCTAGGAACACAGTGCCAAGCCCAGGAGCGCAGCACCAAGCCTAGGAGCACAGCACCTCCTTTCAGGCCACTTTTGGAGGCCTTCCCAAACTCCAAATTGAGTTCATGACAGCTCGTTGGAAATATATTTCTATTTGATACACAATGGACCTTTCAAGCACTGAAAATGATCAAGTATAGCCCCTTAAACATCAATTCTCCCAAGACTATTCAAAAAGTGCATAATGGGGTTGCAAAAAACGTAGCGTGCTCTTGTAGACCACTTTTGGAGGCCTCCCTTTACTCCACATTGACCTCATGATAGCTCATTGGAAATATCTGGATGTCTAATTATCATTGGACTCATCAAGAAAGTCATTTGACATTCCATCAGGTAGGTAAGTTGATTTTCCCAGCGCTAGTCCACAAGTGCAGCAACTCTCTTGTAAAAATGATATTTTTATCATTCCTCCCAAAACATAACACCTATGTAAAAACAAGAGGAGGTTTTTCTTACTTTTTCTATTATTACCAAAAATATCTTTCATTATTATGAAACTCATCTCCATTTAGTTAGAAACATACTTATAAGCAAAATTGGCCCTATGTGTAGCAAATGATTTGTCCCTTGGAATGACTTATTGAAAAATGATGGAGACATGATGTTTATGAGTTGGAATGGCCTCATACTTGCTGTTATGCCTCCATTATGCCTCCTCTACCCAGATGTCTCTGATTCCATAGAAAACCCTAGCTCAATGGGAGAGGAAATTAGGGTTTAGTGTAGGAAAAACAGGGGATTAGGGAAATGTATAAGAATGAAGGGAAATAAAGCGAATATGGGGATTCTAAATTCTTAGGAAAAGTTTTATAGGTAGAGAGGGATGTTAGGAAGTAGGGGAAAGTGGAATTTAAATGATTGAGTGAGGGGAAGGGGTCCAAAAGGGAAAAACACAAGCCTAATCTAGAAAAGGTCAAATTGTAGCGATAGGCTAGGGTTTGTGGAAAAATGATGATTTTTGGGGATATGAGTGATGGGAAGTGTTTATTGTAGCTATCTTACTTGCTAGTCTTTTATGTATGCAAATGGTATTTTGATGGACCTTGAAAACCCTAAGACCTAATGGACACCTTGATTGAATGGACTTCATGATGACATGACTGAAAAGGTGATAAAGACTCATTAATGATGGACACTCAGCATAGTGATGAAATGAGCCAGCAGGTGATGAATTTTTTTAAAAGAGTGAGGTCTAAATTAGGACTACCTCCAGTGACCAAATTCTTGCATGATGACTTAATGGAATGATCAAAAATTCAGAATGGGACCCTGATATGATGTGAAAAGAGATATTTTGATCACTGGTGGCAGAATGCAAAAAATGACACTAACATTGGCTCCAACTGGGGATGGTAGCTCCTTGGAGGTTCCAAGAACACCATAGATCAAGTAGCCTAACCATTGGGCTTGGAGTCAAAATCGAAAAACCAAATTGAATAATGAACTTTTGAAATGAAAAAATAACTCAAGACTTGACTAAAATATTTTTTGAAAACTAACTCAAACTACCTAAAAAAATTATCAAATTTGGACTAAATGAAATAAAAACTTACTAAACTTATTGATGACAGTATATCACCAAGACTTGAGGGCTTCAAATCCTGATGACAACCACCTGTCTACTGAAGAAATATGTACAATCATGTCCTGATGACAACCACCTGTCTACTGAAGAAATATGTACAATCATGTGCAGTGATCATTCTATTGTAACCAATCCAACAAATGGCTACTTACTTGAATTATGCTCTCACTTTCCTCGAGCAGGTAGAAAAAAAACAAAAACTACAGCACTCCAAGTGTCCACTAAACATGTGTTTTTGGTCCATGAAAACAATAAAATACATCTTCCCTACTAACTATAGCAAATCGATAAAAGGATCTTCAAAAATATGAAATGTTACCTTGTATTGAGATCCAGCAAAAACACAAGCACATTCTTCATTCTTATCTGAAAGAACACTTAGTTGTTGATCCATAGGAAGGCATAGGGAATTATGACTTTATGTTATCTGAGTGTTGGCTGTAAATTCCTCAAGAATGGGAAACTCTAACTCTATCTCTTGCACGTTGTCTATCTTAGGCTCATACTCTTCAATTTCGTAGTCTAAATCATCCTTGAATAGAAAACATTCTTCAAAATTTTCAAACATAACAGCCCTATCCTCTTCATGAAAGACAATGGTCTTTGTTAGTTAATATCCTTGCAGGAAATCATCATCACAAATTGGTTTACTCTCAAAAAAATCATGTATAGTTTCATCAATCTCATGACTGTCATCATTCAAACTAATATTTTAATTTTCAATAATGGAAGAAGTTTCACTAACACATTATTGACTATGTGAACACTGCAAACCTACATTAGCTTGGGTTGTAACATGATTTTTCAGGAGCTTATTTATCTCATATTCAGACAGAGGAGAAAAATGCGTTTTATAGCAGAAATTATTGGCTTGACGATTTTCACATTCAGGATCGGGAATTGGCATTTCTCTTTCTTGGTCTCGGTCTTTTTCATCCAAGGAGAAAGCTATTGATTCTTGTTGGGAGGAAAAATCATATAGGGCTTCTATGATCTCATCATCTAGACACTCTTCATCCCCATAGAAATTTTCAAGAAACTTAATGAAATTATCGGAGACCTCACAACAACTATCAATCATCAACAAGGAAGAATTCGAGCTTTGATAGTGTTGAAAGATAACTGAATGAAAGTCTTTCAGAGAATATAAACTAGTAGATGGTAGACTCTCATACCATGATCTCACTTTTTCCTCCAAGGTAGCCATAAACATCTTCATCGGAAAATATTTAGGAAACTCAATCTTTAGTCTATGAATATGAAAATGAAAATTTACCAAATGCAAACTAACATCTTCACCATCCTGACCCTTAAACTTTGACAGTCCTAATTGCCAATCTATATAAGGAATACGGTTCAGAAAACTAAGAATATGAGCTCAATTCATAGGAGCATACCTTCGAGCAATCGAATCAATTTTGACAACAGTGAGTTCACCAAGAATATCTTCAAATTACTGGTTCTTGAAAAGTGGAGTCGCCATGAAAATTTTGAACCTTTGGATTCTTCGACACTGGAGTCACCAAGTGAATGATTCAGACTTCATATGCATCTGACTATTGTCCACCGTCAACAACCAGGTCTAAACTTTGATGATTGTCGTCCTGGGGAATATCTGTCACTTAATTCCCGAGTATGGTCACCAAGATGTTAGCACTCCACCGGATCTCCGAGGCTGAGAAGAGAGCAACAAAGGTAACTACTGTTAGTCATTAGTATTTTTCACTATTTGTAGATAACTATGGATGGTTCTAGACTTCTAAAAACAACCTTCCTAGAATATTGTGAGTTTTAGAAATCTCACTGCCTTCATTATCCTTACAGAAACTTTTTCACTATTCCATCAGTTTCCCATTTCACGGTCACCCTATCACTCCTACAAACTCCTTATGGGATTTTACCTATCATTTTTAGCTTCCTTCCCTGCCTATAACCTCGTTGTCATGTCTTTCCCCTATCCATAAACTCCACTTTCCCTCTAGGGTTTCCTATAGCCTACTCATCCCCATGTTCCCCAAGTTCCTCAAGCATTGATGGTCTCAAAACTATCTATGTAGGCTCTTTAGATAAATCAAGCACATTGAATTTTGGATCTTCAATACATCACCTTTGACAATACTCTATTTTTCATTTGAAGCCTCCAAGCCAATTTTCAGTCAAGATCAGGTCAAAGAACCCTCCAACTAGGTCAATTAGGGTTTCGCCTGTTTTAAGGTCATCATTTGTGTTTCAAACACTGCTTTTCCTTTGTTAGAATTTGGCTCAGATGTAATAGAATGTCAATACATGGTTATTCAATGAAGACCTAGAATATTTCCAAAGAAGACTCTCTTCAGCTTGGAGTCTGCACATGAGGAAAATGGACAAACTTTGACACTTCTGCAGGAGTGTTGAAAGGTCTATCAGCAGAAAGTACTAGTAAAGTAGGAGGCATGCTCCTAAATGAAGACAACTTGCAGCAAGGAAGAGAGGGAACACTTGTTCTTGTAGATAATTAAGGTTTTTGAGCTGAATGGTCCAGCAAAGTGATAAAATAGTGATCGATTGCATAAATGACCTGGAGAAGGCACACAAAACCAAACATGAAGAAATTCTACCAGAGACTATTGATGAGATTTGGAAAAGGTGAGGTAAACTCAACAGAAATGAATGAACTTGAAAGGGCTACAGAGAACTTAGAAGACAACACTGATGATTGTTGTAAAGCATTCCAGACACCTAGGATTTTGGAAAAATTTCGAGAGAAGATGAAATGATAAGTTGAACTCCATGGTGCAAGAAAAAGAGGGTTTTGAAGGTGTTGCTATGTGAAATCCTCCCAAAGGTTTTTAATGAGCTTTTCATGCCTAACTGAGAAAAGATGAGTTAAGCTCCATGATGGAAGTAAAGGAAGGATTTTGAAGATGCCTCTATGTGATCAGATCCCAAACTTGTCAAAATGAGCTAGTCCTGCCTCAACAAGCAAAGGGAAAGGTCAAATTCATCATTTCAGTCACCTACATGCAAACAATGTTAAATGGTTAGTGAGAAAAGGTGAAGAGTTGAGTTGAAATTCATGATGGAAACCACAAAATTTTTGAGAATGTTGGTATGTGAAATCATCAAAAAATTGTCAAAATAAACATGTCAAGTCTCAAAGACCAAAAGAAAAGCTAATTCAGTGATTTCAGTAACCTACAGGAAAAAATATAAAGGAATATTAGTGAAAAGGAGAAAAAAGGGTCTCAGACATTAGAAAGTGGGTTGAAAAGTTAAAATCAAATTCATGAGCCTATAAAACAAATCTTACACTTCATATGAGTCATTGTTCACTTGCAAAGAGTTAGAATTGTCAAGGAGAGAAATTATTTCGAGTTTTCAAGCAAATTTGGGTATAATTTTTGTGGCGATGCACGCCTGGGATCGGGTGTTGCACCCTTGGCTTTTTAGTCCCATACATTTTACACAGGTGTTGCGCACCTGGGAGGTGGCATTGCATGCTCGGCAAGGCGTTGCGCCCTTTCCTGATAAGCCCCATGAAGAAAACCACAGGCGATGCACCCTCAGCAACAGTGTTGCGCGCTCAACCTCGGCGATGTGCCCTTGGCTTGGCACTGCGCGCTTGGCCGGGAGGGCTTTCCAAGAAATTTAACCACTCAAGTCACCTCAAACTACTTTCAAGCTTCCTCCAAGGCATTGATAAATGGTAAGTGGATGCCCTAACCACATTTTCAATATTTTTATGATTTGTAATTGAAATAATTTGAAACCCTAAGAGAAACCCAAGGCTACAAAATTGAAATCCATGTTTTTTCCATTAATCTCATCTTCCTATAAAGAGTATCAGTCAAAATAGAGGGTAATTACACAATTGGAGGGTTGTAATTGAATTGTCTAGCCTCTCACTCAGCCTGATATACCTATACCCTCACTTACTCATTCCCTCATTAGCCTAAACTGCCATTTCATCACCATCTCTTCATTCCATTTTCATTTACACTACAGGGTCGGAAAAACAGAGTTTTCAAAATGTCAAGAGAGGGAGACAGTGGCAGTGATGTAGAGGCTCAAATGCCAAGGAGGCATGAGCACAAAGCTGGAAAGATCAATAGATTTGAACCCCTCAACACAAGGGAGCTAATGGCATCTCCCCTTATTGTTTCCTATTTCAAGCATGTAGGATGCTTTGTGAAAAGGTGCAGTAGGTGCAAAACCACCCTGAGCTAACTAGACTCTTTATCATTAACTTGCATGAAAAAAAAGTTAACCTTACAGGGGTCACCTTTGAGTTATCTACAGATGTTATTGCCAATGCCATAGGCATACCAAGTGTGGGTAAGAAATGGTTCAAGCAGGAAAACCTAGACATGAGCTACTTTGAACCCTACCTAAAGCTGAGGTATAAATACCACATCAAATCCATCTTTAATTTCTCACATTTGCCTGATAGATATGCACCTATGATGAGGATCATTATGAAGTATTTCACATGTGAAGGAATATTCTCCCGCATTTACTCCTATCACATCATGCTGCTTATGCACTTTACTAGGGTGAGGATGTTGCACATACCCTATTACCTCTACAGAAGAGACTATCCTATATTGTACAAAAAAGAGACTATCCTCAGCAAATGCAAAGCCTTTTCCACCATTCTCTGATCAAGATGGTTGTTTTGCACCAACTACAGCATAAGGGTATTTCATGGGAGACCTTCATTGCCAATGAGGTGTTTACTTCTCCACAATCCCATCAGTAGCAAGATGTCCCTTCTTCTTATCATCCTCCCATTCCTCCATCCACTCACATTCTCTCACTTCATGATGATTCTTCCACCTCACCATCCACTCACAGTCCTTCACATCATGATGATCCTCCTCCTTCATCACCTATTCACAATCCCTTGCCATCATCTCATGGTACTAGTGCATCAAAAAGTGAAGAAGGCAGTGAGGCAAGTGGCAATGAGGCAGAAAACAATGAGGCACATATCAGTGAAGTAGATGGAAATGAAGCAGAGATCAGTACGGATGATGGCAGTGGGTCAAAGAGCCATGAGAGCAGTGATGATACCAATGATGATGGTAGTCATGATGGCAGTAATGATGGCAGTGAAACAAGTGGCACAGAGATGAGTAACATATAACCTTTTCCTTTGACCTACCAGAGGGGAAATAGGCATGTGTTTGCTGCTCTTAAGAGGCAAGGGGACATGCCTTCTACATCAACCAAGAAGCTTGACAAAGGTAAGGAAAAGATCATTGATGAAGAAGAGGAAGAAAAACATGAGACTAAACAAGAATTTCAACTTATTCACCTTCACATTGATGATGAAAATGATAAAAGGATCACAAACATGCTGCTCAAGAGCAAAGATTCCCAGATTATGGATCTACAAGCCAATCTTGGTAGGTCCAAGAATGTGATAAACTTCTTTGAGGTGGAAAACCATTATTTGGAGGCAGAGAAATCCATCTATGAGGTCAGAGCTATCAGAGCTTGTAAAGAGGCTAGAAAAGCCAAGGAAAATCTAGATGAGGTCTTGGACACTCATGAGGACATTGAAGAAGAGGAAGAACCGCTTCCTAGGAGGACGCCAAGGACAATTGGCTTGAAGAAGGCTCTAGCCAAGGAAAAAGAGCAAGAGACAGCATTGGTAGAGCAGCTCACTCCAAGTGAGTTGCTTGCCATGGAAATAGACTACGATAGGGAAACTTGGCTAGAGAGGGAAAATGTGCACCTAGAGGATCAGATGGAGAAGACCAAGAGAGACCTTGACATGCAAAAGAAGATGGCAAGGCATTATGCCTTAAGAAATAAGATTGTAAGGACCAAGCTCAAAAGATCCCTTGTAAAGATTCAAGCCCTAAAAGAGGCAAAGGACAAAGAAAAACCTGGCATTCTTTCTGATGCATCCCTACAAGCATCCTAGAGATGATCAGCAAGACAAATCCAAATTTTGGCACATTTTTGTAAATTTTGAGTTTTTTATTGTTTGAACAGCAGAAAAAGGGGGGCACCCAATGGAGTAATGGCTCACATTTTCATGTTCATCATGCCAAGGACATCACTCAGAGAAAATTTTAGTTCATTTGGAGCAAAACTGGCCCTCTAAAAGTGCCAAAAACAAGCAAAACATCACCTTTCTGCCCTATTTTCAGCATTGGCACTGCGCCCTTAGCAGTCTTGGAAAAAATGGTTTTTGGGAAGGTAAATGGACTTCAATAAAGCAAATAAAGGAATTTTTGGAAACTAGACAGGACAGGCTTTCCAATGAGCTATCCTGGAGCTCATTTGGACACCGGGAAGGCCTCCAAATCTCAACTGCAAAAGAGGCATTTTTCCAGATTTGGTGCTGCGCCCATTAGGGAAATTTTGAGATCTAAAATGGGCCTCCTAAGTAAAATAATAAAATAATATATAAACCAATAAAATAATATTTATGAATTTGCAATTCACTTTTTGCACCACAATTCATGTAACCATAGTTAAATTCAATTCAAAAGTTGTACCAAAATAAAATTAATGAAAAATTTGTATTGATGTGACTATAAATAAGAATGAGATTTTCAAGAAAAAAACATTATCATTGAACAACTAATGCATTTGTAATTTTCACTTAAATAGCTTAAAATAAAATATAAATATAAATTTATAAATTATTAATTATATTATATGCTATTAATTAAAATTTATATTATTTAAATTGTATGATAACATGTAATTAATATACTATACAAAATAATATAATATAATTAATATATAGGGGTATGCATTGTTTCTTTCAAGAAATATGAAATGAAAATAATATTATTTTATTCAAAAAGTGTGAAATTACATTATTATGAGTATTTTACTTTATGACTTTAAAAGCACTTAGAGCATTACCATGGTTAACCATGAGATTTTATCTACCATTGAGAATGTGACAAGTAAGTACCTTTAACTCAAGCAATGCCACATCAACCATTAGGGATGATGTCATCCCCTAAAATGTGATTGGTTCTCAAAAAGTGAATTTTTATTGTACATTTTCCTTAGGAGGCTCATTTTAGACCTCAAAATTCCCCTAATGCTTGAACCTTGGCGCTGCGCCCTTGAACCTTGGCACTGCGCCCTTGCCTGAAAGTCAAAAGAACACACAAGGAGTTAATGAAAAAGATATTTTGAAGGCTTTGAAGGCAAATTACTCTAGAGTTAGATGAGGAGTTATGTTAGAATTTAATTTTGCATTTATTAAGTTAGGATATTTGTGCCTTGGGCCTTGCTTGGTCTCATAGGAAAAAATGGAATTTATGTGTAATTAATGACATTTGGAAACCCTAGCTAGGGTTTTGATCCTCCTTTGCAAGTTAAATACTGCATGGAGGCCTCATTTTTTTTGTTGGTTGATTGTTGAGATAAACTTCATAGACTTTGAGTTGTGAGGATTTTTTGGCTTTGGAGCATTGTGAAGGTTTTGGACTGAATATAAATGAGACAAGCACATTTGCAGGATTCATGAGCATGGTTAATGGCGATGTCTTTCTGATTTAGTACTTGTATTCTCATGTTTTCATATTGTTTCATCTTTTCTCTTGCAGTAGAATAGAAAATTTATCCTAAGATATGTTGTTAGAGGCACCTTAAGGTTGTCTGCTTCTATTGCTTTAATGTTTTCCTGTGTTAGGTTGGATTAGAGAATTCTTAATTGCTCTCTAGTTCCACTTAGCTTGTTCGTCTTAAGAATGATTTAATGGAGCCAATTCCAAAGAAATTTATGGTTAGCCCGGTCCTTTAGTATAACTTAAAACATTGTTTTTGAGGTCTTTTCTTTGAAGTATTGCTAATTAGGGTTTGGCTAAAGAGGTTTATGGTTTTCCCTTCCCTTTTTTCCATCTTAAATGGTTGCTTTGAAGGTCTTTGTAGTTTGATTAAGGAATTTAGGAGTTCCCTGCTCTTTGATCATTACTATATGTCATCTTAAATGTTTTCTTTCACTGAAGGTGAAATCACTAGAGAATTTACAAGTTACTTGCTCTCTAGGGTTTGCTGGATTGTTGTCTTAGGGTTTACTTGGTGAAATTTAATCAAAGAAGTTTGTGGTATGCCCTGTCTTTGGTTATTTCTTTATGCATAATAATCTTAAAGGCCCTTCTTGTTTATAGTACATGTTAAAGGATTCTTAACTACCCTTTAAACCTATTAATCTCACAATTTAATGTTCACTTCATCACATAAGCTTTGAAGATCCATTTGTCTTTGTTAACTTTCCCTTCGAAACACCCTTGAACTAGTGATGTACTTTTCAAGACCTTGTGCAGACTCCATAGCCCAATGGTCTGAGTCTCTCTCCCTCTATCTGTTCTGCTTGAAGTAACCCAACCAAACAAAACAAACAAACAAACCCTATCATTATAACTAGCCTAAAATCAAACCCTAAAATCAATAAAGTTAACATATTTTATACAAATTATAGAGAGAGCCCTCTCTGAGTCTAGGAAGGCTAGGTCCTAGGGCTCCAAAGTTGGTTTGATGTTACCCTTGTTCAATTTGGTCTTGCTAATGTGACAAATTACAGGGACCTAACAACTACATACCAAGCTTTTGCCAAGTAGCTAGCCCTACTAGGCAGGAGAGGGCTCTCTCTAAGGGATCATAGCCTAGAGGGATGGATCAATTATGTTTTAGGCTAGGTATAGTAGCATAGTATTTTTATTGGTTTATTTGGGTGTTGGATGAGTGAATTAGGTCAAATAGGTAACTAGGTCAGGGAAAATAAGATCATAATTCCAAGTATCTGATGGGGCAAGGTAGGTAAGCACTCTAACACTTTAGGATTTCAGGTTGAGATGGATTAGATTGGTGAGGTGCTAAAAAGAGCATGACAGTACATGAATTATTTTTAAACTGAAGAAACTGAAACAAATTATGGTGATTCTCCCAAAACAAAGCATAAAATATGTATTATGCCTATCAAAATTAAGAATCAAACATATCGTAGAAGTGGAATGAACATGGAAATTAAAAAACACTAACACATATGCAACAAAAGAAGAAACTATGCCAAAGTAAAATACCACATGAATCCCAAAAGAATATTTGCAATTCATCCAATATATTCCTGCCAAAATTTGAATACACTAGGCTCTCTGATCAATACAATAGCATCCAACCTTCTCTAATGAGTGAAGAGGTGAAAGATATAGGCAAGAAACAGCTTCTCCCAACCTCAAGGGTCAAATCCCTGAGTTGAGGAGCTGATCCACAAAATTATGAACTGCAAATCTAGAGTGTAGGGAGGCCAAACTAACTCATCCCTAACTTTAGTGAAATTGATTCATCAATCCTCAAAAAGACTTTTACCTAATGTATTTACCCCTAGGTAACTCAAAAGAATCATAATTACATTTACATCCATCACCTACATCAGTAAAATTCATATTTTCCATTGTAAAACTCAGAAAACTAAGAAAAAAAAATAAGAAATAGCAATCACTGGTCAGGAGCGTAGCCCCAAATTCAAGCCAACTTTTGAGGGGGTTGTTGATGTCCAAATTGAGCTCAGGATAGTTCATTGGAAAACCTGTCCTATCTAGTTTCCAAAAATGTACTTGGTTTCCAAAAATTATGAGTTTTATTCCTACAAAAGTTAAATCTCCCAATATTTTTCAGGAGCGCAGCACTAGTGTCAAGAGCGCAGTGCTAGAAAGCCAGGAGTGCAGCGCCAAGCCCAGGAGTATAGCGCATCCTTGCAGCCCACTTTTGGAGGCCTTTTCAAACTCCAAATTGAGCTCATGATAGCTCGTTGGAAATATATTTTTGTCTTATATGCAATGGACATATCAAGCACTAAAAATGATCAATTATAGCCCCTCAAAAATCAATTCTCCCAAGACTTATCAAAAATTGCATAATGGGGGTGCAAAAAACGTAGCGTGCTATTGCATTCCACTTTTGGAGGTCTTCCTGAACTCAAAATTCATCTAACGAGAGATGATGGGAAATATATGGATGCCTATATATCATTTGACTCATCACGAAAGTCATTTGGACATTCCATCAGGGAGCTAAGTTGATTTTCCCAAGACTACTCCAGAAGTCTAGCAACTCTCCAGTAGAAACTATATTTTTAGCATTCCTCCCAAACCATAACACCTGTGTAAAAACAGAAGGAGTTTCCTTCCTGTCTATTATTAAAAAAAACCTATTTCATTTTTATGAAATTAATCTCCATTTGGTCATAAACATAATTTGAAGCAAAACTGGCTCTATGTGTAGCAAATGATTTGTCCCTTGGAATAACTTATTGAAAAATGATGGAGACATGATTTTTATGAGTTGTAATGGCCTCATAGTTGTTGATATGACCTCCCTTATGCCTCCTCTACTCAGATGTTTTTGATTCCATAGAAAAACCTAGCTCAATGGGAGAGGAAATTAGGGTTTAGTGTAGGCAAAACAGGGGATTAGGGAAATTTATAAGAATGAAGGGAAATAAAGGGAATAGGGGACTTCTAAATTCTTAGGAAACTTTTGGGAGGTAGGGAGGGATGTTAGGAAGTAGGGGAAAGTGGAATTGCAATGATTGAGTGAGGGGAAGAGGTCCAAAAGGGAAAAACATAGGCCTAGTATAGAAAAGGTCAAATTTTAGCAATAGGCTAGGGTTTGTGGAAAAATGAAGATTTTCAGGGATAGGAATGATGGGAAGTGTTTATTGTCACTCTCTTACTTGTTGGTCTTTTATGAATGTAGATGGTATTTTTATGGACCTTTAAAACCCTAAGATCTAATAGACACCTTGACTGAATGGACTTCATGATCACATGACTGAAAAGGTGATAAAGACTCATGAATGATGGACACTCATCATAGTGATGAAAAGAGCCAACAAGTGATGAAATTTTTTAAAAGAGTGAGGTATGGCCTAGGAATACCTCCAGTGACCAAATTATTGCATGATGACCTAATTGAATGACAAAAATTTCAGAATGTAACCCTAATATGATGTGAAAAGAGATATTTTGATCACTGGTAGCAAGATGAAAAAACTGACACTAATAGAGAGGAAAGAAGCTTTTCAGATACCTGTTGAAATGCTTCTGAACTACTATCATCTGAAAAACCAACTATGAAATTTATGTCCAATACACTAAGATTTGAATCAACCATCAATTTTTCCAATCCTTGACCCTTTACCAACTTGGTAGGCTTGATCTCCACATCATACTCAAGAATAGTTGCTATCTGTCCACCTCTTCTGCCACCAGGATCAGGTTGTGTTATAATGTTTTTCACAACAAAATTTGGGACATAAACAATCACATGTGAATGATGCACATAAACTATAAAATATTTAAGCTTTAACCAATGCATAGGCCTATTTCTCCATAATATTGTATTTAAGAGAATAATATCTTAATGTTGGCATTATGATGAGGGTGTTTTCCTTGATGGAAATCGACTTGTAACAGAACAAGTATATGGTAACTGGATGAGTTCACAGATCAGTTCAGATGGTAGAATGATGAGACAGAGGTTTGTAGGTCAGAGACAAAATTTTATGAAGGTGAATACTTGAAGAAATATACGTGGTTTAGATGAGGCCAAGTCACGTACACACGCAGATATGACAAAGCAAAGTTGGGTACATGCGGGCGCACTAATTTATTAATACCAAGGGTCCTCACCATGGTATTAGCCCAAAATATTAAGCACAATAATAGTTATTTGATCTCGTCCAAGATTAACACTAGCATTAGTGTGGTTTTGGCTCGTGGTATTGGCTAAGGATCAAAATATATTAGGAGGTGAAGTTATAAGTGATAAGTGTGCACATGTAATGGTTTTCGATGAATACATCAATCTGAAGTATATTTGCATTGTAAGGGTTATAGTCGACAAGTTCATCTGAAATAATGATGCACTGATGAATACAATGATGGATCGGGATCATTAGACCTGAAATGACTATGTATTTGCATGATCTATTTGATTTATTTAGATCTGTGGTCTAGCGCATGTTTGTTGCAATGAAGGTTATGATCTGAGTATGTTTTAAGTTCTGAAGTGTTGCACAGTCATAAATTAGTTGCAAATATGTATGCGAGTTCGACACATGGAAGGCGTGTATACATGCAGGTTTTGTTCTTCACTGTCGCGTATATTTTTTGAATTATGTTAAGTATGTATGCAACTTAGGTTCTAGATAAGCGCGTACATACGCGGAAAATCCTTATGGAAGGTAAGTATGCAATTCAGGGTTTTGTTGAAGAAAATTTATGATCAGTTCATATAGTATTGTTATGTTTCTCTTGTCTTTTAATGACGTCTTCATATAGATTTGGATTGTTTGAGTATTGATGATGTTACTAGTTTTATGTGATTGAATAAGAGAAATTGGTTGGTTGATTAGTGATTTTATTAAATGGTGATTAAGTTGTTAGTTGATTGGTGATTCAGTGATTGATTTGGTACAGTTATATGTTTCTGTTTTGAATGAGCTTAAATGAGTAAAGTGGATCCAGTGTGAAAATTTATGAAACGTGGTCCAAGGTTGATGCAGGGGCATTAGGCAATAGCCAGCAATGTAGGAGTTTTGTCCACATGTTGTGGCTATTGAGGGTTCGAAATTCATCAAACTATAATAGACAGGTGTCAATACCTCGGCTGACTGTTTTAATTAGACTAGTTAGAGTTGTAGAAGTCGGACAGTCGGGTTCGATCCAGCTGTCAGTTTAGTTAGTTGAATTATTTAGACTTTTGATTTCCAAAACAGTCCTCACAAAGGAACCGAAGAGACACACTGTAATGTATATAATTTCTTCGAATGTATGAAAAAAGGGGGGTGAGAGATTTCAGACTAAACTCTGTGTGTTAAAATTGTTTCCAGTTAAATGATTTCTGAGCTTGGTTGCCATCGGGAAGAACCAATGTTTGTCTATGAAAAGGATTGTTTAATTGCGAAGCAATAGATTTCTGCATCTGTATTAAATTTCTGAGTCGAGCTGCTATTTTGACTCTGCATTTAACTGTCTATTGTTCCCTCCTATTCGTGGTCTGAATAGCCTGGGAGTCCATCTCAACCACAGGCGAGAGTGGGTATGGAAAGCCGGATTAATATTGGCGGAATTCCCGTATAAAGAAACAAACCTGTTTTATTGTATAATTACTATAAGTTATGGTTAATAGACCGTGTCGAACCTGGGTTAATCATACAACGGAACCGACGGAACCATATTTAAGTACAGTAGCGAGAAAACCGGAGCGGATTTACATAGGCGGATTTCCCCGTTCTGCACCACTCTTGGTACGGAGGCGGTATTGACGGGAAGGCAGCGATTCCATAGGGAATCTGCCGCGTGTCCCAAGCGGTTTTTGTTAACGTGAAATTTCGCGCGTTAAAGTCCGACGGGGAATGCGCAGCGAAATGCACCCAAGCCGTTGATTGGGGCGAAGGCCATCGGACGGTGGACGTTGGACATAGATGCACGAACGATAATCAACGTGAGTGGACGATAAAAGAGGTACTTTGCATACGTTGATTGGTCGACTTATCATAGGAGTGGGGCCCAGGTCCACGGGCGAGCATACAGTTATATGTTTGTGAGCGCTAGACTATTGATATAAGGTTCGAAGGCTATATTATAAAGTGTTGTACCCAAAGTGTGGGTTATAACTATAAAGACCGAAGATTAAATATTTTTTATAAGGTCGGCGGAGTAATATAAAACGGGAATGGCCTAATGTTATTGTAAAAGTTTATTTAAAAAGGCGTGGTGTATCAATATACAATTTATAAGGGTTGAATAGTTATTATATGAGCCGGAATTACAATATAACATTCTAAAGCTGCCAATTAAATTTATTTATCAGTTTTTCTAAAATTGATAAATAACATTGCCGAGTAAAGAAAAGACCACGTAGGAGAAACGAAAGAGAATGGGGTTACAAAAATTAAATTTTTGACAAAGCCACATCATCGTTGACCATCCACCCATTGGGCTGACTTTCAGTTGTTACTGCGTCATTTGTGGTATCAGAGCGGGAAGTTTGAGCTGTTTGCTGACATGGAAATCCGACTTGGTAGAGGAGCTGGCAGGAGGAGACCTATAGCCAACGCAGAGGTGTTGGAGGTGTTGCAGAGGGTCGAGGCTAGAATGGATGCCGTGGAGCGAAGACAGACCAAAGATCCTGAAGACATTAGCGAACCTGAAACAGAAGAAGCTGAAGAAAATGTTGAAATTCCTCCTGATTTGAGGCTCCTTAGAACTGTTCTGGGATCTGCAGTTAAGCCCAGAATTGAAGTGTCGAGTTATACAAGGGGACTGAATCCAGAAGAGCTGGTGGACTGGATAAACGAACTGAACAAGTGCTTCGATTATGAAGAAATAGGTGAAGATAAAAAGGTCAAGTTTGCAGTAACAAAGCTGAAAGGACATGCTGCACTCTGGTGGGATGGAGTGCAGGCAGAGAGGAGGAGAGTTGGAAAGCAACCTATCAAGAGCTGGACCAGAATGATGGCCAAATTGAAAGGTAAATTCTTACCTAGTGATTACCAGCTGACATTGTATAAACAAATGCAGAACCTGAGACAGAGGTTGCTGACAGTAAAGGAATACACAGAAGAATTCTACAGAGTGAGCATAAGAGCTGGGCAATTCCAAGATACACCAGAGAAGACTGCCAGATATGTGAATGGTCTCAGACTAGAAATCCAAGATGAGATTGGTCTTATGTCTCCTAAGACAGTGGAAGAGACCTATCAGATGGCCTTGAAAGCAGAGGAGAAACTCCTGAGAAAACAGTCTGCCAAGAAGAGAGGTACTTTCCGTGGGAAGGGAAGTCAAGGTGGTAGAGGAAAGCCTACACCCAGGGATGGAGCTAACAATAGCTCACCTCAAAATGCATCTACAGAGGAGGATGCAAATGGCAGAAGGGGTCCTTACAGAGGAAAAGGAAGAGGAGGCAAAGACAGAGGCAGAGGTAGAGAGTTGAGGTGTTATAGATGTCAGGGGGTGGGACATAAGCACTATGAGTGTCCAGAGAATGTGGTTGTTGGTGCAAGAAATTATGTTGTTGCCCAGGTTGAAGAAGAAGCAGAAATTGAAGAAAAAGTTCTTCTAGAGAGGGGAGAGTCCTTGGTGGTTAATAAGGTCCTGTTGAAACAAACCAAAGAAGTCACTGAACCCGCACAAAGGAAGACTTTGTTTAGGAGCATATGCAAAGTCCAAGGGAAATGCTGCCAGCTAATCATTGATAGTGGCAACACAGACAATTTGGTTTCCACTGAGGTGATAGAAAAACTGAAGCTGAAGACTAGGGAGCACCCCACTCCCTACAGGGTGTCCTGGCTGCATAAAGGGCACCAGCTGGTTGTGAAAGAACAGTGTGAGATAGAGCTGCAAATGGGCAAATACAAGGACAAAGTTTTGTGTGATGTAATTCCCATGGATGTGTGGCATATACTTCTGGGTAGACCTTGGCAGTTTGACAGAGCAGCAGTGCATGATGGCAAGAAGAACACTTACAAGTTCTTCAAATATGGGGTACATCATATATTGATTCCCATGGAAGAAGGAGAGCCATCCAGCAGAGTGATTGATCCAAAGACCTTGTTGCTGAGCGGGAAGGAATATTTGCAGCAGATAGAAGAAGAAGAGGTAAGCTTTGCTTTAGTTTGCAAACCAAAAGTAGTTCTTACTTCTACAAAGATTTCTGATTTACCAGTAGAGATATAAGAGATGTTAGACAATTACTGTGACATCGTTGTGGATGATTTACCTGATGAGATGCCACCTGTGAGAAAGATCAACCATCAGATAGATTTTATCCCTGGTTCAAATCTACCAAATAAGGCAGCCTACAGAATGACTCCCAAAGAAAATGAGGAAATCAGGAAACAAGTACAGGAATTGGTGGACAAAGGACTGATCAGAGAAAGCCTGAGTCCATGTGCAGTACCAGCAGTACTGAGCCCAAAGAAAGATGGAGGCTGGAGGATGTGTACTAATTCCAGAGCAATTAATAAGATCACAATCAGGTACAGATTCCCTTTACCCAGAATAGAGGATTTGATGGATTGTTTGAGTGGTGCTAAATACTTCTCAAAGATAGATTTAAAGAGTGGATACCATCAGATTAGAATTAGAGAGGGTGATGAGTGGAAAACTGCTTTTAAAACAAATGAAGGACTGTATGAATGGATGGTAATGCCTTTTGGGTTGTCAAATGCACCTAGCACTTTTATGAGACTTATGAATGAAGTATTGAAAGAGTTCATTGATAAATTTGTGATAGTATATTTGGATGATATATTAGTTTTCATCAGAACTAGAGAAGAACATTTAAGGCATCTTAATCATGTCTTGAAGAAGCTGCACCAGGAGAAGCTGCTGATAAATTTGAAGAAATTTTCATTCATGAAGGAAGAGTTGGTGTATTTGGGTTTCGTTGTTTCTGCAGAAGGATTGAAGATGGACCCAGAAAAGGTTAAGGCAATTTTGGAGTGGCCTTCACCCAGGAATGTTTTTGAGGTAAGGAGTTTCCATGGACTTGCTAGTTTTTACAGAAAGTTTATAAGAAACTTCAGTAAGATCAATGCACCCATAATTGAGACAATAAGGAAGAGCAAACAGCCATTTAAGTGGACTGCTGAAGCAGAGAGAAATTTTAAAGTTTTAAAGAAAAAGATAACAGAGAAGCTTGTTTTAATTCTTCTTGATTTCACCAAACCATTTCAAGTAAAATGTGATGTCAGTGGGGAGGCCATTGGAGCTGTTTTGAGTCAGGATGATAGGCCTGTAGCCTATTTCAGTGAGAAGTTGAATGATACCAGGAGAAAGTATTCCTCTTATGAGAAGGAATTCTATGCAATTGTTCAAGCACTGAAGAAGTGGAGACATTATTTGATGTCCAGGGAGTTTGTATTGTATTCTGATAATCATGCTTTGCAGTATATTGTACAACAACCCAAGTTAAAACACAAGCATGCTAAATGGGTTGAGTATCTCCAAAGTTTTAATTTTGTTTTGAAGCATATAAGTGGCCAAGCCAATAAAGTAGCTGATGCTTTGAGTAGGAGACATTTGCTTGTTCAAGAGACTAATTTTGAAGTTGCAGGATTCGATTTTCTCAAAGAATTGTATAAAACAGATCCTAATTTTAAAGAAGCATTTGAAGCATGTAGTAACCCTGTTCTAATAGATAGAAGTAAGTGGTTGGATTATTTCCTGCAGGAAGACTTGTTATTCAGAAAGAATCAACTGTGTATACCAAAATGTTCCATGAGAGAAAATTTGATCAAAGAAAAGCATAGTGGTGGACTTGCTGGACACTTTGGTACTGATAAGACTTATGAGCAGCTGAGTCACTTTTATTTCTGGCCCAAGATGAGAACAGAAGTGGAAAAGTTTGTGAAGAATTGCAAGATTTGTCAATATGCCAAAGGAAGGAGCCAGAATGCAGGATTGTACACTCCCTTACCTATTCCAGACAGGCCTTGGGACATGGTGAGTATGGATTTTGTTCTAGGATTTCCCAAGACTCAGAGAGGGAATGATGCAGTCTTTGTTGTGGTAGACAGATTCTCCAGAATGGCACATTTTATTCCATGCTATAAAACTAGTGATGCCACCCATGTTGCTAACTTGTTTTTCAAAGAAGTTGTTAGATTGCATGGGTTGCCCAAGAGTATTGTTTCAGACAGAGACACCAGATTTGTGGGTCATTTTTGGAGGACACTATGGAAGAAACTTGGCACTAAACTAAGTTTCAGCTCAGCTTATCATCCCCAGACTGATGGACAAACTGAGGTAGTGAATAGGAGTTTGGGAAATTTGTTGAGGAGTCTTGCAGGAGAACATCCCAAGCAGTGGGATCATATTTTGCCTCAGGCAGAATATGCATATAATGATTCACCAAACAAAAGCACAGGGCAAAGTCCATTTCATATTGTTTATGGAATTCATCCCAGAGGAATATCAGAATTAAGAAATCTGGGAAGAGCAGAGTTAAGGAGTGCAGATGGTGAATAATTTGCTTCAGAGATCCAGGCCATACATGAACAAGTGAAACAACAACTACAAGGCAGCAGCATCAAATACAAAAACAGAGCAGACTTGAGCAGAAAAGAAGTTCATTTTGAAGTAGGAGACTTGGTTTTGGCACACTTGAGAAAGGAGAGGTTCCCAAAGAAGCAGTATAATAAATTGAAGTTCAAAAAGATTGGGCCATGCAAGATACTTAGAAAGTTTTCTGCAAATGCTTATAAGATTGAATTGCCACCTGATGTTGCAATATCTCCCATTTTTAATGTTGCAGATTTGTACAAGTATGAAAATGATGGTGCAGAGGACAGATCAGCAGACAAGGAACAGATTGAGTGGAAAGAACAACTACCTCCAGCTCAGCCATTGCAACCAGAGAAGATATTGGACAAGAGAGTGTTCAAAAGGACCAGAGGACAAGAGTACTTTCAGTACTTGATCAAATGGAAGGATAAACCAGAGGAAGATGCCACTTGGATGACTGAAGGAATGTTGCAGAAGATAGGCAGATCAGTGGAGGAGCTCATGGACAGGAGCCCATGAAGAAAATTGCCCTCGGGAGTCTGATGCAAGGGCATTAGGCAATAGCCAGCAATGTAGGAGTTTTGTCCACATGTTGTGGCTATTGAGGGTTCGAAATTCATCAAACTGTAACATCCAGGTGTCAATACCTCGGCTGACTGTTTTAATTAGAATAGTTAGAGTTGTAGAAGTCAGACAGTCGGGTTCGATCCAGCTGTCAGTTTAGTTAGTTGAATTATTTAGACTTTTGATTTCCAAAACGGTCCTCACAGAGGAACCGAAGAGACACACTGTAATGTATATAATTTCTTCGAATGTATGAAAAAAGGGGGGGGTGAGAGATTTCAAACTAAACTCTGTGTGTTAAAATTGTTTCCAGTTAAACGATTTCTGAGCTTGGTTGCCATCGGGAAGAACCAATGTTTGTCTATGAAAAGGATTGTTTAATTGCGAAGCAATAGATTTCTGCATCTGTATTAAATTTATGAGTCGAGCTGCTATTTCGACTCTGCATTTAACTGTCTGTTGTTCCCTCCTATTCGTGGTCTGAATAGCCTGGGAGTCCATCTCAACCACAGGCGAGAGTGGGTATGGAAAGCTGGATTAATATTGGCGGAATTCCCGTATAAAGAAACAAACCTATTTTATTGTATAATTGCTATAAGTTCTGGTTAATAGACCGTGTCGAACCTGGGTTAATCATACAACGGAACCGACAGGACCATAGTTAAGTACAGTAGCGAGAAAACCAGAGCGGATTTACATAGGCGGATTTCCCCGTTCCGCACCACTCTTGGTACGGAGGCGGTATTGACGGGAAGGCAGCGATTCCATATGGAATCTGCCGTGTGTCCCAAGCGGTTTTTGTTAACGTGAAACTTCGCGCGTTAAAGTCTGATGGGGGACGCGCAGCGAAATGCACCCGAGCCGTTGATCGGGGCGAAGGCCATCGGACATTGGACGTTGGACATAGATGCACGAACGATAATCATCGTGAGCGGACAATAAAAGAGGTACTTTGCATAAGTTGATTGGTCGACTTATCATAGGAGTGGGGCCCAGGTCCACGGGCGAGCATACAGTTATATGTTTGTGAGCGCTAGACTATTGATATAAGGTTTGAAGGCTATATTATAAATTTTTGTACCCAAAGTGCAGGTTATAACTGTAAATACCGAAGATTAAATATTTGTTATAAGGTCGGCGGAGTAATATAAAACGGGAATGGCCTAATGTTATTGTAAAGTTTATTTAAAAAGGCGTGGTGTATCAATATACAATTTATAAGGGTTGAATAGTTATTATATGAGCCGGAATTACAATATAACATTCTAAAGCTACCAATTAAATTTATTTATCAGTTTTTCTAAAATTGATAAATAACATTGCCGAGTAAAGAAAAGACCACGTAGGAGAAACGAAAGAGAATGGGGTTACAAAAATTAAATTGTTGACAAAGCCACATCATCGTTGACCATCCATCCATTGGGCTGACTTTTAGTTGTTACTGCATCAAAGGTGGTGCTGAGGGTTGGAGCCTTTAGTGAGGGGGTCGTATCTTCCTTCCAATGTGTATTGGTAAACAATATTAGGGGATCATAGCTCCCTTCCATTGGGTGCTGGTAAACAAGATAAAGGGGTCGTAGCTCCCTTCGAGTGGATGTTAGTAAACGAGATCAGGGTGTTGGAGCTCTCTTCCCGTGGGTGCTTTTGTATCTTAAGAGACAATCCCTCGATTGTGAAAAGAATCAATGCTTAATACATTTGAAAAGTGTGTCACAGAAATAATTTTATCATGAGGTCTTTGTTCTATCCCTCTGGAGACTAGTTTTTTAAAACCCTCAATGATCTGGAATAATAAAAGATTCCATAATTCCATTCACTATAGATATCTAAATGAAAAGAAGAAATGTAGGTGAAAGTCAAAGTAATATGTTGAAAACACAGAGTCTACCACTTTTAAGTTTCAAAGGAAATTCATGGAGAGAAAGGAAACTCGAAATAATATGTTGTAAACACATAATTCATTACTTTAAAGTTTCATCAGGAGTTTGTGAAGAGAGGGAAAACTCAAAATAATATGTTGTAAACAAAGAATCTATTACTTTTAAGTTTCAGAGAGAATTTGTGAAGGGAGAAGAGATGGAGTGAAGGAGTGAAAATTAAGGTTATTTAAATCTTACTCACAAATGTAATTAAGAGACCAGCTGCTACATTACTTCACTTCATTCAAAGAAGAAAGGACACAAAATGGAACAAGAAACACAAATCACCATCAACATTCACAGGAAACGTACTACTTCTTTCAATTACCCATCAGAAAAATAAGTACAGAATGTAGTCCCCCAAGAGGTCCAGAACTCAGAACCCCTCTTCCCTCTTTCTCTGTCCCTTAAATACAAACAAAAGTAGTTTGTAACTGCATGAGCTTCTTGAAACTCCTAAACTGCCTAAACTAAAACTACTTATTACATTGTAATCAAAGACACCATTGTAGCTTCAATCTTAACCAAGAAAATAAAATAAAATTGGAATATAATCCTTTTGCTGAGTCTAATTTGTTTATGATGTTTCTCCTTCCGTTTCAGTTGTGATGTCCTAACAGTATGCATAAATGCATCTCCACTCGACTCTGCCCAAGCTTTTTCGTTTTGAACATTGTCATCATGTCACCTGCTACCCAACTCTTCCTCTTCTGCACGTGCCTATTGTGTTTAGTCTTCTCTTCTCCTTTGCTCTGCGTCACGTCACTTAGTCAAGTCTCTCTCCCTGCGTTTAGACCTTCTTCCATTATCAAGGCGTTTCACCGGCTTTACGTTATAATCCTCCTTTCTTCCTCCGATGTGATTTAACACTAGAAAGGATTTACATCTGGATTTGAAATCCTTTTTAATTTTAATCTGGCGCTACATCGCATCCAGGGTCTTGTCGCATGTCGCAGGATTTAGTTCTTAGCACTAATAAGTTTCCCTTTAACATATGCGATATGTGATTGCATCACATCGCAAACCGAACTTCTTATCACATCGCAAAACAAATAACTTGCGATGTCTTAAGATGTAAATGTAAGAATCACCGATTGCGATGTGCAGTATGCGAATGGGTCCCATGCCGGACTTTAAATTCTCTATACTTTAGCTTTGAAGCTCCATCGCATCCAATCCTCTTTATTTCACTTCGCAAGTTTTATATTATAGCAATTTCGCAATACTTTCAATTTTGCGATTTCGCAAATCGCAGTGAACTCCCCATCACAACCCACAACTTTTAATGTTTAACAATAAACTTATCCTATACAATCTGTGATGTGCATTATGCGGGCCAGGTCCACATCATCGTGCCACGTCACCCTGCCATCTCACTGCCACGTTATCTGCCACATCATCTTGCCATGTCACTACCACGTCATCACCACATCACTGCCACATTATCTTCCCACGTCATCGCCCACTCTTCACATTTCATAGTTTCTATGACTTATCGCATCGCAACTTAAACAGTTTAATTTGTGATTTCTTATCATATAAATTTAAAACTCACCGATATGTGAAATACCCTGGGTTTGCGATTTAATCTCTGTTGTTGATATATGCCCAAATCCAACGGTCCTCGTTGTATCTTTACTCTGGTTTGCCGACTTTGCTTCTTTGGTTGTTCCCGTTCGTTTCTTTCTTGTTGTTCGTAGAACACTTGACTCGTTCACAAATTTTCCCACATTCATGACTTTCCCCGCTTACCATTCATGACTCTTCCTTTGTTTTTTTTCTATATTTTCTCCTTTTCGTTGCCTTTTCTCATTTGTTCATTTTCTGCCTTAACTACCTTTGTTGCCTTTGCTCCTTTGATTCTAAAGTTTCTCCTCTCTTCTCCTTTGCCTTTGTTGATGGTCTAATGCTGCTGCTTCCTTGATTTTGGTTCTAGTGTACATGTGATGACAAATCCTCGTTGAGCTTGTGGTTATCCTTTTGAGCATATTACAGGTCTTCTTGAAATTTTAACAATTGTTCCTCAATAACCTTGAATTTCTCAGAACCTCTCTTGGCTTTTAGCTGAGTCGAATTAGGCTACAACATCTGGCTCCAATTGGGAACAACATTTTGGTAGCAAAGTGTTGATAACTTGTAGATCAGTAGCCTTTAATGGGCATGGATTCAATCCCAAATGGGAGATTATCCAATATGAAAACCTCCAGAAACTAGCTACACTTTGGACTCCTTCCTTTATTCTCAAACTGAAAATACCAAAATGAAAATAACACAACTAAAAATGCTCAACTTCTGAGCTTATCTATGCAAAAATCCTATCTATATACATGGATGAACTTAATCAGGTGAAGTCAGCCTTCCAATGGCACCAATCCAACATTTGTGTGTTAGACTTAATTCCCCCATACTGTTGAAATTTGAAAATCAAAACAGGGATGTACAATGAAAATTTTCTAGATACAAAGCTTTGCACATACCCTTGCATAAATTATTATTGGTAACGAAAGAAAGTTTACATATAGTCAGCCACCGGATCATAGAACTGATGAGACAAATTTTCAGTTTCCTCATTTTCTTGACCATCTTGTTGATGTAGACTTCTTTGAACAGGGCAGCTTCCTTCATTGTTTGACTCCTCAATTTGAGGTTGTATGTGAGAATATTGATTATTGTTTTCTTCTGATGGCCATTTAGGCCGGAAAGATAAATCTAAGGTTTGTTCCTCATAATGCTGATGTTCTTCATATAATGCCAATCCTTAACAAAAAAATCCCCCCTCTTGCAAACACACCTAGGAAGCTCCATTAGTTTCTCCTCAATTCACAAAATCATTAAAATTATGAAAATTGTAATGATCTTCCAAGATTTCAGCATGTAGTTCATTTGTTGCAATGAATTTCTGACTAGAATCCTCAGAATTCTCGAATTATTGTGTTTCAGCAATACAAGAATCCCCTGACCCCTTTTGAAAATCCTTATTCATCTCTAAAGTTGCATTCTCTTGTAAAGCAATTCCAATGCTTTCTTGACAAGCCCTCTTGTCTGTAGAAATTAGATACAATATGCATGTATATTACCAGACTCCCTTGATCTAACAATTAAATCCACTGTTAAATGCAGAATCCTTCTACTCAATTCTTTGCGGAAATTAAATCGCCAATTGCAAACATATGAAGAAAAATCAATCACACATAACAAGATGTTTTACCAGGAAAGCTTAAGGCTAAAAACCCCAACTATCATATATTATGTATATCATGGAATCATGAAAAAATCTCATACAAAGCTCAGCTCATAGAGCTCTCAGTACAATATACAATCGTCTCACACTGTCATACAAAAATTTTCATATCTATGCACCAATTTACTACCTCTTGACAGCCTGCCTCCACTGCGCAATCCCTGTTAAAGAAGATCCCTGGATGAATCCGATCTTGCCTTGCTTTGACTATGCAATCCTTATTGGCAACTCCAATGTGTGTGTATATGCATTGAATGCATCACTATAGTCACAACTAATATTCAAACACACCCTTTCACCTATCTCTCCACTGGGTCTCCACTGGATCTTACATGCAAGTAGTTAACTGTTGTATTTCTTCAGTTGCAAGTAAGAAACTGTTTGTGAATTAATTAAATAATTAATTCACTCATCTTTCACTATTGTATCTTTAGATACAACTAGCACAACTGAGTTTAACTCACTTAACTGAGTTAAACTAAATAACAACTCCCATAACTACTCTTCCAACTCTGTTACAATTGTGTCACACTCAGTTACAACGAAGTCCATCATGCATGAGTCACCAACCAACCTTGGAACTCATGATTCCTTCAGCTAATTGGTTTGCCACATCAGTTAACTGAAATAAAGTGCTTCAAGAGAATAAGTTATTATTTATTGTTTGATTATCATTAAGGGCTAATAATAATCGACATGCATTCTATTTTTAGATATGTGATCTATAAATAGACTTCTCCCTTGTTCTAAAAATAGAAACTCATCTAAAGACGGAATTTTCTCAACCATCTAGAATCATCATCCTGCTAATTTTAGAATATGCTCACCATTCTAAAAATAGACATACACCTAAAAATAGCCTATGGGCCCCACCTAGTGAAGGTGCTTTATTTTCACTAGGATCATCATCTTGTTGAATCTCAACATTATCTTCAACAAAACTTGTTCTTTCAACATGACAGGAAAAATTTCTACAAGCCCACACATTATTTTCAATTTCCCGTGCATAAAGAAACATCAGCTCTAGAGTTCAAGGCTTTCTCTCCTTGAGATAAAAATCCAAGACAACGGAAAGAGCCCTCAAATAGTAAACCATAGTTTCAGCTTCAGGAGGCCGAATCTCTTTTGGCATGCTGAAATAAATTTTTTGAAACCTCCTATTAAACTCACTAATTGATTCATTGTTGTGCCTTTGGATAGAATATAATTCCAAAAGGTGTTTTTCATATGACTTATGCTTTCCCCAATATCTAAGAAATATATCTTGAAAACCTTGCCAGGAACTAATTGAACTTGCTTCCAAACACTGGAACCATTGTTGAACACCCTGCTTTAATGAATGATAAAACATCCTTAAAGCCACGTCTTCATAAATAATTTGAAATTTTTCCAGAAAGTACTCAAATTTCAAGATATGTTGTTCAGCTGAAATATATTCCTCCTCTCCAGAAAAACTTGGCAAAAATTTGAATCATTTTGAATGATATTGATGGAGGGTTGTGGGCAGCACAAAGGGTTTGAAAATCACCTTGGTTCCAAGCTGGAAAGAAGCAGATTGCTTATGAGGTAGAATTTTATCACCCAAAGATGATGAATTGTCACCTTTATGCCCATACTGTGACAGATTATCTTCAGGAATAGTAATGCAACAGACATCTCTCCTTTCATATTTAGGAGATAAAGTTGTGTCAAGATCAATAATACAATCATAAGAAAAATCTTCTTTCTCTAATAAAGAATTTACTTTTTGGGCCTTATAATCTTCTGAGAAAATAAAGCAGGAAATAATCTTCTTGATATGTAAGGGAAAATAGACCACCAAACTGATAATGAAAAATAAAACTTCCTTTAAAAGATTCAAACTTTGATATCTATATTTTCCAAAGTACTTTCTCATTTTCTTTCCCATAGAATTCCTCATCTAATGAAACCTTCATTAGTGGAGTCTCCAGGTGAATAATAAACAACCAAATTTGTATCTAAATCTTGTTCACCATCAAGAAATAGATTTCGATATCCAGGGAAAAATAACTTCATTCCTTCATCCCCGGCAACGGCGCCAAAAAATGTTGTATCTTAAGAGACAATCCCTCAGTTTTGAAAGGAATCAGTGCTTAAGACATTTTAAAAGTGTGTCACAGAAATTCTTTTATCATGAGGTCTTTGTTTTATCCCTCTGGAGACTAGTTTTCTAAAACCCTTAATGATCTGGAATAATAAAAGATTCCATAATGCCATTCACTGCTGATATCTGAATGAAAAGAATAAATACAAGGGAAACTCAAAGTAATATGTTGAAAACACAAAATCTGCCACATTTAAGTTTCAGAGGAAATTCATGGAGAGAGAGGAAACTCGAAATAATATGTTGTAAAAACAGAATCTATTACTTTAAAATTTCATCAGGAGTTTGCAAGGAGAGGGGAAACTCAAAATAATATGTTGTAAACACCTATTACTTTTAAGTTTCAGAGATAAATTGCGAAGGGAGAAGAGATGGAGTGAAGGAGCGCAAATTAAGGTTATTTAACTCTTACTCACAAATGTAATTAAGAGACCGGCTACTACATTACTTCACTTCATTCAAAGAAGAAAGGACACAAAATGGCACAAGAAACATGAATCACCATCAACAGTCGCAGGAAAATTATTGCTTCTTTCATTTACCCATCAGAAAAATAAGTACAGAATGTAGTCCCCTAAGAGGTCCAAAGCTTGGAACCCCTCTTCCCTCTTTCTCTCTTCCTTAAATACAAACAAAAGTAGTTTGTAACTGCTCGAGATCCTTGAAACTCCTAAACTTCCTAAATTGTTAAACTACTTATTACATTGCAACATGAGGACACCATTGTAGCTTCGAGCTTAACCAAGAAAAAAAAATACACTTGGAATATAATCCTTTTGCTGAGTCTGATTTGTTATTGATGTGTCTCCTTCTGTTTCTGCTGTGATGTCCTAACAGTATGCATAAACACATCTCCACCCGACTCTGCCCATGCTTTTGCGTTTCGAACATTGTCATCATGTCATCTGGTAGCCGAATCTGCCTCTTCTGGAAGCACCTATTGTGTTTAGTCTTCTCTTCTCCTTTGCTCTGCGTCGGGTCACTTACCTGAGTCTCTCTGCCCATGTTTAGACCTTCTTCCATTATCAAGGAATTTCATCGGCTTTATGCTATAATCCTCCTTTCTTCCTCCGATGTGATTTAACACTAAAAAGGCTTTACATCTGGATTTGAAATCCTTTACGATTTGACTCTGGTGCTACATCGCATCCGGGCTCTTGTCACATGTCGCAGGATTTATTTCTTAGTGCTAAAAAGTTTCACTTTAACATATGTGACGATTTCATCGCATCATAAACCGAATTTATTATCGCATTGTGTTAGTCATCAGTATTTTTCATTATCTGTAGATGACTAGAGATTTGTTCTAGATTTCTGAAAACAACCTTCCTTGAAAATTGTGAGTTTTAGAAATCTCACTGCCTTCATTATTTACTAAATTACAATAAATTATTTTCAAGAATGTGATAATCAGATTCCACATCTTGAAGGGGGGATTCCTATACTGAATCAATCTTTGGAATCATTTCCTGAAGCACTCTCTCCCCCACATGAAGAACCAACCACAGATGACACCTTGAATGATGTGATTGACAGAATTGAGAGATTGAATCTTGATTCAATTCCAGCTCATTCAAATGAGAAGCCTGGGCCATCTCAGGAAGGTCCCCCCAAATGGCTGACAAATACACTAGAAAACGTTCATCCCGATGAAGTTGGAAAGATAAGAACAAGAAGTTCCACTTGACAAAATGAAGGTGATGTAGATAATTCTGATTCACCTGTTGATATGGATATTGCTTATAACTGTGAATAGAGTTTGTCTATAGATCATGAACCAACTTCCTTCAAAGAAGCCGCTTCTCATGACAAATGGAATGAAGCGATGCAAAATAAGTATGATGCCTTAATAAATAATGGCACTTGGAAGCTGGTTGATCCTCCTTTGGGAACCAAACCAATTGGTTGTAAGTGGGTCTACAAGAACAAGTACAAATCAGATGGCTCACTTGACAAGCACAAAGCCAGGCTTGTGGCAAAAGGTTTTGCACAGAAAGAAGGGGTCGATTATCAAGAAACTTTTGCTCCCACAGCAAAATGGGCCACCATCCAGACACTCTTTTCCCTAGCAACTCAGAAGGGATGGAAAGTCCATCAAATGGATGTAAAAACCGCCCTTTTGAATGGAGATCTAAAGGAGAAAGTTTTTTATGTCCTAGCCAGAAGGATTTTTTTTGAAGGGCCAAGAACAAAAAGTATGCAAGCTTATAAAATCCTTGTATGGCTTCAAGCAAGCACCGCGAGCCTGGTATGAGAAATTAACTGAGAATCCTCTGAAACTTGACTTCAAACATTTTGATCTTGATGATGCAACTTTGTTTGTTAAGAAAGTTGGAAAAACAATTGTATATCTTGTGGTGTATGTAGATGATATTTTGATGATAGGGAACAATGATAGTTATATTGCATCCATAAAGAAATAATTGAAGAAAGGTTTTGAAATGAATGATTTGGGTTATGTTCATTACAATCTGGGTATTAAAGTAACTCAACATCCTAAATTTATATTTCTTTCTCAAAATAAGTACATTGGAGATCTTTTGAACAAGTTTGACATGGATGAATGCAATCCCTTAACCACTCCAATGGAACAAAACTTGAAGCTCACATCCATTGAAGGGAAGGAATTCGAGGATGAAACAAAGTATAGATAGCTTGTAGGAAGTCTTATCTACCTTACTACCACTAGACCAAACATCTCATTTGTTATTGTAATCCTCTCCAGGTTTATGCAAAAACCTTTTGAAGGACATTGGTCTGCTACAAAGAGAGTTCTAAAGTACTTGAAGGGGACTAAAGACTTTGGACTCAAATATACACAGGTAGGCGATTTCAGCTTGATCGGATACTTCGATTCAAAATTTGATGGGGACAAAGAAACTGGGGTGTCTACTTTAGGTTATACCCTGAGTCTTGGATCATGAGTTGTCTCATGGAGATCACACAAGCAGTCAGTTCCAGTAGATTCCACAACCGAGGAGAAATATGTGGCGGCAGTTGAAGCAACAAAGGAAATTGTGTGGCTCAAAAAAATCCTAGAAGATTTGCAGATGAAACAAATGCATTCAACACTACTCATGATCAACAACACTTCTGCAATAAAGTTGGCCAATAACCCGAAGTTCCATGATCGAATAAAGCACATCAATGCAAAATACCATCTGATTCGACATCATGTTGAGGCCAAAACCATCCATCTACGTCATTGTTCCACAAATGAGCAAACTGCAGACATCTTCACCAAAGCGCTTAGAAGAGAAAAGTTTGAAAAGTTCATAACGATGCTTGGACTCACCAACATCCCTTTAGATTAAAGGGGGGAATGTTGACACCTAATCCTAAGGGATTGGGTGAAATTGTATATTATTGTAATTTAGTAAATAAGGAAGGCCAAGAGACATTGGGAAGTGAATCCCAATAGCCTCACCTCCATGTATAAGTACACACACAATCTCCATCTAATTCATATTCAGTTTTGTGGAGTTACCTCCTGGTTTGACAATCCTTATGGAAATTTTTTCACTATTTTGTCAGCTTGCCATTCCATGGTCACCCTGTCACTTCTACAAACTCCTTATGGGCTTTTACCTATCATTTTTGGCCTCCTTCCCTTCCTATAACTTCATTGGCTTATTTTTCACCTATCCATAACTTCACTTTCCTTCTAGGGTTTCCTATAGCCAACTCATTCCCATGTTCCCCAGGTTCATCAATATTTTATGGTCTCAAAGCTATCTCTGTAGGCTCTTTAGATAAATGAAGTACATTGGATTTTGGATCTTCAATACAGAACCTTTGATAATACTCTGTTTTTCACTTGAAGCCTCCAACCCAATTCTCAGTCAAGATCAGGTCAAATAACCCTCCCACTAGGTCAATTAGGGTTTCACATGTTCTAAGGTCATTATTGGTGTTCCAAGCACTGCTTTTCCTTTGCTAGAATCTGGCTCAGATGTAATAGAATGTTGAGACATGGTTATTCAAGAAAAAGCTAAAAGTTTCCAAAGAAGACTATCATTCAGTTTCAGAGTCTGCATATGAGGAAATGGACAAACTTTGGCACTTCTGCAGAAGTGTTGAAGTTTCCATGAGCATAAGGTTTTGATAAGGTAGATGGCTTGTTCCTAAGTGAAGACAAATTCATCAAAAGAAAGGGAAACAATTTGGTCTTCAAGAGAAACTAGGTTTTTTGAGCTTGATAGTCTAAGTAGAGTGCACAATAGTGATCAATTGTAGAATGACCATAGAGGAGGCACACCAAACCAAACATGAAGAAATTATGTCAAAAAGATTGATGAAATAGGGAAAAATGCAAGGTGAAATGGAAAGAAATGAATGAACTTGAAAGGGCTATAGAGAAATTAGAATACAACACTGGTGATTGTTGTAAAGAACTCCAAACATCTAGGGTTTTGGGAAAATGGCCAAAGGAAGTACAATCATGAGTTGAACTCCATGGTGGAGGCAAAAGAAGGTGTTGAAAGTGCTGCTATGACAAATCCTCGCAAAGGTGTTTAATGAACTTGTCATGCCAAAATGAGAAAAAGATGATGTTGAGCTCCAAGGTGGAAGAAAAATATGATTTTAAGGTTGCTGTCGTGTCAAAATAAATATGTCAAATCCTCAGGATCAAAAGGAAAACAAATTTCATAACCCCAGCAAACTACAAGCAAGAAAGGGTAAAATGGTTAAGTTGAGTTTCATGATGGATACCACAGAGGATTTTGAAGCTTGTTGTTGTATGTAAACATCCTAAGGTTGTCAAAAGTGAAGTCATCATGCCTCAAGAAACAAAGGGAAAAGTCAAAACTCATCATTTCAGTCACTAAGTTGAGTTTCATGATGGATACCACAGAGGATTTTGAAGCTTGTTGTTGTATGTAAACATCCTAAGGTTGTCAAAAGTGAAGTCATCATGCCTCAAGAAACAAAGGGAAAAGTCAAAACTCATCATTTCAGTCACTTGCATGAAAACAGTGTAAGAAGGTTAGTGAGAAAAGGTGAAAAGGTTAAGTTGAGTTTCATTGTGGAAATTACACAAGAATTTGAAGAATTTTTTATGTGACTAAGTCACAAAGGTGTCAAAATGAACTTTTTATGCCTCAAGAAGTAAAAGCAAAGCCAAGTTAGTGTTTTTTGTCACCTACAAGCAAAAATTCAAAGAACGTTAGTGAGAAAGTGAAAAGGACTTAAAACATTAGGAAGTGGGTTTTCAAAGGTTTAATTAAAATTCCCAAATCCATAAAAGTTCATCTTGCATTTCAAAAGTCTCATTGTTTCTTTTTACAATATCAAGAACATTCAAGAGAAGATAAATTGGGAGTTTTACAAGTGAAATTGGGCAAATTATACCGGCGTTACACGCTCAGACTAGTGTTGCGCGCTTGGAGTTGGGCGCTGCGCCCTTAGATTTTTTCTCCCATATATTTTACACGGGTGCTGCGTGCCTAGAAGGTGGTGTTGCGTACCTGGCATAGCATTGCACTCTTGCCCGAAACCCACACCAAATCTTCTCGTGGCACTGCACGCTCAGGTTTGGCACTGCGCGCCTAGGGTTGGCACTGCGCTCTTGTCTAGGAGGGCTTTCCAAGCAAAACCACCACTAAAGTCACCTCAAATATTCTTCAGGCTTCCTCCAAGGGTTCTCCAAGCACTGGTAGGGGTAAGTATAGGTCATCATCCCATTTTCAAGCATTTTTGTCATCATTTAATGGAAAGAAATTGAAACCCTAAGAGGCTACCCTAAGGCTTAAACTTGACATCACTGTTGAACCTCATTCCATTTGCTTATAAAGAGTATCAGTCAAGATAAGGGTAAATCAGGGTGCTGTGAAGGTTGTCATTCATATAAGATTGGTCATAACACTCATTCATTCACCCCCTACATTGCAAAAGTTTCCATTCCATTGCCCTCTTTCATCTCAATTTCACATTTAGTCCTAGTTGGAAAAACAGAGTTTTTCAAAATGTCACAAGAGGGAGAGGACAGTGGTAGTGGTGGAGAGGCTCAAATGCCAAGGAGGCATGAGCACAAAGGTGGAAAGATCAACAGATTTGAGCCTCTGAACACAAGGGAGTTAATGGCATCTCCCCTTACTGTTTCATGTTTCAAGCATGTGGGATGCTTTGATTTTTGTGAGAAGGTACAACAAGTACAAAACCACCCTAAGCTAACTAGGCTATTTATCATTAACTTGCATGAAAAACAAGTTAACCTTGCAGGGGTCACCTTTGAGTTGTCTTTAGATGCTATTTCCAATGCCACTGAGATACCAAGTGTGGGTGAGAAATGGTTCAAGCAGGCCAACCTAGACATGAGCTACTTTGAACCCTACCTAAAGCCTAGATACAAAGATGACAACAAATCCATCTTTCCTTTCTCACATTTGCTTGATAGATATGCACCTATGATGAGGATCATTATGAAGTATTTCACATGTGAAGGAGGATTCTCCCGCATTTACTCCTATCACATCAGGCTGCTTATGCACTTTACTAGGGTGAGGATGCTGCACATACCCTATTACCTCTACAGAAGCACTGACAAAATTTCCTATATTGTACAAAAAAGAGACTATCCTCAGCAGATGCAAAGCCTTTTCCACCATTCTATGATCAAGATGGTTGTTTTGCACCAACTACAGTAGAAGGGTATGTCATAGGAGACCTTCATTACCAATGAGGTGTTTATTCTCCACAAGTCCATCAGCAGCAAAATGTCCCTTCTTCTTATCATCCTCCCATTCCTCCATCCACTCACATTCTCTCACCTCATGATGATTCTTCCACCTCACCATCCACTCACAGTCCTTCACATCATGATGATCCTTCTCCTTCATCACCTATTCACAATCCCTCACCATCATCTCATGGTACTAGTGCATCAAAAAGTGAAGAAGGCAGTGAGGCAAGTGGCAATGAGGCAGAAAACAGTGAGGCACATATCAGTGAAGCATATGGCAATGAAGCAGAGAGCAGTAAGGATGATGGAAGTGGGTCAAAGAGCCATGAGAGCAGTGATGATACCAATGATAACAGCAGTCATGATGGCAGTAATGATGGCAGTGAAACAAGTGGCACAGAGATGAGTAACATAGTGTTGTAAATTCTGAGAGGGGGGGGGGGGGGGGGGGGGGTGAATCAATATTTCTTTCAATTAGAGCATTAGTTAATATTCAATCATTATCAGTGTTTATACAATGATAGCAGAAAACAAGAGGAACACAAATGCACATAGTTTTTAAGGTGGAAACCCACTCCAGGACAAAAAACCACCTAATGCTTTTCTAATCATTCTTTAATATTCAACTCCAATTGAAAATAAAGCTCCAACTTCCTAGAATCTAGAAAAGCATTCTTCTCCAGCTCCCACTGGATGGACGCTCCAACGCCCGAGATTCTTCAGTAGTCAACTGAACGGATGCCCCAACACCCAATGAGCTACAACTCACCCTAGCACCACCCTACTACCTTATAGAAGAATAAAAGAAGAATGGACTCACGTACCAGGGAAAATGGCCCACTTTACAATGATATAGAATGATGTAGAAGAAGAAGATATACTAGACCATAACCCCAACTTTGACACAACCACCTAATGATGATCCTAGACCTCCCAACACCGCCTCTTCAACCCTTGGCAGATAGACACTAGTACAATTTTTACAATAATGTATTTACAATGACTTAGTACAAAGATACCTTTACAATGATTGTATGCAGTGCTGCCCACTTGAAGACTTCATATGATGAAATTCTTGCTGCTATTATGCACCTTGGTTGTTGCTCTTTTCATGCTACCCTCTGCTGCACCTTGTTTTGCTTTTCTGCTGTAGAAAGTCTGGTCCTTTGCAACCCTTGACAACACATGATCTAGCTTTTTCTTGCCTTCTAGGAGCTCGATATTGAATCTGGTGTATCTCTGTTATTTCAGATCCTCAATATCTGATTTTCAGTCCTGTATTATTCCTCTAAGTCTTCTTTCCAATGCCATAGGTCTGACCCAATTTTGATTCTTCAAGAGAGAGTTATACCCAATCTCTCACAATGCCCTAATTATGGACTGTTTCAGCAGAGCGCACTTGTACGGCGTGCCACGTGTCATTTTTTTTTCTTCATTTGAATCTAAAATTGATAGAGAAAAAACTAAATACTGTGCACTATCTACCACTTTTTATAGAATTCCAATCTGATACTCAGAGGGAGAGTTATGACGATTTTACCAAGGTCACTTCTTTGAGATGAATTTCAGGAGCCTGCAAAAACCCTGACTTCCACAGATCATATCTCAAAAGATATTGTGTACCTTGATCTAAAATTTTTACAGCAGCTTCCTCAGGATTTCTGCTTCACCTCATCAAAAATTCAGCTTCTGAACCTTCGTAGAAAAAAATTTAGAGCGAAAATTCCACGATGACCTGTTTCAGATGGCCAAATCCCTTACATAAGGAGGAAATGAGGATCACAATTTATATAAATGCTTAAGTTGAGAGGGGCTTCAACAAGTGAACCTAGGAGAGATTTAAAGAGCTTAAAAAATATTAATTATGACATTTCAATGACCCATGTCCCAACCCCATGGGGTTTTAGCCCACTAACTGGGGGTACAAAATTCAAACATGAATATCTCTCAAACCGTGAAAAATTACATGGCGTGCCATATATCAACGGAAACATCTCGACAAGTATAAACCATCAAAAGAATTATTGACCTAGAATATATTAATTTGGTAGGTCAAAATTCCCATGCAATATTGGGTTAGCCCCTGCTATTGCTTGGGTTGACATCAATGACAACCGTTGATCAACAATCTCCCCCTTTGGCATTGATGGCAACACAAGTACTCCCCCTGCGATCATGACATCTCTTCCTACAACATTCTCTCCCCATTTGACATCAATGGCAAAGGGTAACTCCCCCTTAAACACAACCATCATGTGGACCTGTACACACTTCCACTTCCCCTGACACAAAACCGTCCTACAGACCTGTAATCTACTTCCACTCCCCCTTTATATTCTGAAAAGGGAAAATCTAATGAGAACTTGTGAGAATCCCAAGCTTCTAGCGAAGATATTTCAATGCTAGTGAATATTTAATATGTGATTCTTTTGGTACTGCTTGGAATCTTGCTACTTGTCCAACTGCTTGCATAACATCTGGTCGGGAGGCTGTTACATATAGAAGACTACTAATCATAGATCTGTACAACCTTTGATCCACATCCTTAGATGAGTCGTCTATGCTCAATTTGCAACCTGTTACCATTGTAGTAAGGATGGGTTTGCAATCTTCCATTTTAAATTTCTTGAGCATTTCCTTGATGTACTTGGCTTGACATATAAATATTCCTTTCTCTTGCTGAGATATTTGAAGCCCTAAGAAGTATGTCAGCTCACCAAGTAAAGACATCTCAAAATCACTTTTCACCTTTGTAGCAAACTTCTTACTTAGTCGATCATCATTGCTACCAATTATTGTATCATCCTCTTTAGCTATTAGACATGCTTTAGTTGCTTCATCCATAACATATATGTCGTTTGGAGCTCAACTTGTTGTAGCCACAATTTCACCATACACGCCTTTCCTGATTTCACATTTCGTGGAGTTGAATAGTATTGTGTGTCCTTGATCACACATTTGTCCAACAATGAGCATATTGTGATTCATGTTTTCAACCAATAGAACATTCTTGGCTAGAGCATCTTTGCTTCTGAGAGTGACAGTACCTAATCCTATAACATTTGAAGATCCATCATTTCCAAAGGACACAGTTCCATCCTTCTTCTCTTTCAGAGATAAAAAATTATTTATATCTCCAGTCACATGCATTGAGCAACTGCTATCAACATACCACACATATTTGTTCTTTTGAGCCTTGAAAGCGAGAGCATAATTATCATTCTTCTTCTTCTTCCATGTTTGTTCATTCTGTGGCTTCGAAGATTCTTCTAGAGGATTTTTCAAGTCTGTAGTCTTTGGCTATGTGTCCAAAGTTTTGATATTTGTAACATTCAATATTATTTCTTAAATGTTCAAATCTATTGATTTTTTGCTGAGCCCTGGGAGGTTCATATTTGACATATCTCCTGGAATTGTATTTTTTCCTAGGGTACGTGCGACATTCTACAGCTTTATGACCAAATTTTCCACATGAATAACAGTAGACATAAAAAATATGTTTGTACCTGGATGGAAATTTTCGTCGAGGAATTGTCTTCCAAGGTTGTTCTTGTGAATCTTGTCCATTGAAGTCTACATGCATGTCATATCTCATAGGTTCATTGTATTTTGTTGTAGAAGGTCATGCTTCTTCTTGTTTGTAATCGATGCCAGTTCTGTCATTGTAAGATCATTGATTGTTGATGAGTTCTTCCAATACCCTTGAGCTGTTGGCATATTTTTGGATAGTTTTTCCTTTCTTCACTTCCTCACGCAGCGAGACTAATTCGGCTTCTAATTCTTCCCTTTCTTGGTTGCTTTCTTCCAAATTATTTTGAAGTGACTCTTCAATGCATTTTTGTTCTTCAACTTCAATTTTGAGACCTTGAACTTCTTCTTCAAGAGTATTGGAACGGATCTTCTCTGCCTTGAGATATTTTATAAGCTTGATTGCTTCATTATAAAATTCTTCTATGGTCATTCCTTATTCTTCGTTGTTTGATACCTCTTGTTTATTGTGCTTGGCCATAAACAATACTCTCTCATTGGCTTCTTCCACAGTTACACTCAAGTACATATCAATTGTCTCAGCACATAATGTGTTAGTACAATCCTAATACAAGACCATTGATTCATGCATTATTTTAGTCACATATTCATATCATACAACTAATCAAACATTTAAACAAACTATAAACGTAACATGTTAAATAATTCAACTAGATAACGTAATAAACTCCAAATCACTCAAACACCAAATAAACAACATAATCCAACATTCAAGCACCAAGTATATGACATAAGAAAACTCATACCTTAACGCATCCCATAGGAGGTTATATTGTCTACACCATCAATCTAGATTAACATGATATAACTTCACAACATATTAACACAATCATAAATAAGGTCATGATATCCATAACAGTATCTAGCTAACATGTTCACGTCATAAGCTCATAAAAAAATTTCATTAACACATAACAATCACATATACATAGTTAGTCTAGATTAAATGAAGCACGCTATCATAATTAGCTTAACTCATGCCTGAATGTCATAACCCTAACCATCAAGTCACTAGCATGTAACAACAACAAGTTATATATCATTCTCATAAAAAACATGTAACCTAATCATCAAACTAACTATCATACAACAACAACAATATCATGGCAACATCATGATGACCTAATTGCATACGATGACCTCATGATGCATGGCAACATCAACCATGCCAATTTACGTGGACAATACATAAGCGTGAACAACATGTGACTAACCATGAAAAGCCAATGCATGTACGACATGTACCCAAGCATGCACAAACAACACCCAAGCATGAACATCATGTAACCAAGCATAAACAAGTAATGCATGTACACCATGTGGCATCGTGTAAGCAAGCATACATTGTTAATACATGAACATGAACAACACCTAACCAGTCATACACACATGAAAACACATGTCTCATTGACACCAACAAATTTCCCATGGTGACATCACTATAAACATGTGCAACACAACATAGATGCAAAAAACACATATAGACCACAAGCATACGAAAGACATATGCAACCAACATAAATGCATGATCAACACACTATCCATCAAGTCTGAGGATTGAACCATGCTATGATACCACTCTGTAACACCCTCTTCCCACATCTACCCAAGTAACCGACCAATTGGGGTAAACATGATACGAGAGGCTACTAATATAAGATTCAACCTACTATATGACCTTAAGGAAGTGGAACTGGTGGAAACAAGACAAACACACCTTACCCAGCATCAAAAACATCCTCAAGAGGTAGTCCAACCATATAGACCCATGAACCCTGAAGGAGACTGAATTTTTGACCAATTTGAGCCTTAGCCGCAGGCATGCCAATGAAAGGTAGCGGCAAGGTCTCTGTTTGGTCAGTTATGTGCCTGCAACTCCAGGATTTGTACCACCTTTTTAGCCCCAGAGGCAAAGTCACTGCCCAGAACTTCATGAAACTGTTGGAGATGGTAAATAACATTAAGACAAAGGTAAGAAAGCAATCACATCATCAAGAACTCATCCAAACCCCTCCTAGCCATGACAGGAATTTCGTCAAACATGTCACAAACATTGCATCTAGAGGTTTAAATAACAAATTTAAACATTGAGATCTCTTACTTATATGAGAATAGCTAAGAAGCATTTCTCCCCTACATCATAAGCTACAATACACTCTATTTTACCATATATACATTTTGTATTCATTTACATGTAAAAACATTGATAGAGCCATACATCATCATTGATCAAATGCATGCATATAACCAACACAATAACAACAAAAGTACAATATATATAACAAAAATAAAATCCATATATTAACTAGTACATTTTCATGTTTAATACCAAAGGAATAAACTCTTCTTTACTGAATGTAAAAACCAACCAAATATGGGACATCTACGTTCCACCTGACCATAGATTGGATGAGCCAAATATCACTTCATCCAATCACCCCCATGCCATATTTGAAGCATGAATGTGGAATCTCATCAAACACATCAATCGAATTCAATGCAGGGCTTCCAGAAGCCAAACCACCTCAACCGTCAACCAGTGATTCCACCTCACGGTCGGACATCAAAACAATCACGAATTGGTCTCTATCCAAGCTGCTCCAGGGATCTAGATTATTTGTTCCAACCAAAGCTCCAGGACTAGTAACTCAACCCCAGTTTTTCCTAGGCTCCAGAACATTTGTCCAACCAAGGCTCCAAGACTACTAACTCAACCCACCTAGGGCTCCTGAGCATTTTTCCAACCAATACTCCAGGACTAGTAACTCAACCCAACAACTATCCACCAGGCTCTAGAGCATTTGACTAACCAAGGCTCCAGGAACTAATAACTCAACCCAACAGCTAAATGAATCATGAGAACCAACCAGAAACAATCAATGGAATAAACCAACAACACCATGGCTATTGAGGAAATGGAAAGGCTAGGAAAATCCACATGCGTACACCATGCATGCCAAAACTAGTGAGGAAAACATACATGCAACTCAGTACCTACACTCATATTCTGCTCTAGATTTTGATCTCAATGTCCTCTTGCGCTTTCCTTCTCTTCCTTTGCCTTCTTGATCCAAATATCCAAGTATGCCACACTCTCTAAGGGTGCTCCAAGAATACTCTAAGGGTCCAATAGTATGAGAGAGAGAGAGAGAGAGAGTAGTAAGAGCTCCAAAACTAAACTGAAAATATTTTACCAACTGATCCTCAGAAGCCTTTTTATTAATGAGGCCTCTATTTTCTTCATTTTCCATTATTTTCCTTCATTTTCCTCCTCACTTGCAACCTGTGACCTTTCATCTCCCTTTTCTCATATTTTCCATTATTTTCATAAATAAAATTCCAATTAATGTATCATGCCTATCCAAAGCCTTTTCCTTTACCTTTTTTGATTTATTTTAGCCATAATAACTGAAATGAACACCCTCTAGGATTTTTTTTCCCACCACTCAACTTGGAATGCATTTCCCATCGACCGTGGTTATTATATATTTTACATGGATTTTTACCTAGGATATTACACCACATTCTAATCCTTTGTTTCTTAAGGCTTGTTGATTTTTGCAACTAGGGTAAAATTCCACCTTGGACATATCAGATGGTCGATATCATAATTGCATTATATTCCTCTTTTAGGGAGGACCAAAATTGACCTATAGATCACCCCAATTGGTTATGCGGAAGTTAAATTTTGGATTATTTTATTTATTAAAATGAAATGGAATGGGTAGGCCTAAGCACATGTGGAATTATTCAAGTCAGCCTCAACCCTAAGTAGACCCTAAAGAAAGCTATAAATAGAAGAAACCTTAAACTCATTCTCACACACTTGCTCAAGTGATCTTCTATTTTCATTCTTTGTCTTGGTTCATCTATTTTTTTTTGGATCACACAGGTTCGACGGAAGGAATTCTGGCAGGGTCCAAAATCACAGAGGAGAGGCTAACTCTAATCTATGGTTTTTTGGATCATAGCCACGGGCTTAACACTGATATTTCTGGGCCATATCCACGGGCACAAGGTGTTCTTCTTGCGGCTAGGGTGTCATAGTCTTAGGCACAATGAGTCAAGGAAGCAGCTAGGGCTTTAAGGGTTGGTCGGGATTATCATAGCCATAGCCATAGGCACATAGTGTCTTGCCTACGGCTAGGGTGCCACAGCCTCTGGCAAAGAGTCTCAAGGGTGCGGCTAAGGGATTTTTGAGAAGATCTAGGCTAGACACCTCAATTTCTCATGCCATGTTTCCTAATATCATTTGCACAGTCACAGATGATCGCAATCAGTTTTTGGTAGCGTCCTTGATTCAAATCTAGGATTTGAAAATTGATTTCAGTTGTTTTTAGTGATCTATTAGATCCATGTTTCTTACTATTGTAGATCTGCATATATGTTTTGTATATTTTTGCTGCATATGTATTGGGCTCATTGTACTCTCCGATGAAAAAAAATTATGATGATATATTGAAGAAGAATATTTGAAAGGGTTCCCCCCTTGCGGGGTTTTTCCCTGGCCTTAAACCAATTTGATGTCTCTTATGGTTGTGTTGTTTTCTTCTTTATCACTACATAGATTTTCTATCTTTAGTTACATTTTATGGTTTACTACACTGCTAATAATTGGATACATTATTTTTGAAGAAGTAATTTGGGCTAATGTAATTGATACAACATAGAACAATATGAAAATTTAACATCAAATCAGAGCTGAGGTGAAGGTCAAGCCCAAAATAAGACAAGCATTGAATCCCTCGTTATCAGAAATAAAATCTACTATCCAATATCAATATGTCTTCTTCTACTTTCAAGTCGCATGAAAATTTGGGTGATGCATCAAACTTTGCTGCATGGAAAGTCAGGTTGGAGATCATAGCTGACAACAATGATGTGTTGGAATACATTCAAGGAAGGATGCCCGAGCCTCCAAAAAATTCTCCCGCTTATCTCAAGAACAGGTACAAGAAATTTGAGTCCAAAGCAAATCAAGTTATAGTTGATGGTTTACAAGAGTCTTTTAGCTCGACCACCAACGCCTGCTTCGTGAGACATTTGTTCGTGTTGTGAGTGGGAGTTTTATGGAACTCACACCACTTTATGGTGTCTTTTTTCACCTTCCCATTATTCTTGTATTGTGGCTTTAATGAGTGGCCTAACCCTACTCTTTTCTCTGTGGCTTGGGGGTGCCTTTGCTTTGCTTAGGGTTCGCATATCCAAAGTCTCACTTCTTCTGCTTGAATTTATGCTCAATCTTGGCAGCATATCGATATGTTGCACCAAGTGAGGAGATGTACATGAACTCCATTTCCTCATAAATGTATTTGTGCAAAGAATTACGATACTTGAGCACCAGATTTTTCTCAAAATCTTTGATACCCAACTTTGTGCAGAGGGAATGAAAAATATTTGTCGAGTCATGCGCATCTTGATCCCTTTCTTGTCGTAGCACAGTCCATTGTATGTACTTTTATTTATAGCTCCCCACGGGGTAATATTGTTCGTTGATTATGTCTAGGAAATAATTCCAAGTGGGTGCAGCTGAAAAAAAATGAGGGTTCTCTCTCGTCCCTCTTTTAACAGTAGGTTTCCCACCAGTACTTGACATTGGGGGAAACTTTCAGGAGTGCAAAAGTAATATTTTCCCTAGAAAAATCATGAACCGAAAAATATCCCTCCAACATATTTAACCCTCTATCTACGATGTTTTCATCAATATAGCCTTCAAATATGGGAATGTCAAAGGTTACGTGTACCTCGAAGGGAGTGGCACCTCCCGAGTGGTAGCTAGATGAATATGTGTCTCATGTGGGCATCCGCCAAAGGATCTAGGAAAATTTACCCATCATTGTGTTCCTCTATTGCTCAAGGGCTTCTTCGAGCAATATTTTGAAAGGATCTCCTACTCCCTCATCTTTGTTTTCTTCTGCCATGGGAGGTCGTCGGTGTTTGCGAGGCTGGTCTTACAAAGGTTCAAATAGTTCAAGCCTTAACTCCTTATACCCCGACCTCGTTGGAGACACGCAAATAAAAATAGAGAAAGAGCATACCGCTCTATTACCACTCATCCAGACTTATGCAGAACTGAAACATAATACATATATAACCATAAACACAAATATGCAACATAAATAAATATTCACTTCATTAATATCAAAGAATTGAAATATGCTTACATGCAAAATGGAAATAAACTAGCTCAGGCGATGGTAGCTTATCTCTGAGAAGAGATGTGGCAGATACATGCCTTTGAACTGTGTGACAAAGAGGATCAAGGGAATTTTTATTATTGAACAACAAAGGGAAACACAAAATAACCAAAACCCTAACCCAAGGAGATGGAATGCCAAGAGTTTGTGGGCCTCGTTGGGGTTAGTTGGGCAGCCAACTTCCCGGGGTCGTAACTTGATCATATGATCTTCGTTTGGCGTGTATGATACCTTGTTAGAAAGATCTTTTAAGTACTAGAAGATTTGCAAAAATCCTGTTAGCACAGTTCTTTGTTAAGTCATGAGTCCATTCTATAGTTTTTTTTTTAGGATTAAAGTTCAAAAATTTTCAAAATTAAAAAAAAAAAAATGGGCGCTACTGGAATTTCCGGAAGCACCATTTTTTTAAGCCTTTCGGACAGTCTGTTATTTCCTATTTCTTTCTTTTTATTTTTACTTTCTGATGTTACCGTAATTTCCGGAAGCATACTTTGTTTTTTAAATAAAACATAAAATCCCATCTTCTTTAGTTATACCACGTGTGGTAGGGTTAATACGTATCAAATATTATTTAGATATTTTTAGATCTCGTGATAGGTGTCGTATTACAGTCAGTTAGTTAAGGTCAAGTTGTTGCATACGTTGAGTCACATGTTTCATCCGTAGTAAATGACTGAACCGTTTCCCGTCATGCCTGTCCACGCCAAGTCAGTTATATATACATTAAGGTACGTGTTTTTCTGAATCTAAGGGATCTTGGTGATCACACCACACACCATAACCGTTCGATCATCTGCACAGCAGTGCTGCCAGAAATTTTGGCCAATCAACAATACAGCTTGCAGAGGTGACTACAAGTCATAAAAACACTTTCCATAAGCCATCTGGAGCTCCCATACGGAAAACGCAACCAACTGAAGGTGGTGATGGTGTGCCACATGGTGCTCATCATGATCATGAACATTTTTAATGATGGAGGGTGATTTTCATGGGGTAGTGAACCAAGATTTAGTTTTAAAACCACTTAAAAAACATGAATGTTGTCATTTGAAGTTTGAATTGTTGGATTCGAATTTGCTGAGATTTATAGTTAGAGAAGAAGTTTGGATTTTAGACAAGATTCTAGAGAAGAATACAGGCCACACCTGTAAGGTAAACTCTTCCTATTCTGCCACCTATAATTTGTAGGAGACATAGTCATTTATTTTTCTTAAGATGACTAAAACAGGTGGAAAGATAAATCGAATAGAGCCACAGGGTGCAAGTTTGGTTGATGCTAATCCAAGGGTAAGAATTATGTTTATGTAGTCAAGATGGCATCATCTTTGTACGAGGTTGGGAAGCTCACATTCAGGGGTTGCTCAAGAGTTTGCTAACTCTTTTAATGGATAGAAGCCTACAATTTATCGCCTCACTTTGCAGGTTTCTGAAGACTCCATTGTTTAAGCCTTTAACCTTCCCCAAGAAGGAGAAAGGTGGTTTAAGGGACAAGTTATCACAAGAGGTGATCTCAACAGCTTCCTTAAGGATGCTCATAGAGATCCAAACTAGGCAAAAGGCATCCCAAGCAGCTATCTTAAGAATGACTGGGCAAAAGCTATCAAGCTTATCAAGATAAACCTCAGTTGTGAAATGAGGTATAGAGTGGTATTCCTCTATCACATGAGGTTTCTTTTTCATATTGCAGGGATGAAGACATTGAATCTGCCATTTTTCTTGTTGAAAATACTGACCAAGATGTCATCAAGGGTTCAAATCCATAATGATGTTTCTGAGTATAGCTTGTACCATCAAGCTTTGATCAAAGTTCTGGTTGAAGAAGAGTTGAGGAAGAGAAACCAGACTTGGGACCACTTTCTATTCTATAGGGTAGGCCAACCTACACCTACACCTCCAATTCCACAGTCAAAACCTCAGCCCACAAAGAGAAGAACAAAAAAAAAATTCCAAAAAAGAAAACACTCATACAAGGCCAAGGGCAAGAAAGAGAAAGTTTTTGTAGGCAAAGTTGAAAGAAAGGTGGAAAAAAGAGAGAGCTCCTCAGCAAGAAAGCCCAAGTCAATGAAGATAGTACCCCCTACTCCTCCATTTCCAAATGTATACACTAGAGCCAGAAGAGGAACGTCTGCAACATAAGATAAGTCAAAAGCACAGGTGCTACCGGAAAATTTGGAAGCACATATTCAGAAAAAGTTACATAAGGAGTATCAACCTACACCATCAGATGAAGAACTCCTTAAGGATTTTGGATAAGAAATTAGCAGCAAGAAGAAGAAGGAAGAAGCTAACCTATTGCTAGAACCAGAAAGAGACATAAAAGAGAGAGCAATAATTTAAGTCTTAAATCCAAGGCTCTTCTCAATCAAAGCCTAATGACAGAAGTCGTTGATGTTGAAGGGAATCCTGAAGGTTCAAAGACAAAGAAAACAGAAAAATCCATGAAGAAAATAAAGAACCCAACCCCTTCAGAACAACACTTAGAGCCCTAAAAAAGAAGGAAAACACAAAAGGGTCTAAGGAGGAAAAAGGCCCTGTCAAGGAGACAACTAAAAGAGCAACCATATCCATAATATCAGTCACTGACAGCAAAACTGGTTTAGATAAACTGGTTGAAGTTGCAGCACACTTAGAGGAAAGGTAAAAAGGTTTTTGGTACTAATCCCTTTTTTCTTATCAGTTACAAATTTTGAATAGCAGCCTGGGTGTCATGGAATACAGGTCAGCATAGAATTTTTAGCATTTTCTGTGTAATTTGAAAAATGAAACAAGGTGCTACCGGAATTTTTGGTAGCATTCCAGATTTTGCACAGTTACAGGTTTTTACTGGAATTTCCGGCAACACCTATTTTAACTGAATTTTGACACCTATTAGCAAGTTTTTCGAGCTAGTTAAGGATCGATAAGTACCCATAACCAAATGGATAATAAAAGTGATGGTGAGAGGTGGTTATGAGGTTGTTGGAGGTCTTGTTAAATGAAGCTACATGGTTATTAAAGACCCAAGACACAAGGAGATAATTCAGCAAAAAAATAGGTAGCATGACAACACACTCAGCATTCCAGCCCAGAATTATTCTCTTATTATTTCTCCATCTGTCCTTTTTGTTATATTTCGAGGAGATAAGGATGTAATGTCTTTTGACACATATTTTATGTTAGAATTAATGTTTCATTCTTTTTAGAAGAGATGGATTTGGTTCGTCTCTTGCTATATATAGCACTTTTAAATACTATTTCTTGGTTGGATGTTAGTCTACCTAATGACTGAATATAATAAAAAGCCATTTTTGCTTCAGGATGGAGGATTTTGTGACTCAAGAAACATCTAATGTGTGGTGTGTATCTTTTCTTTGTTAATTTCTTCTAAAATATGAATCGCAACAACTAGTAAAGTGTGAGTGAGAATCTTACTAGGTCCTAACATCAATTTATCTTTGGGACTATTCCAGTTGATTAGTGTCCGACACTTTCACCCATACAACACTTTGAATGGACTCATTGTTAGCGATGCATGATAACTATTGTTATAGGAAAAATAAACCAAATTTATGTACTCTTCCCACTTTGTGGGTTGTTTCATCACATACATTGAAAGCATATCATCCAAGAACTCATTTACTTGCTCGATATGCCCATACCTCTATGGATGGTAGGCAGTACTGAATTTCACTTGTTTGCCCAACCCAGTGAACAAAGCTTTACAAAAACTGGAAGAAAACTATACATCTCTGTCCGAGATAATTGTTTTGGGTATTTCGTGCAACCTAAAGATTTACCTCATGAAAACATCAACAACTTGCACAACTTTATAGGTTGATTGGACCGATATAAAATGGCTAGCTTTACTTAATTTTTCTAACACCACCATTATTGAATTTTTTCTGTCGCTTTGAGTTTGGTATTCCAGTTATGAAATCTAGTGTCACAGCCTCCCATTTCTATTCTGGAATGGGCGAAGGATGAAGAAGACCCACCAGATGTTTATGTTCTGATTTCACTTGTTGGCATTCTAGGCACAACACTAAATATTGAGTTGTCTATGCTTTCATTCTAGGCCAGAAACAATCTTTCCTTACAATAGCAATTAGTTTCTAGTATCTTGGGTGAGCAACATAGGGTTTCTATGATATTCGTCCAATATGAATCGCTTACTAAGCTACCTTCATTGTTAATATCATAACTCAACCTCCAATCTGATTTATTTTATTGTTTCTCCTGTGGCCACAGAAAATTATATTCAGGATCTTTCTAAGCAACTTCTTTTATTTATTCTGAAAAGATAAATTTTACTTTACTATACAAAATTTCATAAGCACAATTAACTCTTATACTTAGAGCATTGACCACTCGACTTTATTTGCCTTTCAAATGTTTAATATCATATTCAAACTCGCTCAGAAACGTTGTCCACCATGCTCGACACACATTTATATTTGTTTGATGAAATAAATTATCTAAACTACTGTGGTTGGTCATACGGATTAGTTTTTTTCCCAACAAATAATGTCCCCAAACTTTTAAAGCATGCACTATGGAAGTAAGCTCCAAATCATAAGTTGAATAAGATTGTTCATGCTCCTTCAACTTTCATGAATCGTACGCTACCACCTGCCCTTATTGCATCAGAACAACCCCGACTCCCACTTGACAAGAATCTGTGCATACCGGGAAGTCCTTATTAGGATCAACAATTCTTAAAATGGGTGATGTGATCAACAAATATATTAATTGTTAAAAACTTTGTTGGCATTCTTTAGACCATTCAATTTTTTCCCTTTTTTTATGCAAAGATGTTAAGGGATATACCACTTATGAAAACCATTTTATAAAGCAGCGGTAGTACCCAGCCAATCCCAGAAAATAGCAGATATATACTGCACTTTTGGGAATCAGACATTCCATAATTGTTTTGATTTTCTTTGGGTCTACTATTGTACCTACCTGTGTAATGACATGCCCTAAGTATTAATTTGATCCTTATAAAATTTTCACTTGTTGTATTTTGTGTACAGCTGATGCTCCCTTAAGGTTTTCCACACAATTCATAAGTTCTTATGATGCTCCACCAAACTCTTAAAATAAATTAAAATGTCATCAATGAAGATTAGTACAAATATGTCAAGATATGGGTGTAATATCCCATTCATTAGGCTCATGAAGGTAGTTGGGGATTTAGTCAACCCAAAGGGCAAGACTACAAACTCGTAATGTCCATAGAGAGTGTTGAACGTAGTCCTACATATATCTTCTTCCTTGATTATAACTTGGTGTTACCCCAACCTTAGCTCAATTTTCGAAAATATTGTGGCACCTTTAACTTGATCAAAAAAATAATTGATTATGGGTAGTGGGTACTTATTATTAATTGTTAACTTATTTAGTTATCGATAGTCGATACATAACCTGAAGGTGCCATGCTTTTTCTTAAAAAATAGTATTGTGGCTCCCCAGGGGGACACACTAGGATGTATATATTTTTTATCCAATAATTCATGTAGATGAACCTTTAATTCAGTGAGTTTTGGTATGCTCATTTTGTAGGGTTCTTTTGACATCGAGGCAGCTCCTAGCACTAATTTGATGGTAAAGTCTATATCGCTTTTCGGGGGCAATCCCAGTATCTCCTCTGGAAACACATCCGTAAATTCTTGCACTATTGGCATATTCATGAATTCAACTGCTACTCCTTTAGACTTTGCATAACCCACTTGTACATCATAAATTTGACAACCCTTCCTCATACATTTTCTCAGCTGAGAGGCAGTAATTGGCCTCAACTGCACCGACATTTTAATACCTTGAATTTCACATCTAACTCTTTCCTCATTTAAATAGCTAACAATTTTTTATTTAAAATTCACCAATGACCAATGATCCTCCAACTAGTCCATTCCGATCAAGATATCATAAGATCCCAAGGGAAAAAAATTCAGATTTGCCTTAATGGTATGATCTACTATTTCAATCTTACAACCCATTGTTTTAGCCATTACCCTTCTCTTGCTTCCTGTGGCTAACTAGACTAGCCATGGTTTCTTAAATTTACTAGTTTGTAATTGATAGGATTCTACCACTTTAGGACTTATATAACTTAGGTTGGCACCGGGATCTATCAAAATTGAAACCTTGTATTTTAATATCTTACCTTCCACTTCGATCATGTTGGGTTGGTAGTCTTCCTAGCAGTCCTCCAAATCCTCATTTATTCTAGGTATGCTTCTTGCCACCTCGCCCAATATTGAAGCCTCTTGTACGTTGGATATGAGTTCCAACCTCCCTCGATGAGGAAAAGTTTTAATGTAATGCAGTTCCCCGCAACCCTAGCACCGTAGGGGTGGTTTATGTCCCCGATTTCCCTCAACTTTAGTATTTTGTTCCACTGTTAAGGATTCATTCCGATGACAAAATTTTTGTTGATTATTCTACATGAACTTCCCTTGCTACCCCTTAAACACATTCTTGGAATTCACGGTTTTAGTGTTTCTATTATTTTGTACATTTTTTTCCCTTCTTGCCTATCTAGCCTTTATTGTTATCGTTCTTTTGCATTTGCTGATAGTAGATTCACATCTATAGCATCATCCATGGTCCTGGGGTTGTCAAACTCAAAGAAGATATTTCATGTGCATTGGTAGGCTACTAATAAACCTCTGGACTTTTACTTTCTCCTCACGTATGTATGGTATGTATTGTAACAAAGAAGTAAAATTGGCCACATATTCATCCATAGTCATCTAACCTAATCTTAGATCACGAAAATCTTTAGCATCATAGAACCGTTGCGTTAGGTATTTATTTTTAAAATTCCTTTGAAATTATTCCCAAGTCATCGATTGCTCATCAACCCCATGCACTTCTTTCACCTCCTCCCACCATAGTGTTTCTTTCCCTTGCAACTGGTAGATGGCTAACCAAGCTTTTAGATTTTCTTTGTACTCATAAATTTGAAAGCACTTGGTCATGTTTATCAGCCAAGATTCTGTGGTTTCCTCAACTTCACCATCATAATTGGGAGGCTTAATTTTTTTGGACTCACCTTGTAGTCCAAATTTCTGTTTATTTGTTTTTTTGTGCTCATCACTGTCTGAGGTATTTTTAGACTCGTTTTCTTGAGTATTTTGGTTTCCTTCCTACTCTTGAGTTTGGTTCCCTTCCTTCATGCTTTCCTCTCTCCATTTATGGGATTTCAATTGATTACCATTATCAAAGTTAGGTTTAGAGTTTCGATGATTTTTTATCTATCAGACTTTTCATAATCCATTCTTGTTCCCGTACCAAACATTCATTTTCTACCCGGAGACCTTCCATTTAACTTTGAAGTTGTTATATTTTCTCCATTAAGGCTGCAATTTTATTGTGGGATTCATTTTCTATTTGAATCCACAATTCAAGATTGGTCCCCTCAATAGGTGTTGTACTTGGTTCCCCATTCGGTCCCCTTGGTGGTATAAAAGTTGGTCCACCTCTTCTTCTCATGGCGTTGTCTCTCTCTCTGTAAATACACATCACAATTTTTCCTTCACCCAGTCATGCCTTTAGTACATAAACCTGGGCTCTGATACCACCTATAACGTCTTAAAACACACATAAAAAGATTTCCTTACTCCTTGCTATATTAACCTTTGCCACTTTGAGTTTTCACATAATCAAAGGCATGAGTGATAATTCTTTTTGAATTATATGAAAAATAAAATAAAACACGATTGTATAATAAACATGCATGATGTGTATCACATTACAGTACATGGTTCGGTTTATCAAGTGGACATAATGCACATATAGTCACAGATATCATTTAACGTACTATTGACACATTAACATAGCCCCTAGGTTCCTAAGTGAACAATATACCATCATATTGCATGATATTGTTTTTTATAGTCCTAAACATTTATCATTTGACTTATTTCAAGGTATTATATGTTGAATTTTGCAACAAGAACCAGTGAAATTAGCAACTAGAAATGAAAAATATTACCCACACATTGGTGAGGAAATTCAGTGAGGAATTTCAGTTACACACTAATGAGGAATGTGGGTGACTAGTTTATTTTTCCTTTAAATAAATTGTAATTTCATCTCATAACTAATCGTAACAGTTAACTAAGTCATGATGACTGAGTTAGCTCAAGAAATTCGAGTTGAGGGTCTAATATGAGGCATGTATAGTGATCCTAATATTTTTTGGGTCCAGTTGCAGTTAATGCACAAGTGGGGTGCAGGTATAATTAGTTAAATCAATTAACTGAGTTAAAATCAGTTTAAATAGTTCTAATTGAGTGATGAATTAGTGAGAGGTCCAATGAATTAAACTAGATTTAATTCAAAAGTCGTGATCAATCAGAGAAATGATGATTTTCTATTAATAGCTGCATGCATGTTAGTTCTGATGAAGACCCAGTTGAGACAGAGGTTAAAGGGAACATAACTATCAATTGTATTATTAGAGAATTTCCCATGTCCAATTATAAATTCATGAGGATGCCATGATGGATTTCCCAATCAAGGAAGGTTTATTTTCCTATTTAATAGGGACTTAATTCTTTAGGAATTTCTTGAGAAAGGAAGGCTGAGAATTGGTTATGTGTTTGTCCATTTTTTCCTAGATCAACAAGAGACAATTGGCAGAGTGTTCGAGAATCTCATGAGAGATTAAGAATTGTATTGTTTCATGATTCCTTGACTTTATACAATATATGATAGTGGGGTTTTGAGCAAGTTCTTTCCCCAAAAACATCTTTTGTTGTGCAAATTGATTTACTGCTTTCTCTTACTTGCATGTGATTGAGCGATCATTTTTTGTATCCGCAAATATTGTAGAAGGATTCAGTATCTTGTTTTAGTACATCACAAGATCGGATTGAATCCATTGATATAGAATTTCTAAAAATTTCTACATGGTATCATAGCTCTACGAATCACAATAGAAGAGAAGAAATTGAATTTTTCTTGAACAAGTTCAAATTTGCAGATTTATTCTTCAGGATCCAACATCAAATCAATATGTCTTTAAATGGCTTGAGACTCGAATGTGCACTCAAGGTAAATTCGAATTATATTGCACGGAAGGATAGGATGGAGGCAGTGTTGGAGGACAACGGGTTGAAGGAATTCATAGATGATGATACTCCCAAGCCCGCAACAGCAGATGCCCAACTTCTTGATGAATGACAGAATAAGGTAGCAAAGGCGAGAAGAATCTTGATAGAGGGAGTTCGAGATCATATTGTCTCGAGTATTCATTGGAAGGTGAATCCATATGATATGTGGAAGGCCTTGGAAGATCTGTTTCAGAATAGAAGTGACCACAGGAAGTTGGTGCCGAAGGACAAGCTCAGAAAGATCAAGATCTAGGAGGGCGAGATGGTGCCAATATACTTGGTCGAGATGAGAATGGAAGTGTTGGTGTGACAGTATCCCAGGATGATTTGGTAAGCCTAGCACTTATAGGCCTTCCCAAGAGCTAGCATAGTTACCAGGGTTTTTTGAATGGGAGGGAGAAGTTACCAGACTGGGAGCTTTTGTGGTCCGACTTGGTAATATAAGAGATAAGGCGGAGCACTAGAGACGGGACCTCCAGCACCAACAAAGAATAATATTGTGCATTAGTCATAAAAGGAAAGAAAGCCAAGGGAAATAAGTCCCAAGGCAAAGAGGGCAAGAGCGACTTGTCCGAGATCAAGTGTTTTCATTGTCACGAGCATGGGCACTATGCCTCGAATTGTCCACGGAAGAAAGGAAGCAAGAAGGAGCCTGTACTTGCAGCGGGTGAAGTGCTAGCTTCACAGTTCGAGCTTGATTTTACTCTCACTGCACGCATGGCCAACACTATAATGGGATTCATGTGGTATCTAGACACCGGTGCCTCATTCCATATGACGGGGAATATATATATCTTCAGTGATTTGGAGGAGAAGGACCTCCAGCAAAACATATAGTTTGGAGATGACGGGAGGTATAGTGCGACTGACATAGGTACAGTGACCTTTTAGAGGGATTTTGGCTCCAATATCAAACTGGCGAATGTTTTGTATGTTCCAGGCCTAAGGAAGAACCTTGTCTCTGCAGCAGTACTGGAAGACTGTGGTTATGATGTGATGTTTAGAAAAGGAAAGGTTTTCCTCAAACACATAGCCACAAGAAAGGTGAAACATATCGGTGTAATAGTCAATAACATGTATTATCTCGAGGTAGAGGATGCATGTAAATCTTTGAGGAGCAAAGCAATGGTTAATGACTTGGTGGCTGAGAGGGAGAAATTATCTCTTGACATGTAGCCTCAGAAGCAGTCTCAAAAGGTTGTGGAGTAGCCACAATTTGATAAGTAGAGAGGATATTGAGTGGAAGAGTCCACTCAAGAAGAGACCTCCAGGAGGGGGAAATTTTGAGCCAGATGGGAAGAGGGAGTACACACAGTTATACCTCTAGGTGAGATGTGGGGTGATGTGAATATATAATCCCAAGAATAAATTTGGGCAGGGTACATTCAGATGGTGTGTATCATGGATCAAACCTGGCAATGAGGATCCCACAGTACATCAGTAGCAGGAAGGATTAGTTGGATTGATGCAGTCAGATGTTAGGAAGATAGAAATCATAGTCACATATGTCGGATACTAGAGCGCAGATCAGAGTTGGCAGCATTGTAGAGGGTAGAGATGCAGATGTTAGCAACAACGCAGAGAGTCCAGTAGACAGGTGCAGTAGTTAGTAGCAGTCAAAAGAATCTGATGACAGATGCATTATACTGATTCAGTTGTTCAGAGGCTATTCAATTTCAGGAGTTGCACATGCAAACAACATTAGAGAAGTGTTGCATGCAGAACATTCCAAAGGTACTATATCGGGATAGATTGAATTCCTTTCTTGTTGAGAGGGAGTGTTGAAATTTTCAACAAGAAACGGTGAAATTGGCAACCAGAAATGACAAAAAGTGCCCACACATTGGTGAGGAAATTCAGTGAGTAATTTCAGTTACACACTAGTGAGGAATGTGGGTGTCTAATTTATATTTCCCTTGAATAAATTGGACAATAAATTGTAATTTCATCTCATAAAAACTTGTATCAGTTAACTAAGTCATGATGGCTGAGCTAGCTCAATAAATTCAAGTTGAGGGTCTAAGATGAGGCATGTAGAGTGATCCTAATATTTTGGGGGTCGAGTTGCAGTTAATGCACTATTGGGGTGCAAGTGTAATCAGTTACCTCAATTAATTGAGTTAAAATCAGTTTAACTAGTTCTAACTGAGTGACGAATTAGTGAGAGGTCCAGTGAATTAAATTAGATTTAATTCACAAGTAGTGATCAATCGGATAATTGATGACTTGCTATTAAGAGATGCATGCATGTCAGTTCTAATGAAGACCCATTTGAGACAGAGGTTAAAGGGAACATAACTATGAGTTGTATTATTAAATAATTTCCCATGTGCAATTATAAAGTCATGAGGATGCCATTATGGATTTCCAAATCAAGGAAGGTTGATTTTCCTATTTAATAGGGGCCTAATTCTTTAGGAATTGCATGAGCAAGGTAGGTTGAAGGAAGGCTAAGAATTGTCTATGTGTTTTTCCAATTGTGCCAAGATCAATGGGAGACAATTGGCAGGGTGCTGGAGAATCTCATGAGAGATTAAGCATTGTATCGTTTCATGATTCCTTGACTTAATACAATAAATGATAGTGGGGTATGGAGCAATTTTTTTCCCCAAGAACATCTTGTGTTGTGCGATTAATTTACTTTTTTCTCTTACTTTCATGCAATTGAGCGATCATGTTTTGTATTCCGCAAATATTGTAGAAGGATTCAATATCTTGTTTTAGTACATCACAAGATCGGATTGAATCCATTGATATAGAATTTCTATAAATGTATACATTATAATTATTATTCAGAACCCTTACACATAAGAATACAAAGTTACAATGTTTATATGGTTGTTTATCCAGCTTCTAACCATGGTTTGGAAATGAGTTACGCTACCAACCCAGCCTCCCCGAACCCTCCAAAAGTTGTGCCACGTGACAAGGAAATTGATGGTTTAAAAGAACCTTGGGATTGCAACCAAATCAATGATGGATTGATGTCTTGGGATCGTAAGCACATCAACAGTGGATTGAATGGAAGGGTTGATCCGACGGTGGAAGATGAGGGGAGGAAGTTAGAGAGTAACTACCCTCCCCTTTCACGATCCCAAAACCTCATTTTTCTCCCATGTTGCCTCTGAGCTCAGCTCTGCAACCTCTGGAATTTTTCGGTGCTTGAGATGCTCTGATGCTCCCTGTTGGCTTGAGGGGTCCTCACCCAGGTTCAAAGGTTAAGGTTTGCCAACAAACCCCTATACTATTGGCCCTTTCGGAAATGACCTACTTTCACAGGCCAAGGTCTCACCCAAAGTAGTATGGGAGGGTGCTGGAACCAGATTTCCGCACCCTAGGAGAGAGTGGGTAGTTTAAGGCAGATTTGCGTTGCAACTTATCAGGTTCGCACAGACTGAGTCTATTCGCAAGCTCTTACGAGTATAATCGGCACATAACCATAACAAAACTACTATTACTAACAGCTCTAATCAATACATTCGCATCCACGTGTGCATCAGCAAATACCATCACATAACATTATAATCGCAGCTAATTCTTAGATCACATGTACATTCACAACTTAAATAAATATCACAGATGCACTTCAGTAATAAACATGATCAATCCAAATACCATAAATATACTTCAAATATATTCCACATTCATTAATATCCAAAAACCCAAGTACAACCCAAAACACAGCCCGCGCACACAGCCAACGGGGTCCGCACATAGCAGGATTGAGAATCTCCGCACACACAGCTAGCAGGAGTCCTTACCCCAAACTACCCCAAAACAGATCTCAACAATTTGCACGTAGCATCAATCTTATGTCTTACTTGCCTACTAGAGCGAACTTTCTATCTATTTATAACATCGTAGCCTTTGTTATCCGATGGTCCGCAAACCATGGTTTTGCGGACCCTAGAGCTACCCTTTAACCCATAACAAAACATTAGGGGCTTTGACCCACCCCAAAACCCCTATGCAAGACCGACTATTACAAAATTATATAAAAAATGCAGGTTAGGGAACCCCATTCCAACAGGCCCACAACACAATCTTGTGACTCGTACCAAGTCACAGCAGCCGTGGAGTTTTCATCTTCACCTGAAGCTGCTTGATCGCATCAACTAGAGGGGGCAACACTCCTTCGCTCTACGCAACAGCATTCTAAGCAATATCCACCAACTTCTGTGAAGTTGGGCCTTTTGTAGCAACAATGACACTTTCCAAGGTCTGGTTCAGTTGCTTAACAACAACATCCACTTCCCGAGAGAGCTTGAGGGCTTCATCGGCCCATGGCTTAAGGTGGTCACTAAGAACCTTCTTTTTGTGGCGGAGCTCTTCGAGATCATCTCTAAGTGCTTGGCTGGTACGCAGTCATGCTAGACGTTAAGCAGGGACCGATGTGGGCATTGTAGCTTCCATCTGCTCGAACTCTTCTACCTTTTGGCGCAGCTCTTGGGTGATTTCACGCAGGAGAGGATTGCGCTGCACTTTAGACCACAGCTGCATAGTTGTCTCCAACAATTATGTGCCCTGAGAAATCTGAGCTGTAATGGCATTGGTGGCTTCTGTGACCAACGTGGCTCGCTGGGCTCTTACCTCAGGTGGAGTTTCTAGCTATAATTTGGCCTACAAGGCAGCAATCTGCTGCTCCATCTCTGTCTTAACAGTCTGAATCTTGGTCCTAGTCACCTTTAGGGCGGCAACAAGCCTTTCAATATTGGCCTGGGGGGTAGAAGAAGCCGGGATATCCTCATTTACATCTGCGCATAGCCTATTGATTAGGTGTTCCAACTCGGTCTGTTGCATGGCAGCCATGGTGCATGCAGCGTGTGCCTGGGACACCTCAGCAAATTTTTCCACGATCGTCTGTTCAGTTGTACTAAGCTGTTGATGCACCCTTCTATCTTGGTGCTGGATATCCTCAAACATCGAGGTGTGGAGGACTTGTAGTGGTTCATGTGGGAGCCGAGCCAAGTCTATTTATACCTCTGTGTAGGCCTGTACTTGCACACCTAAGGCAGACGGGCTCAAGATGAATGTTGCGCCTAGCAAGGGGCAGAGGTGGATCTCAGTTGTAATGACCAATTCACTACTGGTTGTTGGGGGCGGCCTTGTCCAAATCATGCTTGTTTGCAGGGTGTCGGTTTTGAGCTGCAGAGCTCGGAGCTCAGACTGGAGTGTAGCGACTGTGGCCTTCTGCTGCTCTTCCAAAGCCAACCATTTATCTTCTAAGGTGAGGGTGATTGCGTCTGCAATCTGCTCCAAGTATTCCTCTGTCAGAGTAACTTCAGTTTCCTGACCTGTCCTTGTAGCTCATCGCTTCTTTCGTTGGCCTTTAAGAGGGTCGGCAGTCTACTTTGTACCACACGGGGAGTCAGCACCTTATGCATCCAGACCCTCTTTGTTAAGATCCTACTGCGAATCCTTTACAGAAAATTCCTTAATCTATCTTTTGAACCAATATTCAAGTTTTGGTTTCTCAGGTCTCCAACGAACTTGTGGCATTACCCGATCTCTCTCTCAAAATGCCCCTAGTCCTGGCAATGGAACCATTTGTTGGCTTGAGGGGTCCTGACCTAAGTTTGAAGGTTAAGGTTTTCCAACAAACCCCTATACTACCGGCCCTTTCAGCAATGACCTACTTTCGCAAGCCAAGGTCTCACCCGAAGTAGTATGGGAGGGTGTTAGAACCAGGTTTCCGCACCCTAGGAGAGAATAGGTAATTTAAGGCAGATCTGCGTTGCAACTTATCAAGTTCGCACAAACTGAGTCTATTCGCAAGCTCTTAACAATATAATCATCACATAACCATAAGAAAGCTACTATTACTAACAGATGTAATCAATACATTCGCATCCAAGTGCGCATCAACAAATACCATCACAGAACATCATAATTGCAGCTTAAATAAATATCACAGATGCACTTCAGTAATAAACATGATCAATCCAGATACCATAAAGATACTTCAAATATATTCCGCATTCATTAGTATCCAAAAACCAAAGTACAACCCAAAACACAGCCCGCGCACACAGCTAGTGAGGTCCACACACAGCAGGACTTAAGATCTTTGCGCACACAGCCAGCAGAAGTCCTACCCAAAACTACCCCAAAACAGATCTCAAAAATTCGCACATAGCATCAATCTTATGTCCTACTTTCCTACTAAATCCAATTATCTATCTATTTATAACATCGTAGCCTTTGCTATCCGATGGCCCGCAAACCGTGGTTTTGCGGACCCTAGAGCTACCCTTTAACCCATTACAAAACATTAGGGACTTTAACCCGCCCCAAAACCCCTACACAAGACTGACTATTACAGATTTATATAAAAAACACAGGTTAGGGAACTCCGTTCCAACACTCCCCAACAATGCACCAGTATAAGCTCACAGTTCGTGTCCTTGTGGAGGAATTTTTCAACGAGTGGAGGCACCCATTCGACTTCAAATTAAAGAGGTAAGGGTTTGTTCTGCGAATAATTGACTCAATTCTCGTTTCCTAAGTTCTCTAGGTGGATATGTTTTTGTCTAAGGTTTAACCTTTGTTTCTTTGAATTGGCAATGGTGCAAGTTGTCTCACTTACATTTCACAACCAGAACATGTTCGAGGGTTCGGCTTTGCAGCATGTCATCCAACTCTTCTGGTGAATTGAATACCAAATTTATGGATTTAGATATTTTATTTAGTTAACTAGCGTTCTCGTGCAAATATATTTTTTGCTAAATTATAACTTGATTCTTTGTGTATACAAGTTGCCTGAATGGCCAGATTAACGTTCAAGTGGAGCGCCCCTTCACACGACAACTTCCAGGTTTGATTTTCTCTTTCACGAAATAAACTACTTTTGTACTGTGTTTTTAATTCCCATTCATGACCGACATTTACCAGTAATTACAAATGGTCTTTGTTTCCGAGGAATTCTATTGTTTATTTTTAAGTTCTTAATTTTCTCCTTTTGCAAAGTTGAACCAATTCATAATGGCTACAATCCTTGTTGTTGTAGAAACGTGACTGTGAATCGAATTCCTCTTTATTGAATGAGTTAAACCTAAAGTCTTGGTTTTCATTCTGCTTCATATATGAGATTTTTCCTATGGTATATTTTTTAAATATGGTTCTTTGGTTTAAATGAGAAACTTATGTTTTATGTTCTGTTGGTTATAAAATGCATTGTTCGGTTCTCCAATAACTGAGAGTGAGGTATTGTCCCAAGGACAAGGCCCTGGCCCAGCTCGAAGACTAACCCAACCCTCAAAACTGGCTCTGGTTGGTTTTTAAGCAGTTAATTTATCAGTACATAATTTTTTTGCTAATTTACTTGGTATGAATGTCAGTTTATGTGCATGTTAAGGGTCAAGTAATTTTTGGATTTAGACCATATTCAAGTTTACATATACTTTGTATGTTTTTCCCGATAAATTCTCCCAATTCGTGTACACCATTTTTCTTTCTTTCCTTTATTCTCATTAGTAAAATTATGATTCGACTTGTTTACCGCAAAGTATTGTACAATTAGCCTATTACTATTTTCTTAATAGGAGCAACACACAACTTTTCCACATCAAGATTCGGCAGTCTATGTTCTGGTGTATTTTCTATTAAGGTCATTATGGAATTCTATATATACTCAGTTTTTCATTCCAACATTTCTATTTACATAAATTAAAAGATCCCATCATACTTCCAAAACCTTATTTTATAGAATATAAAAGATTGAATCATACTTTTAAAGTATATATGCACATATTATCAATTTAATGTAAAGATTGTGTCATGCTTTCAAAACCTGGAAATAACCCATATATACATATGTTAAATATTTACGGCCATATTTCCCCACATGTCATTTAAAAGTTTCTTTCATTCTAGTATGAGTCATTCACCTTCATCTTAATAACAAGTTATGAATACTTATCTGAATCGTAAGTCCCAAGGTCTGCCACGAGGCTACATAAAACTAGATGAGCCTCACAACTTGCGAGAACCAGATTAATTCTAGTGCTCCCCCCGAGCTGACTTCATACTCAAGAATAATGAAAGGTTTTGCCTCTCGACCACCTGTTCTCAACCAGCTCCAGTCTTAGGCTTCATGATAGTTCCACTGGTCAACTAGCTCAGGAACAATGTATGATTTCTACTCTATGTACAGTGCCATGTTCATAGGTATTTCCATTCAAACATCTTCTCTCTCTCTTTTGCCTCAGGTTACCCACACCCTCTTGGCCCTCCTCGTTTTCTTTTCCAAAGGAAGACAGAGAATGGGCAGTGAACTGTCAGGCCCAACCATCTCAATTGTCTTGAGTATGAAATATTTTATCCCATCTAACTTTCGGTAGACTTGTAGCTAACTCTCACAACATATGGTCAATAATTTTGTAAAATTTTGACATAAACAAATATTTAATAAGTCCTTAGTGTAATATTTTACTACAATCATTATCAAAGTAAATATAAAAGTTACCCCTACCACTAGAGACAGTACATCTTCATCATTTTGCTCCTTTATCCCGACAATTATAAGATTCAAAGCTCTTTTATTGTGCTCATGATCTAGTTCAATTAGTTTGTTCATTTCCTCTTTAGTTTGATGTATAATTTATTCTTTGTGCTACTTTGTTCTGACAAATAAAAATCGAACTTTCTATTAAGATCATAAAAAGTTACATAGTATATGCCCATTGGCATTCAGAGAAACTGTATGTTTCCCCCTCAGCCAAAGATGAAAGAACATAGAGTTTGCAGTTATAAGGGAAGCAACATCGTTGTTTCCACTAGCCTTAACAAGCTTTTAAAGAGATAGCACCTGTGTTGACCCTTGGGCTTCCCACGGAGGGAAAGAAAACCCTAAACAGGAGTCAAAACCAGGCCTTTTGCTAATTTTCACACAAAAAAAATTTGAAGAGTAAACACTATTTCAGATGTATAGATTTTAGAAAACTGAAAAAGTCCCTTTTTATCTCCCGGATCTCCTCATAAGCAAGGAAAACAATCTGAAACAGAGACAAAAAAGAGATGTGTAGTATAAACAAAGTCTGAATTACAATAAAAGCAAGAGTTGTTATATATGAGAAAAACAAAAACTGATAGATTTAACATTTAGAGAGCAAGTGGAGGCTGATCCAAGACCCAGATCAAATCTCCTTCGAATTATTTGGTTACCCAAGACCCCATAGCTTGTTGTACACCCTCCTTAGATAGGAGGTTCGTGTCCATATTTTGTTCCTGTAAATATGACAAGAAAAAATTTGATTAAAATGAGCTTTTATGTCCAGAACCTCTTCTAATAATGGAAGCATAATATAGTTTTGGCATCTTTGTATTCCATTAAACCATTTGATTATAATCATGGAGTCTCCAAATATCTGGGCTGCTCTTAGCCCAAGTTGAGTAAGCCAGCACAGAAGCAGTTTAAGTGATTGGAGCTCAGAAAAGTTGTTTGTTCCAGATCCTAACCCCACTGAGGCTTTTAAGATCTTTCCCGAAGGGGAATGGATAGTGAGCCTTGCCCCACACCTATTCAGAGGGTCTGAAGCCCCATCAAAGTAGGCCCACGAAATGTCACCCCTGATTTCTTCCTCCTTAATGATTCTAACCTGTTGGGATTCCTTGGGGATAGGAATATGTTTGTAGATGGAAGCCCCTTCTAATGCTAGAAGAGCTACAAGTGCCATGGATTCCCTAAAGATAAGTCGGTTCCTGGCAATCCAAGTTCCCCACGAGACAATTAACGGAACATTTCTCACCTAATCATTAGGGCCTTCATTCCACCACTTTTTCCATGCCTCTGGAATGGAGGGACCTTCCCATCCCTGTGATAGGTTTAGAAGCCACAAAGTTTCTACCCATTAGAAAATGTTAAAGGGGCAGGATAGAAAAAGGTGTTGAACGAATTCCTCATTCTTTTTGCACAGAGAGCACCAACCTGGGCCAATCTTGCATCTTTTCTGCATATTATCCCAGGATGGTACTTTGTTCTTTAGAATACACCAGAACAAGAGCCTTGATTTTGCTGGGCACTTGAGTTCCCACATAGGTTTATACCACCACTCTGGCTCAACCCACCCTTTCTGTGCCATTAACCACTCGTATCCAAATTTTGGAGCATACTGACCTGTGGGGGAATGTAGCCATCTTAGAGCATCCGACCTCTATTGAATGCAGACATTTGTTCTTTGCAGCTAACTTATATATCATTGTCATTATTCCCTCCACCTTCCTTCAAGTTGAAGATCCTCCCCTGACTTCCACGCTTGTCCCCAAATAGTTGATTGGCCTATTTGATCAATATGGCTAAGATTGTGAATCCCTCTGCTAGCAAGATATTCAAGCAGATCCCTGGAGAGAGAAAAACCCCCATTGCATCCTACCCAGGGGTCCTACCCAATCCTGACTTGTTCACCATTTCCTACATGCCAAGCCAAACCTTGTTTAATGATCCTGATAGAGGCCAGAGTGGCTTTCCAAACAATCGAGGCGCTTTGCAACTTTTTATCAAGTAAGCGCAACCAGTCCCCCATCGACATAGGGTCAATGTATTTTCTCTTAAACACTGATGTCCATAAATTATCCAGGGTGATTAGTCTCCATCCCAATTTTTTTGCCAAAGAGGGGATGAAAGACAAGAGCTCCTTAATTCCCCATCCTCTCCAAGCCTCTGGTCTCGCCACTTTCTCCCACGCCACCCATGGTAGAACAGATTCGACCTTCGATCCTGCCCACAAGAAGCTGCTACATATCTTCCTTATTTTTGAGAGTATACCTATCGGGACCCAAGTTAATGCAACCCAATACACTGGGATTTCCACTGAAACTTCTTTGATCAGCACAATCCTTCCTGCCCTCGACCGCCATTTAAAGCTCCAGTGCTTAACTCTAGACTCGATCTTTTCCACTAGCGAGTGCCAATCCTGAGTTCTATAGGAGTCTGGCTTTAAGTAGAACACCGGGTACTTAAAAATGTCAATAAAATATTTAACTTCAAAAGAGAGCACCTCAGAAATTCTTTCGTCTTCCGCCCTTGAAAACCCTTCCATGGTTATTGAGGATTTTTTAATGTTCATGCTCAACCCCGTTGCCTTGAGAAAAAGATCCAGCACTGGTTTGATTCATCTGATGTCTTCACTTCTTCCATTGTTGAACATAACGATATCATTTTAAAATAACAAATTAGTGATGTATAGGTTGACTACCACTTCAATTCCTTTCATTTATCCCCTCCTTTTTGCATCATGGATCATCTGACTTAGGCCTTCTGCTGCAAGGAGGAAAGAGGAGGGGCGATAAAGGGAAACCCTGACAAAGACTCCTCTGAACCTGAAAGAAAGGAGTTTCAGCCCCATTGATCAGAATGGAAATACTTGTGGTTGTGATACATCCCATCACCCAATTTATGAAATCGTTCCTGAACCCCAGATGGGTCAAGAGTAGCCGAAGGTACATCCAACTTATTTGGTCATATGATTTTGATAAGTTGATTTTCACTATCACTCCTTTCTTCCTGCTTCTCTTAAGAATGTGTAGAGTTTCTTGAGCCACCCCTACTGCCTCATGAATTTGTCTTCCATCCAAAAACCCAAATTGTTCCTTCGAGATGTATTTTGAGAGAAAAGGCTTTAGGCGAGTGGCTATCACCTTTGCAATGATTTTGTAGATGCAAGTGCAAAGAGAGATAGACCTAAAGTCCTCAAAGGATTTGGGGTCCTCCTTTTTGGGAATGAGCAAGGAAAGTGGAATTGAAGGGTTGGTGGATGGTGCCATTGACCCTTGACTCTTCTACCACGCCAAGCAAGTCCTCCCCTAGAGATTCGAAGAAATGTTGGAAAAATTCCACCGTCCACCCATCTGGCCCAGGGTTTTTGTCCTTCTACATTGACTTAAGAATCCCTTCCACCTCCTCTTTTTTCATTGGTTCCATTATGCTATCATTTCCGTCCTCTTCAATATGCCTTGGGAAGAATTGTGCCACTCTGATCACTTCTGCTATTGAGGGCTTTTTTGGGGCTTTAAATAGCGATCTGAAGTGGTTGCATCCCAGAATAGATAAATCCTCAAAGGATTTTGCGATTCTACCTTCCTCTGTTTGCATCCCCTATATGGTGTTCATAAGTCGGTACACTTTCTTCTCATCATAATACCCTATCATTGTGCACTTTAAGCTTCGTGCATCAAGCTTAGTTCATTTTTCCTTGGGAACTAAGGCATAACAGATAGATCCGAAGACTCTGAGATGCTTAACCCGTGGTTTGAATTCAAACCATGCTTCATAGGGTGTGATTCCATCTAAAGAAGCCGTGGGAGATCTATTTCTCAAGTAGACAGCGGTATGAATTTCTTCAACCCAATATGAAGGACTTAACTTTTTTAAAGTTAACATAGATCACGCCATTCCTAACAAGGTACGATTCATTCTTTATACGACCCCATTTTGCTGCGGAGTGTAGACATTGGTAAGATGTCGTTTGATTCCATTTTCCATGCAATACTTTTTGAATTAATTTGAAGTGAATTCTCCGCCATTTTCAATTCGAAGAGCACCAATCTTCTCCTTTACTTCATTTTCAATAAGCTTATGAAAATTTTTGAACTTTTCAAAGGCTTCTAACTTTTTCTTCAAGAAATAAACCCATGTCATCCTGCTAAAATCGTCAATAAAAAGCAAAAAATATCTGCAACTTCCAAGTGAATTTGGGAAGGGTCCACAAATATCACTGTGAACCAACTGCAAACATCTGTCTGCTCACCAGGAACTGGTGGGAAAAGTCTCTCGATGTTGCTTTCCAAAAATGCAATGTTCACACTTTGCATTTTCCTTTTTGAAGGTTGGAAGCCCTTTAACCATACCCTGTTTTTGTAACTGAGAGAGACTTTCAAAGTTGAGATGGCCATATATAACATGCCATAATCTGATTGGTGAAATATCTGTACTTGCTGCGCCTGCAAAGTCAGAATGTCTTGGAATAATTTTCCCTTTCATCCTTAACAGTTTTCCATCTTCATAACCTGTCATTACTGTTTGCATGTTTTGTTTGACTGAGTTGATTTTAACTGAGCCATATTGCATAATCACTGTGTGCCCTTCTTGTCGAATTGTGACTAAGGTCAAAAAATTTTGCTTGAATGTGGGGACATACCATACATTAGAAATCATTCTTTCTCTGATGCCTAGTAAAAAAACTTTAACTACACCTTTGCCTGAAGGAGTATGTTTGGTTTTGTCAGCAAGACAGATTGAATTCAGATGACATTCTTTGAAACTCCAGAAGAAGTCACGTCGAAATGTCATGTGTTGAGTTGTGCCTGTATCAAGAATCCATGCACCTTCATAATCACTACAGAGAAAGCTTGAAACCTGTAAAGCTGTTGCTTCTGTGTTTGTGAAAACATATTCAGAACTATCAGGATCATCTTCATCATTTGCAAACTGAGATACGTTTGGATGAAACTTAGAAATTTTCTCAATAGAAGTTCTACAATCTGTTGCATAATGACCAACTCGGTTACATCGCCTGCAAACAATTTGACTCAAATCGGTGCCTCTTCCTTGAGACTGTCCTCTGCCTTGAGATTGTCCTCGACCTCTGCTTTGTCCTCTATTTTGAGATTGTCCTCTCCCTGGATTCTGTCTTGTGCCTTGCTAATATCCTCTATTTTGATTGTTGCCTCTGCCTTGAGAGTTGTTTCTGCCTGAATTGGAGCCTCTGTTGTAGTTGTTTCCTCTATGTTGTCTGCGACCACGACTTTGCACTGCTTGATTTTGATTAAAATTACCTTTTCCTTTGTTTCTGGAATTGTCAGCTGAGGAGTTGCTGGAACTGGCTTCGGTGAGGAAGACATCTTCGCCAAGCTGCTTCTTCTTCCCGAAGTTTTTATCATGCTGTGCTAACATGTCACTCATTTCATCAAATTTTATCTTCTCTAACTTGCCAGTGACTTGCAAAGTTTCCAAAAAATGAGTATATGATGATGGCAATCCAGCAATTAAAATTTTAGTTAAGAAGCTATCATCAACAGCTTGAAAACCAGCATTGATGATTTCTTGCTTAATGTTTTTAAGTCGTGAAATGTACTCAAGGACATCACCACCTTTAGTTAATTTATGTTGAAGCAATTTTAATTGAAGATCAACTTTCTTTGATTCAGGTTGTGTATCAAAGAGATCTTTGAATGTATGTAAAGCAGCCCATGCATCTGATGAATTCTCAATGTGTATGTACATTTCATTACTAACTGAAGCTTTTATAAGAGCTAATTCCTTGGCATCTTTTATTTCCCATTTTGCAAGTGCAACTGGAACTGTGGATTTATTTGGCTTAATGTTGCCATCACAAATGACATGCGATAATTCATTAAAAATAAGAGTGCTTTCAATTAGACGTCGCCATGTCTTATAGGATTTCACTCCTTCTAGCTTATCAGTTTCAGAGAAGATATTAATAATTTCGACATTGGAGTGTTGAAGAAATGCACCAAAAGAATCAAGCACAAAAAATTGAGCAACTCGTCACGCCACGATACACGCCACACAAAAACGACACACGATGCAAAAAAACGATCTATCAGGGCTTGGCCTTGACCCTCGAATAGTCGTTGAAACAGGAGAAAAATGACTGAGCTTTGCACTTGGCTCTAGTCAATTTCTCAAATATTTACAAGATAACTTTCAAAATTTGACTTTTACAATGATGCTCTTGCACAATTTGATTAAAAAAAAAAAAAAAGTTACCCCCCCCTCAAAGTAAAATTACTTTGAGTCACACTTATCTCTCCATAAACAAATTACAAAAAATCGCCTTATTACTCCAAAAAATTACACATAACCTTTTTACTCCAATAAAAAAAAATATTACAATGTTCTTCAAAAAAAAATTCTACTTATTCCTCCAAATACAAGGTTCCACCTTATTGCTCCAATTATGATTTCAATTACAAATCACAATTACAATTTAAAAAAAACACTCCAATTACAATGTGAATTACAAAAAACAAATAACTCCAATGAAACATTACATAAACAAATCATACTTTATCTCTACTCCACGATCAGCTGGCTCGAATATTTCCTCCTTGTTTATGATAAATATGATATCCTTTGTGTGTTGGTTTCAGCACTATAACACACGCACATCGTCTCCACGTATTTCTTATTACCGTGGCCCAACACAACACTCGCAGAGTTGATACTCGCCTCGACTTCACAATGTGGCTCCCTGATCACGTTTATGGGGCCTCAAAAGAATAAAATATCTATTTTTGCACTGTTAACTCACAGAACGAGTTTCGATTTGGCCTGTCACGTGTCACTAAAAAATGCACGAATGACCACCCTGCAATCTCCACAAACTGTTATTGCAGACAATGTTTAACACAGATAGATCAGGTGTGTTGATCATGTTAGCCCCCTATTAATTTTTTGACAAGCAAACAGGGGGTCAAACTGTCTTTGAGCTTTCAAGGAATGCATTCCCTCTGAAAACACATCATCCACGAAGCCTCCTTGTGCTTTTGTCCTTTGGGGAATCCTCACCGTTGTTCCCAGTTTTGAAGCCTCTCTGTTTGTGAAGAAGAATGCCCAAAAAGGCCCCCCTTTTCCTTCTTTTTTCATTCCCTCTAAACCTTTGTTTTCATCATTCTTCTTCCCCTTCTAAATTCCCCACTTATCCTTAAATCATCCCAAATCCCCTTTTAAGCCTTTTAAATTACCTTTGTTCGGCTTAAAACCCCTTGTTCCCTTTACTGAATGCCTCCTCTGGCCTTAAAATGCGTTTAAAATAGGCCAAAAACCCACTTTCCTTCATATATGAGGCTTAGCCCCTTTTAGACCAACCCCTTAACCACTTCCCCATATGCCCCGCACCCAGAACCGAGTGCTTAAGGCCTGTGGTGCTAATCGCAATCAGAACATTTATACGGATGCACTTCTTTGTTAAACCACAAGCTTCCGATGCGATAGTGTTTGATCTGTCGGCCTTCGAAATAGTCTCCAACGTTGATCTTAAAGCAATCCGACGGTCGGGCGCTAATCGCATCGCAACCCCATCACCAATCGGAGATTTCGTAAAGCGCCATTTTGTGTTACGTCGATCGCCGATCCCCGATCGTTCGTTCCCTTAGATCCGATGGCCCTCATTTCTCCCGCTCCGCTTCTAGACCTCCATATCTCCCCCCACCGATTTAATCTCTACCGTTGATCCCCTTCGCAATCGAACGGTTGGCATTGCAATCACTCCATCGCCAATCGGAAGTTCTTAAACGTGTCACCCCCGTGCCCCCGATTGTGATCTTCTGATTCGATCGTATTCGTCCATCCCTTCAGATCCGATGGCTGGAATCTAATCGCACTCTACTCGTTTTCCTTTCATCGGAACCTCCTCTAACTTCATCGCTTAATCACCATCGTTGATATCCTCCTGAGATCCAACGACTCATAGCTAATCGCCCTCCGCCCTAGCTGGGTCCCACCATCATAAGCCCGACTCCATTTATTCGATCCATTTCTTTGTAAATCACTCGAACCTTAAAACTCTGGGCTTTACACTAAACATTATTTCTCCACCATTATGCCACCATTTCGTCGGCCTCCAAAGCATTCTTCCGCCATCCCCCTGGTTTTATAATTGGTTTATTTCATTGATTGCAGGGTTTATAGAGTGGAAATTTCATTCTGCTGCCGTGATCATAGTCACTGTGTTTCAGAAAACAGAGGTGCCACTACAGTAGCAGCAGAGTGTATCAGCAGCGAGGATTAAAGGGGTTTAAGCCTTTTATTAAATAATTAACGCTTAACCCCGCATTCAAAAGAAGGTGGCGCAGTTGGAAGACTAAAGAGCACACGAAATGACCATATATGTGTTTAATATCAACGGGACGTCTTTCTCCAGACAGTACATCTTCCCATTAAAGCCTCCATGCCTCCTTGAGCCCAGAAACAGTTAATTACACTGATAGAAGCTTCTTAAAGACTTTCAGAACCAGCAGTTATGGAGTATGGAGGCCCGCGAACTTTCTATCCAGTTCACCAATTCCGGAAGGCAGAACAGAGAGCTTTACAGCCAGAAAGGACTCCAAAGAAACATCAAAGGTCAGATATCGACTTGACAAAGACCCCTCGTCCATACTATAAAGTAAATACAGCAATGCAATGCCATTAAGTAGTAGGGGCGTGGACGCTTCCTCCATGTTGTCTTAATGAATCAATTTAATGTTCATCATCCACTCCTGTTACTCGTTTTTCTCCTATAAAAATCCCCAAGAACAGATTGTATAGGGTTCCAGATTTTCAGAAAAATACGCTGTGAGAGAATTCTGTATGCATTTTGTGGAACTTTTATATGAATGCAAAGAGCCCGTTGGGTTTCAATGATGAGGAGTTCCATCTTTAACGAGGATTCTGGTCTTTGTGCTTCACAATCTGTAACTCTCCCCTATATGTGATAGTTTAATTGTTCATCTCGTTTTCATCCATTTTGCTTGTATCATGTTCTGGAATGCGAGTGGCTCACTGGTTTTTGGTATGAATTTATCCTAATTGATACTCATGCTAGAACCTGTCAAGAGCTTTAAATATGGCTCAGGTGTGATATAATGTTTCATTTTCCACTTCAACCATACTTCTGCTATATTAGCTTCTATGGGACGTTATTTTTAAAATGCTATTGTCATGTATGGATTCTTAATTTTGTAAGCCCATTACATGTTGATATTTGTTTCTGGATATCATCCCAATGACAGTTAGTATTATCTCAATATTTCCTACACAGTAAACACCTTATGATTATTCACGTCTGTGAGGTATTTTAGAACCCAGCCCTCTTTACAGTAAGCTACCTTTGAATTGTCTGATACATTGGTATTAGAGTTTCACACCTTGCCTCTGCAGTATTGCTTTCCCTGTGTCAAGTTCCTAAAATTTTTGGTCCCATTCAAATTAACCTTCCTGGTTTACAAGAGATAGCATGAGAGCCTTTTTCTGATAACTTCCCATATTATATCATATGCTCCTTGTTGTATAAGATTTCCTAGGCACTGGTCTTTCACAACTCAAGGTTGTCTCTAGGATTGAAAACAAGGTGAACAAATATTTAACGCAGACAAACTCCATGCTATTGCAACAGAGGCAGGTGAGTGAAAGGAAAGGAAGCAGTAAACAATCAAATCATCTACTTTGCCCGTACAATTTTTGTCCCCAGCTGACAGCGATATTTCCCTACATTTTAGGCACCACCTTTCTTCATTTTCTAGTAAAATTTTCTTTCAGGTCGATTCGAGGATCTTTATCCTATCCCTCATTTCATTTGTTTCATAGCCTGCACCCTCCGGCTTTTCTAAATGATCCATTTCCTCATTGATCAATCGAAGGGTTTCCTCCTCCCTGGATTTTTTCACTTTTTCCCATTCCAAAATGGCCTTTTTCATCTGTTTTAGGTTATCCATGAAGTGGATTCTCTTTATTCCAGGCTGAACCTCCTCCCCCTTCCTCCAGGTGTCTTTAAACAATCTATTGAAAGACTCGTCCTTGATCCACGAAGAGTTGAACTTGAAAGGGGCACTAGGTTTCTTGTGGGGTCCCATGATTTATAGAAGCATAGGAAGATGGTCTGATACGCCCCCTTCCCCCACCCAGTGCCGAAAGACCGAGGATCAGGTTACCAACTCCTCTTTTAGTAAAAAATGATCCAAATTTTTTGCCACTGTCCTCTTCATCTCTTATGTTCCTTCAGGTGGGTCTTGGCTTAATTAAGTTGGCATCCGTCAGATGCAAAGAAACTATCTTGTTCAGAAAAAGTCAGTGAGAGGGTCCGCTCAAGCAGAAGATCCCCAGGCTTCTGAGAGCCCCAGAGAAAAATTCAAATCTCCTCCCAATATGAGGGTTGGATATTTCAAACATGATTTGGAAAACAAATTATTCCAGAAGGAGACCCTGTCCAAGCATGGACCATAGAAATTTAATAACAAGATGGGATGACAGAGTTCGATGGAGTAGACTTACATTGCTAAGACATTGTCCATTCCCCAAGAGTTAATCTCCTTCAATCTTCAGACTTTATGCCCATCACCGAATCCCCAGACCTCCCTAAAGCGTTCAAAGCCTGAAAGGACCAACCCAGGAACATTTTGGACAGAGCTCCGATAATATCCTCCCCTGCCCCCAAGGTCTCTTGTAGTGTAAGGACATTAGGCTCGTAGAACTTCACTAAGGCCTGAGTGCTATCTTTTTAGGTTGAATAGAAAACCCCCTGCAATTGATGGATAGAATGATCATCGATAACCCAGGGAGGGGGGTATGCGCTGCTCTAAGCATCCCGGAAAGAGAAATTTATTTCCCATCAGCAATGTCAAGTTTAGCCCTTACCTGGGCTTTGGACAAATTTTATTGCCTGCCCCTAGTCTTCCTTAGTCCGATTGGGAGAGGCTGAGGTCCGAGACCGTCCACCACGTTCTGAGGCATAAGCTTCTTGTCTCTAGGCCTAAGGTTATAAGGAGGTTTCTCTGGAGGGCAGGAAAAGGGGGGGGGGGGTCTCAGTACCAAGGATGATAGGAGGATCAATGAGGAGTTAAGGAATAGAAGTTATGATATTGACTAAGGTCTTCGAAACAAAGTTCATATGAATAGATTCCATTATGACAGGCCTGGAGGGACTAGGCCTTGAAAGAGCAGAAATATAAGTAAACAAAGAGGAGCATTGAGAAAGGACCGAGTCCAGGATCGTACCCTCCTGCTGAGGTGCCAAGGTCGCAGCTTCTAATGTTCCAGTGGGAATCAGGGGCTCATCCTCCTGTTGATTATGAGCAAGGGGACTTCTTGACTCTGTCTGCATATCTTGAGAGCCCTCTACTGGTTGTTGTCCACTTTCTCCTTCCATGCCTTCCACCGGCTCCCCTTTGACTTCTCTGAGTTTCTCTTCTTCCTAAATCTTGGCTGGTATTCGAGTCTCCCTCTTCTGCTTCCTTCTTCTTTGGTGGCCTAGCGAGAAATCCTTAGCCAAATGACCATATTTGTGGAATCGGTGGCATCAAAAGGGCGTATGTTCATAGTCGAGCATCTCAGTAAAAGAAAGGTCCTTGTACTTTAGATGTATCTCCTCAACCAGTCCCTCTTTTGGGTTTAGATTGACCAGAATTCTTACTGCACTCTTGTCCATGGTATGTTGGTAAGACGTATCCACCTCCAGGAACTGGACAAGGGTATTCCCAATTGATCTAAAAGTTGATTCCATTCGGAAAGGGACATGCAATCCTAGAAGTTTAACCCACACTGGGGTTTCCTCAATTTTCTCCCATTGAGCATCAAACAACGGTGTCCATTTCCTAAATAGAATAGGCCTTTTCCCAAAATTTCAGTTGTGCCGCAAAACCCATTCCAAAGATTGATTCTTTGAAAATTTAATCATGAACCATCCTCTAGCTAGGGTTTGGACTTCGACCTATCTCTCTAGAGCCTCTGACCACGCTTTTGAGGTCCATTTCGATATGTATTTTGCTGTGAATTTCCTCCCCTTGACTTGGCCTACTAAGATTGTTTTAGTGGCTTCCATCACCTCGTCTATTTGAATGTCAATCCCAAGTGTTGGACTCTTGTATTTCACTGTATCAAAAGGTGACTGATTATTTCTCAAATATCTCATACTGAAAATAATATTTCATGGCTCAGGAAAAAAGGGAAATCTTGACTATCAAGAGCATCAAATGAATCTATCTTCCTTTTAGTTCGGTTGAAAGAGAAAAGTGTTGTTGATTAAGTGTGATGGCGAGAAAACTCCATACTGCCCTCACTCTTTCATCTACCTTTGTTTACCCTTCATTTTTCCATTTGTCTAAAGTACCACGCTTCATTTCGTTCAAAACCCTTTCTGAACTATTGAAATTCAAATTTTAAGTTAAAAAAGAGCAGCTCCACCCACCCACTAAAAACAGTATACTTACCTCTTGCCTACAGTTCGCACCCCACAATTTTTAACCTTCTCTTCTTCATTCATCGTAAAAACATAAAACTTCGCTGATGCGATTTGGTGGGACCCATACAACCTTTATACATTACCAAATCCGCATGCAAACCTTTGTATTTCACATTTTCCTTACCTTTCACCCTTTCGCACTTTCCAGCATTTAGCGCGTCGCATTTTTCACTTCGCACATTTTATAACTTATCTTTAAGCGCCTGCAAGTTATTTTGTTTAAGTTGCGATGCGATCGCATATCACATGTCACAATCTTAGGAGGATAGCGCACATGGCGCCCGCAAGTTAAATGTTTTAACTTGCGATATAACCCAATTGCAATCGCACATCGCAAGTTTCAAAGGATAAGCGCGAAGATAACTGTTAAAATTGCCGAAGTGTGATATGCGACGATGGTGGGACCCATTCACCCACCACGCGCAAATAAACCTTACCCATTTCCGCCTTTCTGCTTTATCTTTCTACTTTACCTTTTTCACATCGCTATATCATTGTTTCCACTTACCTCCACCTTCCCGATTCCCCAATTGCGATTAAAGTGGGGCCATTTCTCCCTACCTCGTCACCCTTTCCCCCACCATCCATCACACATCACAAATTATACCACATCGCATATCGGCAAAAATAACTTATTCCATTTTTCCAACCCTTAAAACTTGTGATCGTCGATGTGCGATATGTATCGCATCGCACATATATTAACTTTTCGCTCATTGCATTTTGCAAAATTTAAAGTTTAACCATATTCCCAAAACCTATCTGGTCTCGATTGTGATTTGCGATGCGGTTGGCCCCACCATAATACTCCGCTCACCGCTATACATCGTTCCTTCGCTACCATTCCCATTCCATTGCTACACATCATCGAAAATATCATCCTCCCTCCACGTCACCTCCGCACTTCGCATCGCCAATTCCATTCCTCATTTCATAAACTGTAAAACATACGATGTGTGATATTTCTATGGATGTGATGAAGTTCATAACTAAAGTCTATAGAATTTCAAGTCTGGGTATATGGATATTTTACGTTGTTTTGTTTAAAAAAGGGTTAAACACGACAGAAAGGACTCGGGTAGCAAATAGACACCACGGGTCAAGACATGCAAAGGGTGTTCAACAACATATTTTTCCAGCATAACACTCAGTTTTCCAGCACAGTGCTAAAAAGGTGGTGACTCAACAACAGTCTTCCAGCAAAACAGGGCCAGAAATGCAGATGCACTCCTTTTAGATCGATTTCTTTCCTTTCAGTTCATTTTGAGAAATTATATATTGCCTTGTCACAGAGGCATTGATTGTAATTTGTTTTTATTTTTATATAAATGCTTCAGTTTTGGAAGTATCAAGGGTCGATTGATTGAGATTAGAATTATTTTTGTCTATTGAAGTATTGTAAGATTTTTCAAAGCACTGGAGAATCAATAATAATCAGACCATTCATAGGATTCTTGTGGCTTAAATACTGGTGATGTTTTTCTTCTGTTGTTATGTTTCATTGTCATCTTTCATTGTAGTCATCTGAATTCTAATTGTAAAGCAGAAAGCGTGATGCATATGATTTAATTTTGAGTACCTTATTCTAGCTACGTTTACAATCATAATGTTTTCCACTAAAATCCAAACTAAAGAATTCTTAATTGCTCTTTAGTTCTGCTGAATATCTTCATATTTCTATCATAATCCATTTATAAATTCGAAAGATCTAGTAAAAATTCCTAGCTTGCCCTGTGTTTACTCTGTGAAAAATTGATGCAACTATCCAGTTATATTTTGACTCCATTGCCCAATAGACATTAATTTATTGAATACAATCAATTTTCCAAAATTCAAAACAAAACTAAAAACCCAAGTACAATCATAATTAGCCTAAAACGTATCCAAACAAAGTTACATCTTAAAGAGAGAGCCCTCTCTGAAACTGGAATGGCTAGATCCCAGTTTCCAAAGTTGGTTTGATGTTGGCCTATGTGATTAGTTCTCACAATCTCTAGTAAATTATAGAACACTAACACCAAGCACACAACATGGGCTTTCTTCCTTTTTCCTAATCAGCTTAACTTTCTTCCTCTTATTTCCTGCAACCCCGCTCCTTCCTCCTTCCTCACACCTTGCGGGGTTTCGAGAGAATTTGGCCCTTCTGGATCAAGCGACCTGGGTTGCCCTTCCGCCTGAATTTGGGGATCCTCCCAAGGGACTCTCCCTCCTGCTTGACCGCTTACGACCCTAGAGCCTGCTTGCACCTCCTCTTCTCTGCGAACACCCAAACACCTCTCCTATTCCTCAGCTTGCCTTGAGGGTAGGAACCCACCTTCATATTCGTTCTCTGGTCCTCTGCTGAAAATAGGGTTTTGAAATATACCCTTGCCAACCTCCGGCCAAGTACCCACCACCTCAAAGCCCTGTAATGGATGGAAATCCTCGTACTGTCTGGTCTCTTTCTAGTTAAAGGGAATTTTGCGAGCAAACGAGGCATCCAAACAGACTCCTCTAACAAGTTCCTGTTGACTATGGGCTTCTTCCAGGAAAGCCTTCAAACCCACATTCCCTCTAATCCCACAACTAGCAAAAATGTCCTCTAACCCTCCCGAAAATAACTGATTTTTAAGACCACTAGGCGTAGGAGTACTTACATGAGCTACCACTTCGTCCGCTTCTGTCGTCGTCATGGGATTTGCAAGAAGTCGTTGCAAATCAGGTCTGCTATCTACCTTACAGTCACCGTTGAAAGTACTGAGCAGGCTTTCCTTCAAAAATCCTATTCTATTCCATGTTCCCCAAACCTCCCCCGAACCTCTAGGCTTTTTCCCAGCTCCTATGCTCGTCGGAATATACTTCTTGAGGTTTTTCTCCGATACTTCATAACCACAGACTGCAAGAATATCTTCAGGCTCGGGATCAAGTTCTACGAAGTCCCGTTCTCTAACCATGGTTTATGTTCCTGTTAGCAGCTAAAAACCTCTTCTGACAGTGATGGACCACCTTGAAACCCATGAGTGCATGTTTTTGGCACAGGATGGCAACGAATTTAGGGGCGTAAGCTGCAGGGTCTTCCATCCCTTAACCCTAAACGCTCGTTACTTGGCTCCCTTTCCAATGCGCAACGTGGGGTACTATAGTGTGCCCAAGTGTCCATTGTACCCTGATAGCTTGAGATGAATGTCTCGACCCTATAGACCTCCTTCCATCGCCTACACTGTAACCGAGAGAGCCAGGGTTTGCCTCCCGCCACCATGATTAGGGTTCTGAGCTCCATTTTCACCCTCCATCCTTAACCTTATGTTATTCTTTGTGCTACTTAGAGTCAAATTCTTATTATTTTCTTCAATTGTTGATTTTTTTTTTGTTTTCCATTTATTGTAAGCTAATTTTCATTTATTGTCTCTAGCCCTAAAAAATTATTTTCTAATAATCTAAATTTGTTATCGAGTACTATAGCTAATTCTAGTTTATGTTACATTTCCCTTTCTTCTCTTTTTTTCTCCAATGAATCAATGTGGTAGAGACTTTTTAGGGTGACATTGTTAGATGAAGGTTTTAACATGTGTGCTGGAGTGCTCATAATTTTAACAAATAAAAGGTAAAAATAAAAATAAAAATAAAATAAATAAAAAGAACTTATGACATAATCTTTTAACAAATAAAATAAAAATATAAAGTAGGAGGAAAGAAAATAAATAAAAAGAATTTATGCAAGTAGTTTAACCATATTTAAATGTACTCAATATTCAAAATCCCAGATAGTTCCAAGTCTCTAAAATTTTTCACCAAAATGTACTCAATATTCAAAATCAATATTCAAGAAAATGGTGAAAGGAGATTCAATAAAAAAGGAAGCAAAGGACAACGGAAAAATCCAAGGTTCCAAAGTCCCCTCAAGCCAAACGCGGAGGCAGTCGGTCAAAGAAGTCATGGAGAATTTGTTTCAAACTTATTCTGATGGTACACCATATTATATCAAGTCACTGATCCATGGATGGGAGGGCCATGCAAGAGCCAAGCAGGAGGAAAAAAAAGATATTGTTGTGGATGAACTCAATCCGATCATCACTGATCCTAGTCACACTCGAGGAAAAATATCATTATTCCATCACTCTATTCGAACTTATTGGTTGTTGAAATGCCTTCTAGTTAAGACAATAGTGCATGTCCATGAGATCAAGGGTGACCCTAAAGCTGCATCCAATTTAGTTGATATCACTAGGTCCATTTAGGAAATTAACCTTCGCCAACACCATCAATGTGTTCGCTTGGGAAGAATCAAGAAGCAGTGGAAAACCATGCACTAGGTTGATATGCCTGGCTCCAGCATGAAAGATCCGGCTCATGTGTAGTCCGATGATGACTGATTGAACCCCCTCTGTGTGTTCAAATGAGAATTGATCTCCCCTGTTTTAATTTTTGAATATGCTAGCAAATAGCTTTTACTTTAATAGTATGTGTATGACTACAAATACTGATATTAGCTACTTGAAGACAGTTAAAAACAGACTTAAGAAGTTTATGTTTTGGATGACCTATAACGTGTTAAGACTGCCAACATACCTGGTTTCCTATTGGCAGGTTGAGACCTAAAGTTGTATCTTGTGACCTGCTTTTTGTTTATAAATAGAAAATAACAAGGATCTACTAAGTTTACAAAAAAATAATATTCAAAATCCCCCAATAATTCCTAGTCTCTAAAATTTGTCACCTATAAATGTACTCAATATTCTAAATCACACGGTAGGTCTAATTCTCTGAAATTTCAAGAATTATAAATTAAAATGTGTTTAGCAAATTAACTCAAGATCGAAAATCTACCACAATAACAAAAATTATTCATCTTAAAACAAAAAATTAAATAAAAAACCCAAAAATAATTCACCACTTCACCTTGATACTAAAAATAATATTTCTTTTAATTAAATTACAAATTAATTATTTAATTAATATTGAATCTTAATAATATTTAAAAATAATCACATTCAATATGTGATATTTAAAAATATTATAGATGGTCAACGTCTATAATTTCTTTATAAGAAGTAAAAAAGAAGGCATAAGAAGTAAAAAAGAAGGCATACTATTTAACCTATTTAAAAGTAACATGTCATGTCATACTGAAAATATACAAAGGTAGTATCGTAATAAATGACTTAGGTGGAATAAGTAACCACAACAACTAATTAGGAATCAAAATACACTCTCGAAATGAAAGGTCAACCTGTATTAAGTTACTAAATGATTTAGGTGGATACGTCTGCAAAGTGATTAATCGGGAAGGAAGATAAAATAGGGATGTAAAGGATGAATTTTGAGGTTTTTAGAGTTATTGTTAGAGTTGATAATTTTTATTATAGGAAGTTTAGGGAGGGTATTAAGATTAGGATTGAAAAGCATGTTATTAATTTTAAGAGAGATAGGTTGAAAATTAAGAGTGAGTTGGATTTTACTTTTCTCTTTTTTATTTCACCATTGTTTCTTCTTTTTCTCTTATTTATTACTTTTCTCTTATTTATTTATTTATTTAAATTAATAATTTGTTTCAAAAACTACATAATTTTCTTTTATATAATTTCATTAATTATTTTATTATATTTTAATAAAAATACTCGCTTATTTTAATTATTTTTCTTATATTTGAATTTTTATTATAAATTTTTATTTTTTAATTTATATTGATAAAATTATTTGTCTTATTCTAATATTTTCTATAGCCCTCATAGTATTATTAATTTTATTTAATTCTTATAATATTAAAATTAATTAGCCCAGGGTTACCTCAATTGGTTGAGTCCCCCCTTGGAAGTACTCCCAGATTGAGAGGTCACAAGGTCAAATCACCTATATGCCCGCGGGGTTAGGGGGTTAGGCCTCAGTGTTAGGCTGGATGTAGCTAGTACATGTGTGCGGGCACATAGGAACGTGAACCACTTGGGAAAAAAAAATATTAAAATTAATATAATTAAGATAAATAAAAATAATTTAAATATCATTTTAATTAATTTAATAACTAATTTACTAATGACTAAGTCCTAATTTTAACCCTTATAATATTATTAATTTGATTTAATTCTTATTATATATATATATATATATATATATATTATCAGCTAAATATTATTTAATAATTAATTTGTAAACATTAATTCTTAATTGTTAGGTTTAAAGTCTAATGCATTCTTGTTATTTATTCTTTATGATTGATTGATTTTTTTCACCTTTGTCAATTAACTACATTAGTTGGTTCTAGATGTGATTAATCTAAAAGACATTATTATTTACAATATGGACCAAAAAAGTCTAAGATCTAAGATGAATGTAAGATGAAATGATTTTTTAGCTAGAATTCTATAATACAATTTCAAATAAAATTATGATTTCTTTTTTGTTTAAAATGCATTTTGAATGTATAAATGGATTCAACACACTAAAAAGTCACTAACACAATCAAACTTTATAAATTAAACAACTTAAATTTATGTTTCTTAAAAATCTCTATCAAATTTTAAATAAAATTATCAAAAAATTATTTAATCTAAACTACACACTTATAATTTAAAATTACATCAATATAACATTAAAATATAATTAAATAAATGATCTCTACAAACCTTTTCATATTTATAATATTTTATTAAAATAATGCAAACTTCTTTTTCCTAACTGGTGAAATGATATCTCTACCTAATTAAAAAAGAAAATAGACTTCTACTTTGTATAGTATCCTATTTGAATAATATAAACTCCCCTTTAAAATATTCTATTAGAACAATTTAAAATAATGATAATGATATAAGTAAACTCCCCTTTAGCATATTAAAATAACATAAACTACCCTTTCCCAAAAAGGGGACCAACAAATCTTTTACCATTATAATGGTCTATTAGAATAATCCAAATTCCTTTTAAATGGCAAGTAATATCTGCATAATATTAAAAAAATAAAAAAAACTTTTGCTATTTATAAAATCCTATTGGAATAAGCTTCATAGGAGTGGCAAGAAATATCTGCAAAATATTAAAGAATTGAAAACTTTTGGTATTTGGAAAAGCCAATTGGAATAATCCTCATAGGCCTTAACAAAGGCTAGTGTGGAGCCAATCTATTCTATTTCATTAAGATAAAACCATTGGGACCTTATGATTATAAAGTGTAAATAAAAATATTTATAATAAGACCGGGGGAATAACTTTTATATATGAGAATCGAATGAGTTAATGTTATATATATTAAGATTTATAAATATAATTTTACATCAAATGATGTAAATGTTTTTTTTTTATAATAAGTGCTTTCAGTTAACATTGAAAAGTGGGTTTCCATGAAAGCAATATTTAACGAAGTTGTCACCATTGATAAATATATTTTACCTCATTTTAACCAGACTTAACCACGAGTAACCTAGAAACTTGGAATGGACAGAAGCAAATAAAAGAATTTCATAAATTGAAAATTAATTTAAGGTTTATTTAAAGCCGTAGTCTTTCTAGGCAACCGGCAAAGATTTTATCAGATTCTTGTTTACAGTTGTTAAACTTTAGTATTTCGGGTGCCCTAAGGATTTTTGATAGTGCTGAATCTATTTCCACTATCAAAAATGGATTCCAAACACTACAACTATCTGATTTCTTGAATTTTAGTAGCCCGAATTCTGGCAAAACACTGGCGTCCAGGGTTGCCTGGGTAGACAACTTATTTAGACACTATACACTACCTTTGTTTCCATAATGACAACTCTCGAATTAAAGAGGTGACTGAATGAATGAAATTTTAATGTCCATTAGGATAGCTATTTTTGTTATTATTTATTGTTTTTATTTTAGTTATTAAATTGATTGTCATCATTCGGTGTTATCCGTAGGTTGATTTATTATAACTATGTCATTTAGAATTACTAGTTGGTAGGACAACTATTTGTTTTATCATTTATTATTTTTATTAATTTTTAACAGTACTGTAATTTAGTTGTCAAATTTATTGGCATCATTTGCTGTCATCCACAGGTTGATTCATTACTTTTATTCAAGAAAAATTATGTCACCTAGAATTACGGGCTGGCAGTCTGTAAAAGATAGACTGTCACTCCTGTCAGATATCTCTGCGTCTTAGGCCTTTCCCTGAGAAAAAGAAACTCTTAACCAAACAAAAACAATTTTAAACACACTCAAACCCAATTAAAATAACAATTTTATATTAAATATGAAAAAAATCAATTTAAAACTGAATAAATAATAATTTACAGTTTAAAATAGTAAAAAATTTCAACATTGGTAAACTTTTAGGTGATAGCAGAATCTTTGCTGGAGAGACAGAGAGGACATTCGAGCAGAGAATAAATCATTCAAATTGAGACGCGTGGAAAAGCTTCTCCGATTCAAAATGAACTTCTGTCAACTTTGGTCTCGATCATTGTGATATCACCCAACTTAGGAAGCTCTGATTGGCCCCCAAAAAAAATCAATGGAAAAGCTTTCTCCGATTCAAAATGAACTTCTGTCAACGTTGGTCTCGATCATTGTGATATCACCCAACTTAGGAAGCTCTGATTGGCCCCCCAAAAAAAATCAATTATTATTAAGGTTTCTGCAAATTTGGTGGCGGTGTGTTCTAGACCAACTTGACTCTAATGACAAAAAGAAAAAGCCCTGACAATTGTTTAGAGAATCTCTGTTTTAGTAAAACCCTGCTACCAATCGCATAAGGTTCGTATTGAAGAGAAATTAGATTGAGGTGACAAGGTGAAGCATTGGGTGGAATATTTCAATTAGATTTACTTTTATTACACAGAATCGCATCAAAGAGGTTTGACAGAGGTGAAACATTAGCCGGAGTATTTGACACATCAATTATTTTAGTGGTAGTTTAAAAAATTTACAGAATAATTTAGAAATTTTGGTAAGATTATGAAAAATTTTGGTCCAAGTTATTCTGTTGCGTTGGTAGACAACTCTTTTTATCTTCAATATGAATTTATTTAAAAATGATGAGATGGAATGTATGAAAAAATCTTCAAAATTTGAAGAGTGTAGTTTTAATTTTTTACAATTTAATATAAAAATTTCAGTCTCCTAAAAATATAACATTTTTTTTTCAAAACCAAACAATGATAGAATAAGTGTGTATAATCTTTTTAAATTTTGAGGAAAATCAAACAATTAGATTATTTTAGAGTCCTCTGATTGTGTCCAATGATATGGATATTCTACCTGTTCTAAAAAGAGTTATGGCTCAGATCATCATGGATCCATTCATCATCATAAAAAAAATCTAATGAATGGATTACCTTTGAAAGATCTAAGACTAGCTAGAATTATCCAAAAAAATTTCCTTTTTGCCTTAACTTTTTTACTCTCCCCTACTTCCAAGTTTCATGAGATGTCAACTCAAAGCACCTACTTCCAAGTTTCATGAGATGTCAACTCAAAGCATAATGAAAAATCATGTAATTAATATGAACAAAAGTAATTATCTTTTAATTAAAAAGGATGAAGGCATTACAGACCTAATCCATTAATCATGGTTCTTACCCCTAAGGTTCCACAATCTGCCAAAGCTATCATATTAAGAGTTGAAAGGGAGGAAATCCTCGTGCCATATATCATTCCTCATGCATGTATTGGACAAGGAAGATTAAAGACCTATTTCACTTTTCACCCTCCCCCAAACCACCACCATTTACGTTGAAACCTTAATAAGAGGTAATGTGTGATCTCTTTCTATGTACAAACATTGAATTAATAATGAATTTAACTCTTGTCTTATCTTGCTTGGAAATCATTGAAGGCGCTTGGATAATATGGCAATAATGCTAAATGGAAGAGCATCCCTCCCTTTATTTGGTTCTTGCACATTTTGATCTTTAACTTCCTCAATTAACTTTACTTAGAAAGCATCATAATGACACACTGACTCATTATTTGTTGGTGTTAATTGTTTGCTTCGAGAAATGAGAGATCTAACACAAGGTCTTTGATAATGTGAAAGGGACATGGAAGAAGTCAAATGAATGGTTGATATTTCAATGCTAGAGTGGAGTAGTGGAACAAGACCAATCAACAAGAAAGGCCACTTGAAGATTCCATAAGGGGTAAACACACTCTTGAGGTAGGCAAACACCACCTTGTTATACGACAATGAGAGATGAAATCGAAAGTGACCATGAACGTTAAGAAATTTAAGCAACTCAAATGATCAATCACTCTAGTGAGCTTCTTTGATCCTAGGGCATGCATTTGGCCCACTTCAATCTCCCACCTACCCTGATGTTCGATGGAAATTCAAATGCCTTGACTAATAGCCACTCCCTTTAAAGACTCCAATAACCATTTCATTGTTGAAATTAATAATTTAAATACTTATTGTTGTGGAAGCCCTCCATTTGTGCTGAATTCTATTACCTTTCTTTATGTTTTGCCACTTGATACCAATCAATAAATTTATTAAAGTTTATACCTACAAGACATAGCAAGATAATGTTGAGGATTGAGATATTAAACTATATATATATATATATATATATATATATATATATATATATATATATATATATATATATGCTAGGAATATCTTTTTAACCACTCTAAAATTAAGATAATTTTACAATTTTGATATAATAGTTTTGATTTAAATAACCATATATTTTTTGGTTATATAATTAATTAGAAGTTTATACCTTCCATTTGTGCTGATTTCTATTACTTTTATTTATATTTAGCCACATAATACCGCTCAATAAATTTATTAAAGTTTATACCTACAAGACCATTAAACAAAACAATGTTGAAGATAGATAAATTAAACTATATATATACTAGGAATATCCTTCTAACAATTTTAAAATTAAGCTAATTTTTGGATTTTGATATAATAATTTTGAATTTGAATCATATTTTTTATTATATAATACTTAGAAATTTATATATTTAATAATATAGAATCCCAACAAAAATTTTAAAATGCTTGTTTGTACAAAAGCGATAATGTTCTAATTTGGAGATGGTGACACAAGTGACAATTTTCTAATTTGGAGACGGTATTGTGACTTGCATGGCTGGTTTGAATACATAACAACTCATTTTTAAATAAATAAATATAATTTTCATAATTCCTATGGGCATATAAATAGTTCCCATTTGTACACTAAAAAGTGCAATGAACTTTACAACCACCCCCTTCAATGTACTCAATCGTGAGATTGAGAGACAAACGATGTTTTCCTACAACCTCTTTATTTAATACTCGTGAGGATGGCTTCTTGCTAGGGAAAAATCTAGTTGCATCAAGGGTTTAGGTTTGTGGGTGGATTTAATATGTGTATGTGATATAAAATAGTATTTTTTTAATTGTTGTATGATAATTTCTCATTGTAGTAGTCATTATTGTTTTATTACCATAGACCATTTAAAGTATTTTTCCAATTGTTTATATGTTGCTTGAATAATTAGTGGACATCGCTAAAACAAATATTTTCAATGGTCTTTAAAAACTGTTAAACACATGCATGGTGAATGAGCAAGGAAATACACAAGTGAAAAGATAAGTGTGTGATATTTTACTATTAACTATAGATGTGTTTTTATAGTACATTAGGTGTGACCCTTGGATTCCGCATTCCAAGGTCACTTGGACTCCTTTATGACTGTCGGCTTCCACACCTACTCGTTGAGGATTAGATGTCCAACATTCCCCCTTAATCAGAAGGGGTATGTGTGAGTCCAAGAAGAGAGTTGTAATACAAATATGCAAAGTATGCATGACAACAGTTAGGTTGAATCAGCTCTCTGAAATGTTGGCATAAAGAGGTGGTTTAAGGATGACCACCAACACTGGAATGCTTAGTGCAGTTCTCGAAACTCTTCCAAATCTGGCAAGAAGCTAAGGGCTTCTGCTAGAGGAAGTGTCCCTCATATTTGAAGAGGGAGACCTTCAACCTAGAAGAAGGGAGGTCTACAACCTGTGATGGTTTAAGGATGACCACCAACACTGGAATGCTTAATGCATTTCCCGGAACTCTACCAAAGCTGGCAAGAAGCTAAAGTCTTCTGCTAGAGGAAGTGTCCTAAATTATTTGAAGAGGAAGAATATCAACCTCGCATGGATGGTTTAAGGTTGTCCACCAACCAAAGGAATGCTCATGGGCATCCGTGTCTCTAGCTACAACTCTAAATTTGGAATGACAAGTTGTGGCTCACGCTCTCTTGAAGTGGTGTGTCTCTGGCTACAACTTTGAATCTGGAATGGTAGGTTATGGCTCAGGCTCGCTTGATGTGTCTTCGAAGCTTGTAGATGATCACCATTTTCCCCCCTGTTAGGTACAAGGTGAGATGATGGCGAAAACTCAACTGCAAGTTTGTTCAATATTTTAGAACAAGTTCTAACATGCGACTTAAACATCTTCTTGGTTGTTGATGCCCATTGCCAAGAAGCGATCCATCCAAGATGAATCTTTGTTCTTGCAGGAGGCTTGTTTCTAAAGCATCTGTGTGAAGAATGGGTGTGCCGACCACAGTGCTTGCATGGGTGAAGATCAAAATAGTGATATTTCATATGGCCAAATCGATCACAGTGTTGGCGTTTTTCAATATGTTGTTGTTGTTGCTGTGGAAGAGGAGCAGGATCTGGAACAGCTGAAGGTGAACTGTCATGAAGAAATCTGACACTCTCAAATTTTATGGGCTTGGAGTAGTCCGAAATATGAAAGGACAATTCCTTGTCATATCCAAGACCAGTTATGTGCTTGTTGTGGAAAAGCTCTTCCCAAGGTCTGATGATGGGCTTGGGAGGTAGAACCTGAGCTTTTGCATTTGCATACAAATCTGTTGTTGAACTAGGCACTAAATGTGAATTAATCACAACATTATTGACTTGTTCATTGTGGGAGTCTCTTTCAATGTTTTGAACAAAAATAGGTTCAGAATTATGACTCCATTGATGTAATTCTCCTTGTTGTAGTTGAGACTCCAACTGCAAAAAATCAATTTGTTCTTGTGCATTTTGTAGACTTGTTCTAATGTCAGCAAGATAGGCTTTGTTGATTTTTACCATACCATCAACAGTGGAGAGTATTAGAGTATTCACTAACTCTAATACTTCATCAAATTTGGCCATATTCCAAACAACTCAACTTAGAAAAATGAAGGGTGTCGGCTTCAACCGATAATGCACCCGTTTACAATGCCACTCAGCTTACTTTTCAAAGAATACAAGTGACTTCAGATACAATTTTCTTTCTTGAACTAGCAAGTATGGAAATCCCAACGGAAAAACTATGCTACTCAAATTATGGAAGATGCAACTCAGAAAAAGGAACTGACTTAGAGTTTCAGGAGATGGATTTCAAACAAATGGTTCCAAATTATCTCTCTTTAATGGAGAATTATTGTAGAAATCATATATAGAACAATACTGAAAACTGAGATCTTCAAGGACTGATGCATTTTTTTATTTTTTTTAAATTGGTCCATTGGCAATATTCTAGCATGTACCTTTAATTGTATCCTAATGACGAAGTGGTAATGATTCAGCTGTAGTAGAAAAAGGAGGATCCCTGCATACTCAAACGAAGGTGAAAGGGAACTCTCTGCTAGCAAAATTCCAAGTTTTTGTATGTATTGCTAAACGTAATGTTTGGCTTCCCCGCTTCCCATATCGCGCTAGAACCTATCTTTGCCCATGATGAAGAAGAGAACCAAATCCCTATATTAACAAAGAAGTAGTATCTGGTGTGACACACAGTACCATATCCCTGGAAAATCGACTTTGCAGAAACACAAGGATTTGGAAATTCTCCCTTTTCGTTACACAAAGAACATCTTGGAACACTTCAGGTAATAATATTATATCGCGTGCAGATTGAGGTCCTCAATGATACAATTAATAAGAGTGTTACGCTTGGAATGTGAAACCACCAGTGATGCAACCTTCACATGGACCAATAACCAAGCCAGAGAAGAGGAGGACGATGTTGCTGCAAGGAGGAGCACAATGGGTATGGAGGAGTTATCGATGTAGGATCTAAGGAAAACAAGTCGATCTCTGGAATTCTCTGTTGATCGCCTCAACTCCCGCTAGAATATCCATAAGAAAATCTCAATTTCACATTCAGCCAGTGCATACTTCCGAGTTGCAAAACTACAATGACCAATACAATTTGAGAACCATTGATGTTTGTCAAGCCACTTTCGGACAACCAAATTTGCAATAGAAAACAACGTTTCCAATGCCGACGCCGAAAACCCAACAAAAATATGAAATATAGATATATTTAGGGGAAAGTTGTGGAGAAATTCATTCGAACTGAGATTTTGTTAGGTATGTTTATCAAGGTTGAGCCTCTGTGATAGGGAAGGGGTCGACTTCCAAATTATCTATGCGTATAATGGAGCCAACACTTTCGAGCATGATAATGGAGTTGTGGAGCACAGTGCACGTAGAGGACCGAGGATGTTATGAGGGTCGTGGGCGTGGGTTGCGTCGAATATGTATGTCAAGGGATAAAGACCATCTCTGTGGTGTATTGACTGTTTTGGATTGCAGTGAAGCAGAGTAAGTGGATATTTATGCCACCTAGGCAGTAGAGGGAGAAACCAAACACAAATGTTGTGATGGTACGCTTAGAGCCCATGTGAAATGGCCATTGGAGCTACAAGAATAGCATTAGACTCGCAGGTGATGAGGGACAGGTACATCTATCAGTGAAAACAGACATTTGTAGAGTGAAACATATGCTTGGATTTAGGGAATCTGTGAGAGAAATTCTCCCGTAGGGAACTCAACAAAATTCATGTTGAGGGGTTAGTTCGACGAGCGCCTAGCAAGGGAAATGGACTGATGATAAATATGCAGAGCTTTAAATGTGATAAATTCAAGACAAAAAATAGACATCACAAAAGTTTTATTCCCTGAGAAACTAGCCATTTTCCTCACCACACAGACCCAGAGTAGAGTCAGATGAGATAGCCAAAGGAGAGTTACCAACAAGGAAGTAACGTTCAATGCAGAATGCAATAACGCGCTCAAAGAGAACTGACAATAGTGGCTTTCACACAATATTCAACAAGTTAGGAATGTATCGGCTCTGATACCATGTTAAACACACGTATGGTGAATGAGCAAGGAAACACACAAGGGAAAATATAAGCGTGTGATATTTTACTATTAACCATAGATGTGCTTTTATAGTACATTAGGTGTGACCCTTGGATTCCACATTCCAAGGTCATTTGGACTCCTTTATGACTGTTCAGCTTCCACACCTACCCGTTAAGGATTAGGTTTCCAACAAAAACCATTTCAATGGTCTATATGAGGATGTCAAAAAATGGTCATTATCTACATTAATTGTTATCACACTAACTACAACAATGTATGCTATAATATAGTGATTATAACCATGTATGTTATAACGATTGACTATAGTTGTTCATTTAACAATTGGTTCTTACCCATTGGTACTTATAAAATCGATTGTACTTGTTCATTGAAAAATTGGTTCTCACCAATTGGTATTTATAAAACTAACAATAACAATTTTCTGATAAACTTTAGTTTGCAAGAGTGACATGCAACAATAATCTTCATAACAAGTACATACAATTGCCAACTTTTTGATTGATTGCTTGAATCATGTATAAATGGCCTGAATGAAAGAAACAATCACAATCACACTTCAACACTATTTTTAGTGCTTTAATTAATTAAATATTCTCGTAAAGGTTGGTCAAGTAACTACTACAATGACAAACAAGCAACCATTGTCATGCACTCCTATAACAACAACTTATAACTAGGTATTTAGCTTCTTACAACTACTCAAATTGCTTCAATAAAAAGGATAAAGTTAAATTTTTACCATATAACTTTATTTTTGTGCTCAAAAAAATTTAAGAGGATCATTCCTAAATGACCATGGTTTTGATGAGTTCAAAGGTTAGGGGGTAAGAATTGTAACACATATTTTGAAATTAAGATTTAATGTGGGCTTGCATAAAACCTTTTAGACCCATAATATTTTATGAATTGTTTAATGCCCCATTTCAATATGGAGCTCATAAGAGTTTCTTGTTATTGTAGCAATGTTGATTTTCTTCTTTACACTAACTAAAATCAAGAGATACTTTTTATTTTCTAGACTAGGGTTAATCACCTACTTGTAATATTTTAATTTCTAATTATCTTCTAATTATTTATTGCACTACAATTTCTTTTTTAAATTTAGATGTAATAATATTTAATAATATCGTTATTTCCTCTATCTCAATTATCCAATGATTTAGCCAAGATTGTGTATCTTTATTAGCCACTAGTATTGACTAGGTTTTGTAGCAACCTTAAGATTGTGTATCTTTATTAGCCACTAGTTTTGACTAGATTGTGTAGCAACTTTAATAACTTTTCAGTGTCTTTTCTATTATTTATCTTATTTATGTACATTAAGTATATAGTTATAGTTATAGCTCTTAATAGGATAAAAACTCTTATTTAAATATGATAATATGTATTGTATTCAATTTTAAGATTATAAATTATAAAATAATTTTAGGTTGTTTTATTTTACTTATTAATTTTTTTTTTAAATTTCATATCGATGTAAAATATTATAAATAATAAGATTTAAGTTTATATTTTTATTTTTATTAGAAAAAAAAATGATATTCATATTATGAAAACTAAGACATAGTCATTATAGTTATAACTATCTGCCATTAGCATCTTACTACATCTGAATTAATACTTATATATATATATATCATAATATCCACTAAATGTTCACATGGTATCTTATACAAATATAACCATGCTCAAAAGTGAGGCCAACCATCCATCATATCTAATAATACAACCCAAAACTCATTTAATTTTGAAATTTTATTGATGATGGTGGTGGTTAACGTCCACTTAGACCAATCTTTGGTCTATCGGACCTCACAGGGGCTTCACTGCGGGAACAATACCATAGCACGTGGGTTCATATTGGGGGATATATAATGAGGAAAAAATGACATTATATATTGGGGGATATATAGGGGGTAAAGGGTTTTTATATTGGCAGGTATAAAAAATGGAGTTCAAGGTTAATGAATAAATATAAAGGGGTATAAAAAATGTTAATGAAAAAATGGATACCTACAATATATAGTGAAAGTAGGGGATTTTAAATTGGGAAGGTGTATTGGGTTTATATTGGCAGGGGGTTAAATAATCTGATTTTTAAAAGTATTTTCCAATATTTAATCAAATTAATGGTATTGTTTAATATGCTATGATCGCACGTGATATGGTAGAGGTTCATCGAGTGAAACCCCTGTGTCGGACCTAAAGAAAAGAGTTATTTAGTTTGATTTAAGATTTTATTCAAATTTATAAATTAATTTTTTTGGACTATTAATTTGTAAAAGAATATTAGGCCCCTAATAAGGATCATTTAGAAGATGACAAAACCAAATTCCTTAAAGTTTTGGGGAATAATGGTTATAGTAAGTCTCAAGATCTTAAAGCTTTAATGAATGTGAGCAAAGATCTAAAATTAAAGAAAGAACAAAGATAATTGGTTACTACTGTTAAACTTTCCTTTATCAAAGGTACCAACGACACGATTGCTCGAAGTTTAAGAAAACATGAGATTTCTTCTACCTTCAGACCCTTGAACAACATTAGTAGCTCTGTCGCATCCGTCAAAGACCCGTTGGATCCAAAAAACATTAAAGGTGTTTATTTAATCCCATGTTCCTATGAAACCCCTTACATTGGATAAATATGTCGCTCTATAAAACAAAGGATTCTAGAGCATGTTGTTGATATCAGATATTGTAGTACGTGCTCCTCAACTTTGGAAGAACATGCTGAGAAAACTAAACGCCACATTTGTTTGGAAGATTCCCGAGTTATTGCAAGGATTAACCACTTCTATCACCAGAGGTTTAGGGAGGAAATCAAAATTGAGAAAAGGTCTATCAGGCCAAATAGGGATGATGGGTGGAAGATTAGCGGTTGTTGGATCTCGTCTCTTTTTTCCTAAGTTAGTGTCTTTCCCCTTCTCCTTTCTTTCTTAGTGTTGTTCTCCCTCTTTTTTGGTTGATTCTTGAAAGTTTTTTCTCATTTTTCTAATTTTTTTTCCTTGATTATTTTGTTATATATATAACTTTTTTTAATGTTTTGTCTAACTAATATATTTTTATTTTACGACTTTTTATTTTTATTTTCAAAACCAGAGGGATAGAGTATGCATGTCTTTGTAGACTTAGCATTCAAATCACTAAGAAGAGATGGCCCCTTGTCCCACAAACAAGGGGGTCTGTACACCAATTTGATGTCTAGCCTAGTTGTGATCTTTTATTAATAAAAATATAGATAATAATATTTTTATTATTATTTTATTAAATCAGAAAATCGTTATATATATATATATATATATATATATATATATATATATATATATATATATATATATATAACCTTGTTTTATATGTTTTGTTTAACTAATATTTCTTTATTTTACAACTTTTTATTTCTTTTATTGTTATAATAATTCTTCAATGATATTATTTAGAATTGTTATTATTAATTATATATATATATATATATATATATATATATATATATAATAACCTATTATTATAAACAATATTTTATTAAAATTAAGAACGAATTTAGTAATTCTTCTATATTAATTAATTTATAAGTTATTTAACATTTATATAGATTAGTTTATAAAGTATGTAAGTCTATATTAAATATTTTATTAATTTTTAACGTTTATTTATCCTATAAACAAGAGATTTTATATACCAATTTGATATCAAAATTAATTGTAATTTGTTATTAATAAAAATGACGAATGATAATATTTTTATTATTATTACTTTATTAAATCAAAATATATATATATATATATATATATATAACTTTTTTATTTTTTGTTTAATTAATATTTCTTTATTTTACAATTTTTTATCTTTTATTGTTATAATAATTCTTCAATAATATTATTTAGAATTGCTATTTTAAAAGAGATGAATAATAATATTTTTATTATTATTACTTTATTAAATTAAAAAAATGAATTATATATATAATATTATATCAAAATAATAATAACTTCTTATTATAAACAACTTCTTATTATAAACAATATATTAGTTAGAATTTTTATTAGTAAAAGAGATAGAATAATAATATTTTTATTATTATTACTTAGAATTGCTATTAGTAAAAGAGATGAATAATAATATTTTTATTATTATTACTTTATTAAATTAGAAAGTAGTGTTATATATATAAGATGTTAGTATCAAAATAATAATAACCTATTGTTATAAACAATATTTTATTAAAATTAAGAATAAATTTAGTAATTCTTCTTTATATTTATTAATTTATAAGTTATTTAAAGTTTATAGTGATCCGTTTCTAAATTATATAAGTTCATATTGAATATTTTATTTAGTTTTTTTAACGTTTATTTTTTAAATAGTTTTGCATCTCTACAATATATAATTACATAATTGGATCAGTACATTCATTCTAGTTCTCACAATGAATCACACTTAGTGGTTTAGTATCAATTTCAAAAATTGAAATATAATTTATCTAAAACATTCTCTTGAATAATTACATATTTTTTAAATAAAGAAATGGTATAATTTTTTTTTAATAGAATAAATGGTGTAGATTAAGTTATAGACGATATTTTTTCTGATTAATTTAAAAACTTTTTAAATTGTTTACTCTGTATGACCTGGGTTTTTCAGGTTGCTAAATCTATTTAGAATGCTAAATCTATTTATACATTCACAAATATATTTTAAATAGCAAAAAAAAATTTGAAATTATATTGCTAGACGTTAATCAATTTGAGTGATAAAACTATTTCATCAATAAATTAAACTACACCATAAAAAAATTATGATTTTTTGTTTTTAAATAAAATAAAATAATCCAATATAATACACATGTAGTAGAGGAAAGTACTACTTATTGGCGTCGGTGATGAATAAAAAATGAAGAGAAGATAGGTTGGAAAATAGACAAGAATGTATAACATTCCGGACAGTTATTGATGGCAGCAACTATTGGTTAAAATAACACGTCACGTCATTGGATTCAACGAGACAATAATGAGATGTTCGAAGGTATTGAGGTTAAAAAATTATTTAGGTGGAATATTTCACTATAGATTAATTGGGAATTAAGATAAGGTCAACTTTGAATGGACAAGGTTTGTTTTAATAGTCAACCCTTATTAGGGTGGATAATTTGGTAAAGTTTTGTGTTGTATATTTTAGTTAGGTTATTGATAAATATTTTGGAATTTTATATTACATTTTTTTCAAATGAGTTTAAAATTACACTAGTGTAAGAAATTAATATAGTGTAAGAAGGATTAAATTTATTTTCATTTTAAAAGAGGTTTGTATTTTAAGAGGTTTGATTCATTTTGATACTTGGTGGATCCGTAATTAAGATTGACTTAGGTTGCTTTGATTTTCTCTTTAAATAGGTTATATTTCATATGAATATTATGGGTCAATACCATGAGTAACCTAGGTTGGTTTAATTTCCCCCCTTAAATAGGTTATATACCACATTAATACTATGGGTCAATACCATGAGTTCCCATTAGAAACCATGAGTAACTTAAGTTGGTTTAATTCCCCCCCTTAAATAGGTTATATTCCACATTAATACTATGGGTCAATACCATGAGTTCTCATAAATCTTAGAAAACAATGTGACAACTTCACCAAGTCAAGTTTACCTTAACTACTTAACAAAAAAATATATATATATATATAATTTTTCTTTTTATTATTTTAGTTTGAAGTTATTTTTATTTTAACATAGGGTTAATTTTATTTTTATTTTATTTTAACATTTCTAGCATACTATGCTAGAAAAAGCTTCTAGGCAATTATTTTAATTATAAAAATTGAAATTTATATTGAATAAGTTTATATATATATATATAATAGTTCATAAAATTTCAATATTTTAAATTTTTTGATTTCTTCAATTAGAAATTGGAATTATATTTTTTAAATTATATATCTAATATCATTCATTAAAATATTAAAATATAGTTCATGAGAAATGAAGCTTTCATGCCCTTTACCCTTGGAGCTAAGGATGTAACATAAAACTTAAACTCCTAGTTTTCGCATAGTGAATAAAGTTTTGTTATTTTTAATCATTGTTATAGTAAAGGATATAACAGAACAATCTGTATTGTAGAAATATGGTGTGTTAATTTGCAAATTCAATAGTCATTAGCCCAAAGGTTAGCTCAATTGGTTGAGTCCTTGTTATTAAAGCACCTATGTTATTGAGAGGTCACAAGTTCAATTCTCTCGACGCTCTCGAGGTGAAGCTCTATGGTTGAGATGATAGGAAGTGATCCCTTTAAGTGAATCTACCTCATACAAATATTTTGTGGACATAGCAAGGAAGGAAATTATGTGTTGACATTACAAAACAGATGCTTACATATGTATGCATATGGATTTAGTAATAGTTTTCCTGTAGGAATCAAGGAAGGAAATTGTTTGTCGACATTACACAACATATGCTTACATATGTATGCATATGGGTTTAGTAAGAGTTTTCTTGTAGGAATCAAGCTAGTTGCCAAAAGCTATACCTAGACTTAAAAGCTAGATTACATAAAAGATTTTCTTGCAAGAATTTTATTGAAACAAGGGCCGTTGTTGCTCATTGCACTAATCTCTCAAACTTGGGTGCTTAAGGAAGGAAAGCCCACCTTATGGTTAGGACTGGTGGAGGCACACCATTTTTTTAGTGAGGACCCTCCAAAGCCCACTTTGCTCCCTATATTTTAGTCATCTACACAAAATTCCCTTTCATTAATCACAACTTATATATGAAGAAAAAAAATCCTTACCACCAAGGAGATTTCCACGCCAGCACTTTCAATTAGCGAAGGAGTCATAATTGCCCTCCTTGGAGTAAACAAAACCTCTCATAATCAACACACAAACCAATTTGAACTGGGATGATCAAGTCAATGAAGAACAAGCAAATTAGGTGTTCTTGTAATCCTCTCAACTTTCTCTAGATAAAGGAAACAAAGGAAAATATCAAAGGAAATAAAAAAGAACCAATTACACCTACCCATGATACAACGGATATATATATATATATATATATATATATATATATATATATATATATATATATATATATATGTTACACAAGATTTGTCACCATCCCTACCAGTCCCCGTCCCGCACATTGGAGGGCCCATTCTATGACCTGTGAGCAATGTCATGCCCTGAAACCACCATCATTTCATTCCTCTAAATATGAGCTTCAATTTCCCTGAAGACATCACCTTGCAAAAAACCATAAAAACATCTCTTTTTGCATTGGCGCGGGTAGCTATTTCATCACTCGTGCCAATGGGGAAAATCCTACAAAGAGGCCGCACCAACTGGCGCTCTGTCCCAGAGTCGCAGTCGCACCAGCCAATTTAAGGAGTGTTTTTTAAAATAAAATGGCGGAAGTTTCGTTTCAACAGACTAAGAAACTGTTATCTATCTTGAGTTGGGAGGTTTGGCTCCGGAAGTTCCATGAAGGGGAAGTGGTTTGCCACCTCTCATGGAAGCTTCCTTGAAGATAGGGCCAATCCCACAATTGTAGGTGTCCCAACTCCCCTTCCTCCATCTATAAAAACTTTCCCATTGCCATTGCAAGCTAGTCTTGAAGTGCCCAAGTTTTGAATCTCCAAGTTCTCAAATTCCCAAGAGCCTTAATGCTGCGAGAGCCCTCATTCTTCCCTTAAGGCCAAACTCAAGTGAGGAGACTATCGTCGAGAGAATCTAAGAGAGGCTTGTCCCATCCTTGGTAGGCTTTGCGAGACGTGTACTACTGGAGACCTCTCCGAAGGAGACCCTGGGCTGCACACACAGAGATAGTTGTAATTTTTCGATCGTTTATTAATGAATGACTACTGGTTATGGTTCCACTGTGCTTTTTCACTTATGATAATGATGAGTTATATCCTTTCTGATCGATATATAGTCACAGATTCGATTTTTTTTATGCTTGCACTTGTATTACTTTCGCATGTGCAGTGTCCTATCAATGAGATCGTGGGGATCGTGATCCGCCGAGGCCGAGGAACGGAACACCTGCCTCTTCTACGAATCATGAGCGCTGGACTCCGTGCAGGCCTCCATCGTTGGTCTGTTTATTTGCAATTAGGAACTTGCGCTGTAGCATTTGATGATTGTTGCTAGACCCGTTCTGGGCTAGTAGGGATCGCCTCTGTCCGCAGAGGGGATTTACCTCTTCAACAATTTGGCGACTCCACTGAGGATCGTCCAGTTTTGATTGTCTCGTTTTGATTGTTTCGTGGTTTTCCTTGCTTGGTTAGCCTTCTGGGCTGGGTTCTTGTGCTGTTTTTGCTTCTTGGTTTGCTTGGATATCATTGATCTGCTTCTGGAGTAGTTCTTTTTATTTTTGGCTGAGAAACTCAGCTGGCACGCTTTTTAGCTCGACAGTCGCGCCAATTGGCGCATGTTGCTTGTGTATTACCCGCGCCAATTTCTTTCTGGCGCTAGTTACAACCTCACAGTCGCGCCACTCCTGTGAGGTATTAGGGTTCGCTTAGTTTTGAGCTCTCTGGGTCCAGTCAGTGTGTTTATTTTTGGTTTTTCGGCTACCTGAGTGTGTTGGGGTCCTGTTTGACTGGGAGTTTGCCTTCATCCTTTGGTTGTTTGCTTTTCCCCATCGATTTCATGTTTTAAGCCCTAGGGCATCTAGTGGCTTTGTGTGTCGAGCCCTCCTTAGGAGTTTTGATGTTTTGTTAGTCCAGTCAATTCTCTGATTGCCCCTCCGCATCCTCTTAGTGGTTGTTCACCGTTTTGTTGCGATTTTTGGGTGATTGTTCTTCTCTTCATTCAAATTTCGTTTGGTCTTGCTTTGGGCCTAGATCACACAGTCCATTGGAGCCTTTGGGACTTTTTCTTGGTTTTGAGAGACTTTGGTCTATTTGAGATCTGATTGTTTGTGCCATTGAGTGAAATCCGCTCGTTTTACTCTCTTAATAATCATTTCTCGAATTGCTTTTCATTTGTTTTCGGTTTATTTAGTGCATCTAGCTATCAAACATTGAAAATAAATAAAAAAATCTCTTTTGCTTTTGGTTGATTAGTGCAAATTGAAATCTTTTCGATTTTACTAGTAATTAGTGAATTTGAAGGAAAAGTTTTTAGTTTCATTAGTTGCATTAGAGATGTCATTGATTGTCTTTTGATCATTTTGTTTATGTAAAAGCTCTCAACTCTTCCGTAGCTAGCTTTCATCGAACGAAATGACATACTGTGGCATGTATTTTTGCATTTAGGAGACTTTTGAGACAGCACATTCATTAGGGCCTGAAAACTGAAACGTAATTGAAGATCAACTTTAAAATCTACTCAATTTACACTAAGGCAACATTGAAATCTAACGAAACACATTTAGAGGTCTAGGCTAGAGACGTGTTCCGGCGTCTTAAAACCTAGTAGCTGTCGTTCGTCTCTTGGCTTTAGACAGCACTAGTACGGACTTGTGCTCCCCGTACCGTCACGTATATAAAGGGAGACACCTCTAGGTTTCAATCCTTTATCCATAGGAAGTCGAGTCTGCCGCCCTATAGCCGTGATACACCGGACACAACATTCGGGGAGATTTCCTGCACGTACAGAAAGTCCTTGGTTGATTTCTCTTTCATTATTGAAACCAAGGTGTATATTGCAGTTCACGATTATTTGGTACACCCTTTTGCCTAGTATTCCTGAGCAGTCATTTGATCTTTTTTGACTCCCTAAATTTGAAAGGATCACCAAGCGCTTGTCCTTTCACGCTTGTGTCAAATCTGAAAGAGATAGAGTCACCTTTTTTACCGTTTCTCGACTCTTAAAACATGAAACGGTGAAGTTTCTGGTTTTCAATGTGGTAAAAATTAATCACCCACGATCATACGCCCTATTAGATTCTTCTTGTTGACCATTTGATTGTGTGTCTTGACTCTTTTTCAGCCCGTGGGCGGTTTTGAGTTTTGATGGCAACTTTTTCAGAGTTTACCAACCAAGGAATCCCCTCAGATGGGAATCCTGGTCATTTTCCTCCTTTTGGGAATGTTGGTGCTCCCTACATGGCAACGCTGGCCCTCCCTTGGTTAACTGTTGGGTTGCCTGTTTGGTTGTTTTCAACCTCTGTGGTCCCGAATGTCTCCACTACTGTTCAATCTGTTCCTCCACCTGAACAACACCATGTTGATTCCAAGGTGGACCTCTCCCCTTCTTCGCCTGTTTCTGCATCTTCCTCTTCTACTTCACCTGGTGAAAGTCTGGATTCGAGTAACCAGGTGGCTAAGAAGAAGAAGAAGAATACAAAGAAGAAGAATTCTGATAAAAGAGAGGCTAAAGCTGCCACTACTGTTTCTGAAACATCTCCTCTTGATATACCTCCCAACCCTCCACAGAAAGTCAAGTTCCCCTGCATGTTGTGCACGGGAGACCATCTTCTTCGAGACTGCCCTGGCATTCCCAAGGTGCTTGAAGCATGGTCCAACGACCCTCCGACGTTGCCTTTGACTTCCAGGAGCCAGGTAGGGGGCAGGTCTTCAACTGGTGCTGATAAGGCTCCTAAGAAGCAGGGTAAGATCACCAATCCCTGTAAGTTGTGTGAAGGGCACCATGCCATTCACCTTTGTCCTTATATGGATGAAGCCAAGCGAGTGTTGGACAACCCGGCTGTTTCCACACCATGTCTCCCAGTTGGTTATAAACAGCTCTCTTTGAGCCTTCCACCTGCTGATGATACGATTGGTCAAAAATCATCTTTGGTCGATCCCACTCCCCCAGAAATTCGGATTCAAGAATCCGTCCCTAACCAACCATTGGTCGTGGGATCGGTTGAGTTGGCCCCTTCTACGGTGCACTAGGTCTTTTCCGTTGAGAGTGGACCTCACACCCCTCATGTTCTTCTGGTTTCTTCAGATTCCTCAGACTTGGAGAAAGATTCTCTTGTCCCCATACCTCAAGGAGCTGCTCCTCTGCCTCCCACCATGGAGGCTCTGGAGGATACTCCCGCCTTCGAGATGGAGGTTATGGAGAAGGCTCCTCCTTCCGTAACACCAGGGGAAGACCCTCTCGGTTCGATGGTAACCCCTCCGAGTAGTCTGGTCGCCTCCTTTGATTAGAGTCGATTTGCAGGATTCCGCATTCCGTCTTATGTGCCTTTCGAGATCACAGTACAGGCTCTTGGTCTGGTCGTACCCAACACCATTATAGACGAAGGCGCCTCTGTTAGTATTCTATCCTCAATTACCTGGCAAGCTTTCGGTTCGCCGCCGCTTGCGCCTATTACGCAGAATCTGTTGACTTTTAACAGAAGGACGAGTCAACCATTGGGGATCCTTCCAAGGTTACCTATTACTTTGGGAGGTAAAACCGTCCATATGGACGTGATGGTCGTTCCAAGCCCCTTGGATTTTAATCTTCTCCTGGGGCGCGATTACACCTATGCCATGGGAGCACTCGTCTCCTCCCTTTTTCGTGTGGCATGTTTTCCACATGAAGGACGGATCGTGACCATTGATCAGCTTTCGTTCTTTGGTCCTAATGTGGCAACTGGTCCACCATCACCCCCTCCTGGTTTTTACCCACCCGTTGTATCTGCTCCACCGCAGGTCAACTATGTGTCTACCTACCCTATGCCCGCACTCAGTGATGACGCCGTCGTGCATAGTGTACTGGGGGCATTGGCTCCTGATTTCCAAGATGTTGTTCTCCCACCTGGTAGGGGACTCTTGGAAGCCATGACTTCTTATTCATCATGACAAGCATGGTTCGTTCCTTGCGTCAAGCTCCTTAAAAAATGAAATCAAGTTTGTCGGAGCATAGTTCCTCCACTTGTGTCAAGCTCCCAAAACAATGAAACAAGTTGTTTGAGGATAGTTCTTCTAAGTGTGTCAACCTCGTTAAAATAATGAAACACGAGCTTGTTCAATTCGAGTTTGTTAACTTTAGATCAAATCTCTTGTGTTGAACCTTCACTCCATTTCCAATGGACTGAAGCTTGGGGGGCATGTTCCTCGGATTGAGACACCATGTTGGGGGGCATGCCCGTTTTCCTCACTTTCAAGCATAGTTTGCATATGTGTGTCCATGTGTGCTTTTAAGCTTGCGTAAAAATGAAAAGTGTGATTAGATACATTGTGTGAACTTTTCATTTGGGTCGTTTGTTATGCAACTGATACATTAGATAACATTGTATTAGATATCCGCATGACATATAAAAACATCATCACATGTAAAGAAAGATCCATCCAGAAATAGTCATATATATATATGTGTGTGTGTGTGTGTGTGTGTGTGTGTGTGTCGAAATGTTTGCACAGTGTGCATCACATAGATCAAAAAATATACATGTTCGTCTTATTACATCCGGAGACGACACATCTCTCAAAAATATGCATGAAATAAAACCCTAGGAGGCTAGTCTGCGTGGTGCTCATGATAACAAGTCACCGCACGCACTAGGCGTCTCAGTAGACGGTGGAGGCGACTGGGCACTCCCACCGTATGTCTCTGATATGCTAACGGTACATCCGCCAGCCGGGCATACTCCGGAATCCCTCGGGCAATCCCCTCAAGGTTCTAAACCAACTCTCCTCCTTCCGCGTCCTCCTCATGAGGATCGACTGCGAGCTGAGTTCTCCGTGCGATAGGAGACATCCCGGCTGGTCTCTTTAGGCCAACATCTACATACGCATGTAACTGCTGTCAGAACGGACATGTATTAACAAAAAATCATAAAACACAAAAATCAAAATAAAAACAGATCATACCCAGCTCTTCGTCCCAATCCTCTCCCTCCGGCAGTGGGAGATCTGGGTCTCCAGTAAAGTCTGTCCCGGCATAACGCTAGTCCTCAACTACAATCAACTGGTGCCGCAACCACCCAAAAAACTCTGGCCTCCAGGACATCTGTTGGCCTCCTCCTGCTCTGGGCATTAGTGCTGCCCAGCGAGCCATTCTCGGCTCTTGTGGTATCGGCTCCGCTACAACGGCCCCTTGGCCCTGGAAGATTGGTAATCGTTCCAAAATGAATGATACCAGGATGGACCCGTAGCCAAACTGCTTCAGCTTGGCTTGTTTGCATCTCCTCAGCTGTCTCTTGATGTTGATCGTTACTGCTGTGGCCCAGTCAAACAGTATGGGACTCATGCACTCTGAAGCCAGTAAGAGTTGGGCTTTCGTCGCTTCGTGCGGTGCCTGCGATCCTGCAGCTTGTGTGATGGTATGTAGTACTACTCGTAGTGCCAAATCGGGGATAGTGTGGATATCCACCTTTTTACTCCCTGATCCCATTTGTGCCCGTGGGCACACTCGTGCCATCACTTCCTCCATTTTCTCACCCGACGGTCTGCTCCCTGTCAGTATGGGTAATGGACCTCTGCGCGACAGTCCGGTTATGAAGTACACATCAGAGACGTCCAGTTCTAACACCTGGTCTCGTAGCTTGAATACTTGTTCCTGTTCATCCCAAATGCTCACCAGGTACTGAAGTAGCTCGGGTTGAGCTCGTAAACAAGGTGTCAGGAAGAATTTCTTGAGCCCACAATTTCTGAGGGCATTCATGCAAGCCTCATTTTCCATGGCCATTTCGTCCTCTTCCCCATGCTCTCTTTCTTTCCACTCAATCACCATTTTGCTCGGTTTCCTGCATCAACATGGTCACAAACCTTTAATTAGATCTCTGTTGAGCTTCAAAGTTCATTCAAATTGATCAAAATGTCGAATTTTTAGGCGGAAAATTGGGTTCGGCCGCTGGCGCGGCTGTTTTAGGAACAGTCGCGCCAATTGGCGCAAGCCTTTTGCATATAAAAGCCCATTGGTGCGAGTCCGTGCCCGATACCCGCGCCAATGAGCGGAGCCCTAAAAATTCAAAAAGTTGCCACATAAGTCTATTGCATGATGGAAAACTATTAAAAAATCGATTGAAATGAAGTATGAGGAAGCGCCTTTTACCTGGAACTGACGGAACTCTGAATAGTAGCCCGGATCGGTCATAATCGCTGCCGGAAGTTTGCATAGTAAATGGACCAATGTTGCTCTTCACTCAGGTAAAAAGTAAAAGTAATTTTATTTTTACCATTTAGACTTATTTATAACTTTTTGAGCTCTATTTAGGTTTAAAAAGTCATTTTTTCATTAAAATTTCGTATGTTTTGTCGAAAATGGATTTTACACTTGCCTTTCTGTGCAGCAACAGGTTTTTATGCAACGTAAACGGCGAAACGAGTTGTATTTTATACTTTTTCGGACTCGGTAAAAACACGAAAAAGTCACTTTGGAGTCATCTTTCAGCTCTTTTCTGACTCTCTAAACATGAAAAGATTGCCGAGGCCCTTGTTGTTTCGATCTCGTTAAAGTGGCTGCGAAACGACATCTAACCAGTATACGTTTACCCCTTTTTCGGGTTGGCATGGATTATTTACGAAAAAGGAATACCCTAGCCTATCGCGACTAGGAGTTTTTCTCATATATTGTTTTCTACCTTTTCGGATCTGAGGAACTATTTACGAAAAGGGACCTTTGGAGTTTACTTTTCTGCTGTCTTTTCAAACTCTCTAAACATGAAAAGATGTCGAGTTCTTCCTATGTCAGACTCGTTAAACCCTGATGACATCGGATTCAGTCGAAATGACGTTCTCCGAGTTCTTCCTTCCTAGGGCTCGTTAAATGTACTAGGATGGATTCGCCTGAAAGGCAGACTTATATTACAAGCATATGCTATCCCCTTCAAGCTTGTTATCAAAAATAATTGGGGTACTCACCAAGCATGGTGGGGAAAATATGGAACCATCATCATTGTCGTGTCGGCAGTATGTCGCTCTTGAACATGGCACTTGTCTACATTTGTGTCAGGTTGGGGATATCTCATCTCGTTCTTTCACTTGCCTCCGTGGGTTTGGATAATCCTTTTTGGCCTCTCCTCTTCTCATTTCCTCGTCACCATGACCTCTGATCCGTTGATGTCAAATACTGCCAAAACCACTATTTGTGCCGTTATATGTTCAAGAGAAGTTGACCTCTGCAAATATCAACCTTCCTCTGATTCTCATATGATCCTGATTCACAACAAAAACATCATGTTCCTCTGTCTCGTGTCGATGATGTAGGAAACATTATGGCCCACCTTCGATCAAGGTCACTTCCTGTCAACTTCAGCTCATTATCCAGGAATTTCATCTAGAGACTCCTTTATGGTACCTTGGAGCCTGCATGCCTCAATGGCAGGTTCGTCGCATTCGACGTGGGGTTTTCATCATTGGCCTCTGATCGAGTGATTCTGCGGGTGTTCGATGTCAATTCATTAATTCGCACGCTGTAGATTGTACCTTAGTACCTTGAGGACCATTGTCGTTATTGGTGGTTTTCCTTTACTTTGTCGTAACAACTTTCATCTGTTTTGATGATCAAGCAGTATTCTCGTGTTGACTTAAGGCTCACATGTCAGCATGCTTGAACTTGTACTTTGTTTGGGTTGAGATGGAGCGCAAGACCATGGATTCTGTCTGTTGCTAATCCAGGCTACAGTTTTGTGGTTAACTTCTTTACCAACACCATTCTTCTGGATGGTAGACCATACAAAATCTGTATCGATCCTCACTGGATGGTTGCGTCCATACCTTGGATCTGGATTATTGTATACTCTGTTTTGGATGGCTGCGTTCATACCACATATACATCATGTACTTGAGATATCAGTTGTATTTCTCCACGCAGGTTTTCCGCCGGTGGAGTTTCAATTGGACATGTTCTCGTAAAGCATTTCACCCCTCTCTCTCTCTCGAGCCTCATGCTTTAGGGGGCATCTGTTACACAGTAATTTGTCACTGTCCCTACCATTTCCTGTCCCGCACATTGGAGGGCCCATTCTGTGACCTGTGAGCAATGTCATTCCTTGAAACCACTATCATTGCATTCCTCTAAACATGAGCTTCAATTGCCCTGAAGACATCTCCTTGTAAAAAACCATAAAACATCCCTTTTTGCATTGGCACGGGTAGCCAGTTCATCACTCGCGCCAATGGGGAAAATCCTACAAAGAGGCCGTGCCAACTGGCGCTCTGTCGCAGAGTCGCAGTCGCGCCAGCCAATTTAAGGAGTGTTTTTTAAAATAAAATGGCGGAAGTTTCGTTTCAACAGACTCAGAAAATATTATCTATCTTGAGTTGGAAGGTTTGGCTCCGGGAGTTCCATGAAGGGGAAGTGGTTTGCCACCTCTCATGGAAGCTTCCTTGAAGATAGGGCCAATCCCACAATTATAGGGATCCCAACTCCCCTTCCTCCATCTATAAAAGCTTGCCCATTACCATTGCAAGCTAGTCTTGAAGTGCCCAAGTCTTGAATCTCCAAGTTCTCAAATTCCCAAGAGCCTTAATGCTGCAAGAGCCCTCATTCTTCCCTTAAGGCCAAACTCAAGCAAGGAGACTATCGTCGAGAGACTCTAAGAGAGGCTTGTCATCTCAACCAGCGTTTGCAGAGCGTGTACTACAGAGCCCCTCAGAGAGAACATCGTCAGAACATTGGTTGTACTCTCTTTCGATTGTTTATTAATGAATGACTCACAGTTCTGGTTCCCTATGTTTTCCGCCATGATAATGATGATTATATCTTTTCAAAGCGATGTAGATTGTATTCTAGTTTTATGCTTTTGTTATTGTTTCTTGTGTGCGTGTGCATTTACGCGAGTCGTGGGGATGACAGTGTTGCAGAGGTGAGAGCAGAACAACGTCTCTTCTCGATCATGGCCAGGACTCCGGGGAAGGCCTCCATCGTTGAGCCATAGCTTTTGTAGCAATTGGAACTTGCATTGTAGCATTTCTGATGATTGTTGCTAGACTATTATACCTGGGTGCTTTTAAGATGTTGATGTGGAGGGGGATTTACCTCTTTAACAATATATATATATATATATATATATATATATATATATATATATATATATATATATATATATAAAATTAGTTAAAAACAAATACACATTCCATCACGATAATCAATGATGACAAAAATCCAAAGCCAAAACCTTATTGAAACATGTACTCATTTTACACTTATTTTTACTTCCCATTCATTCTTATATATGCTCTCAATTCATTCACATCTACTCATGTATGCTAGAGCTTCTATGCTTTACTATGAAAAATAAGTTTACTGGTTAGAAAATTCCCAAATTTGAATCTTAATAAGAAAAATAACAACTCCCATTTAACAATTAGCCATAGTTACACACAATATTATTTTAACATTAAATAAATTTAAAGCTTACACCTCCCTTTCCAATATATATATAATTTCATCATTAAAGAAATTTCAATAGAAATTTCTAATTGAGTTGTAAAATCCTTTAGCCATAGTGTAAAGGCATGAGTGTTCACTGTGTCATTGGCTACAAACAAATGTCATCTCCTTCAATAACAATTATAATCTCACAAAATAAATCTTATGCCCCCTTTGGAGAAAACAAAACCTCTCATTATTGATACCCAAACTAGTTTGAACTAGGATGATCAAGTCAACGAAAGACAAGAAAATCAAGTGTCCTTGTAATACTCTCAAATTCCTCTAAATAAATAAAACAAGGGAAAAGATCATGACAAAGGGAATCAACAAGAACCAATTACACCTAACCATGTTAGAAGGAAGGAAAATATATTAGTAGTTAAAAACAAACACGCATTCCATCACGACAACCAATGATGAAAAAAATCCAATGCCAAAATCTTATCTAGAAATGTACTCTTTTTAAAGTTATTTATACTTCTCATTCATTCTTATTTATGCTCTCAATTCACTCACATCTACTCATGTAGATTAGAGTTTCTATATCTTACTAGGAAAAATAGGTTTACTGGTTAAAAAGTTCCCAAATTGAATCTTAATAAGAAAAATAACAACTCCCATTTTAACAATTAACCAAAGTTACATATAATTTTAACATTAAATAAATTTAAATCTTACACCTCCCTTTCATATATATATATATATATATATATATATAGTTTCATCATCAAAGAAATTTCAATAGAAAGCTTCTAATTGAGTCACACAATCCCTTGGCCATATTGTAAAGGAACGAGTGTTCATCGAGCCACTGGCTATAAACAAACATCATCCCCTTCAATAACAATTATAATCTCAACAAAATAAATCCCAAGTTTCAATGAAATTTATCATAAAATCTATTTGTCATGGTGTAAAATTATGAATATTTATCAACAATTGTTTTAAAACATCAATCTCCTTCAATAACAAAAACCCATAAACAAACATATTCTCATTTCCAGTGTAGATGCTCTCACAAAAATCACACAAAAGGAAATCTTATGGGAAGGAGTAACATAGGCACACCACTTTAATAATAAGGACCCTTCGTTGCCCATTCTACCCTTTTTTTCTCAACCATATACATTAGTACTCCTCGTGACATATTATTCAATCATTGAAGATGTTGGAATCAATCCCTCTGAAGGAAACAAAATCTCTCATGATCAGCCCCTAGATCTACATGAGATAAACTGATATAGTCTGTGAAAAAGCAAGAAATCAAGAGTCCCTTTAATCCTATTGAATTCCTCCAGATAAAGAAAACAATGGTCAATACAAGACAAATGGAATCAATGAAAAACAAATACACCAACTCTAGATCCAAATGAAGAATGGACAAAATTAATTAAGATGAAAATCACAAAACAAAAACCTATTCTAGACCTATAATGTTTTTGCACTACTTTATGCTTTCAATTCATTCACATCTAATCATATGAATCAAGGTTTCTATACTTTAATGGTAAAAACATATATAATGTTTTATACTTAATTATGTTTTTAATGCATTCACATCTATAAATCTAATTTTTGTGAAAAATATTGGGCAACAAAACACTGAGCGATGGAAGTCGGTGACAAAGCTAGGGTTCACAGCTTCGACCTCTTGGCTTTTGTGACAGTGGACCCTCATGGCAGGGATTCAGTCAAGGAGATGCCAACTGTTACCAAGGCTCATGGCCTCGCAGCTAAGCCGGACTGGAATATTACTCGGTACTTTGGTTATTCCACACGCATGGAGGTCGCCCCCTGTTCCCCCAACGAACACTTCAGCCTCTGGCCTAGGAAAGCAGCGGATTCCCATCACCCTCATCGGTCCCTGGTGTATCCATGATGCCCCTCCATTCAGATTCCTACCCGCGGAGGGATGGAAGTGAAGACTTGCACAGAGCTAGAATCAGCGGACTCCTACAGGGCTTGGCGTCTTGCTTTACCAGAGGGTACAATGTGAGCACTGGTGCATTGTGGTGATTCTCCCTAAGATGCTTCATTCCCAAGAAGCCTAACTCTTGACACCCACCGAAATCCTACCAAGCCAGCAAAACAGAAGGCCAGAGGAACTCACAGACGTACCATAGAAAACGAGAATCGAGTAAGCTCTGCCCATTTTCATAAAACCTCCAGTGGGGAACAGTATTTTGATTTGGGTACACGACACAGACAAGGTTTCAAACATGAAGCTAAAAATCAGGTCTGCCTCAGGATACCAATTCCACATGCAATCCCTAATCCATGGTGGAAAATCCTTACAAGACCCCGCTCTATCAAGGAATTTCCCATTGGTCCTGGGTCTACCATTTATCTCAACCTGAGCCTGAAAGGTGGCAAAGTCGATCAGAACAGAACCCATGGACCCACAAGAGGTGCCAGCACCTCCAAACTAGAAAACCCAAAAGTACCCCCATACAGAAACATTCTGCAGGGGAAAAGTAGAACAACAACAACGGGACCAACAGAGAACACCCCCAAGCCATACATTGTGGAGCAAAAAAATTGTGTTCCTGAACTGAATATTGATATCCCAGAGATAGATGAGCATCGATCCACATTTGAATCTCAAGCAATAATATGCAGATTCAATTGCTTTTGGCAAAAACCAATGGAGCTTTTTCATTGGATCTTTACCAACTGGACTATGGACTATGAAATCCATCTCTGTTCTAAAGGATTTTCATAGTCAAGTTTCCATCTTCTGAAGCCAGAGACAACATACTGAGGGTTGGACTGTGGTTCTGGGGTTCCACCTAACTCTTCACCACACCATGGTTTCCGGATTTTGACGCAAACACAATGGAGGTTACCAGAATGTCAGTTTGGGTCCGGTTATACAACCTCCCACTTCATTTTTGGAATGAATGTGTACTAGAAGGCATTGGGAACATCCTCGAGAGATACATTAAAACAGATACCCAACGTTTGGAGGAGCGCATCTACACCTTCGCACGAATTTGTGTGGAACTCAGCATTCAATTGATTCACAAACAACAAATAAGGACCCAACATTTAGACTATGAAAACACAACATTCAAATGCAGAATACATAGGAATACCAGACACTTACAAAATACATGCTCGGAAGCAAAACGAGACAACAGAAAAAAGAAGAAGACAGGGAAAGCAGCTAAAGGATGGCAATTTCCTTAAGGTCAACTAGAGCAAGAGACAAACGAAGAAGAGGAAGACCCCATCCCAAACGAGAGTAAACAGACAACAACCACTTCGGGGGTACAAGAACAGGAAATGGATGATCCATTTGACATTACTACCTCGGTACAGTCGACAATGGAACCCGGGGCATCGGACAGTGGGGGAAATAAAAGACAACACATCTCAGATACATTGAACTCAGATAAGGAAAATGGAGCACTCACAACAGAAAACTAGCTCGCACTTATCTCAGCCTCGCCAACACAAGGTGCTTGGCGAAAGGTTGAAAAGAAAAAAGGGAGAAAATCTTAATTTTCTCCCCTTGTATTATAGTTTTTATTTGCAGCTTACTAGCTTGTCTTGATTGACACTTACCAACAGATGTAACATGTAATTTTGTTTTCATTAATAAAATTACGACCTTTTTCCTTGAAAATAAATAAATAAATCTAAATTTTTACTTTACTAAGAAAAAGAGAAATTGACCAAAAATTCTATAGTTGAAAATTTCCCATACTATTTAACACTAAAAACTACTTCATTCTCTTGCATGCAACCCTTCATTGTATAGTTTGAACACAATTATTCATTATAATTTTTTTTTTGTTTGACATAATCGGGTGCTATTTGTACTCAAAAAGAGAAAATTGGGAGTCAAAGCTCCATTTTTACAGGGCAATATGTTTGAAAAAAGAGATAGAGAGGGACATCAGTATGACCAGTTTCCCCTGCACTCCGATTATGCTTGACTGTTGTAAAAGCTGATCTGGTGTAGATTCGGACAAACTGTGACAATAAAAAAAGACATTTGCAAAACATGTTAAAGAGAAGTTGTCTTTAGAGCCTGTAGATCCTGCAATAAATTTCTTTCAAGGCCTGTAGATCCCACATTTTCTTGGCTGAAACTGGGCTCAATGTTTCCAAAAAATTCCTAGTTGCCATCGAATTCTTGGGCATGAGAACAACAAAAGCCACAACAGGCAATCTAAGAGATTTTGACCTGTTCATGGCAGAAAACAGAAAGACTCAAAAGCGTTGCATTTGAGGCCGCCGAGAGGTTTGTGACAGGCTCTGTTTGCTTGAGCATCGACCTCCTTATTGAGGGAGCGAAGGACATGAATAAAACGAGTTTCATGCATTAGCTGGGTGAGCGCATGGCATCGATTTGTTATTTGCTGGAGAGCTAAATTGGTGGTTGTCCGATTGTGGACCATTAAGTTGATGATGATTGTCGAATCTCTTATCACTGTTGCTGTGCGAATGCCGAGAATTTGGAGCTGAAGGAGACCTTGGTATAGAGCGAGGGCTTCAGCTCTGTTGTTGGAGAGGGGGCCTAATCCCCATTCGTAAGATAGAATGATGTCTCCGTTGGCATTGCAAATAATTCCGCCCGCCCCAGCCTTGCCAAGATTGGACTTGGAGGCGCCATCAAAAAATAGATAGTGCGTGTTACTGCTTCTAACCCAGCCTATAAACTCTTTATCCTTCATTCTTATTTTCCAACTGCTGTTAGGGATTTGTTTATTGCTGGTATCGTTTCTGTTTTGGCCGTAATTTTGGCCCCTGTTTCTTTGATCGAGCAGGCATCCAATATAATTTTGTTCTTCAACAAAAAGATCAGCACAATTATTCATTATAATTTTTAACCATCATTATAAAGAGAAAAACATTTATATGTCAGCATATTATATATATACTATATATATGTGTGTGGGGGGGGGGGTATTGATTATAGAAATCTGTTAGTTTTAACATTCAATTTAAATAAATATTTTATGTTTATTATAGAAATTTATCAATTCTAACACCCTATATATTTTATGTTTGTTATAAAAATTTATCAATTCTAGAACTATATATATATATCGGGAAGAATTAGCAATTGGATTGGTCTCTTATTCGAGTGACATGAGTTTGATTATGTCTTTTCCACAAACAATTAAATAAAAAAAATTGAACCTGAGACCTCTTCCCTTACTCCCAAATATATATATAAAAACATTTATAAATAAATTTTTTAATTTATTTTAATAAATAAATAAAAATAATAATAATAATAATTTTAATAATTGAACCATTTTAGAAAATTACAATATAATTTATATCATCCACGTCTTCTTCATCATCATTGAAACTTAAGAAGTACCTAACATTGCAACGAAATTTCAATATAAAGTTTTAAAGTTGAATTGTAAAATATCCATCTACTATGTTGAGACATCAACATATCAACATTCTAAAACATCCCATGAAATTTCAATATAAAGTTTTAAAGTTGAATAGTAAAAAATGCATTTGCTATCTTGGAGAGGCATGGACTTCCAAAAAGAAACATTTTTAAACGTCCCAGGTTCCAATAAGATTTAGTTAAAAATATTTTTAGAATCTTGAAATTCATTGATTATAAAAATTTATTAGTTTTAACATTCAATTAAAATGATATAATTATTTTGTACCGATTTTATAAATTTTAACATTCAATTTAAATAAATATTTTATGTTTATTATAAAAATTTATCAATTCTAACACCTTATATATTTTATGTTTGTTATAGAAATTTATCAATTCTAACACTCTTTCGACTATGGCATTCTCTTGACTGCGGCATTTTTCGACTCTGCGTGTACATTTTTATTTAATAAATAAATAAAAATAAAAAAATAATTTTAATAATCAACTAATTTTAAAAAATTACACTATAATTTCATATCATCCTCGTCTTCTAAAATTACAATATAATTTCATATCATCCTCATCTTCTTCATCATCATCGAAGCTTAAAAAGTACCTAACATTGCATTGAAATTTCAATATAAAGTTTTAAAGTTGAATTGTAAAATATCAATATCAATTTGCTATCATGAAGATGTATGGACATCCAAAATCAACATTTGAAAACATCCCATGAAACTTCAATATAAAGTTTTAAATAAAGTATAAAGTTTTAAAGTTGAATAGTAAAAAATCTATTTGCTATCTTGAAGAGGCATGGACTTCCACAAAGAAACATTTTAAAACATCCCATGTTCCAATACGATTCGGTTAAAAAGTTTTTCCCAAAAACAAACATTATTTCGTTTTGAGCTGAGATACTCTCATCAAATACTTACGAACATGCATCATCTCCTTCTAATCCAACATGCTCTCCCCACGCAAGTTTGATACACATTCTCACTGCTCCATAAAACGTGGCAAACTAGATGTTCTAACAATAAAGGTTTGTAGCACATGCCTAACGGCATCATGGCTCACAACATTCACAGCATAGTGAAATTGGTTTAAAGCTTACTTAACATACATAATAATGGCTAATGTGTATTTACGTTGATAATTTTGGAACTTGATAATTGTGGAACTGGTAAGAGGGCGTTGTGATTAGAAATGTTCTTATAATGACAATTTGGAATTAATTTTCAATCCTGAGATATATAATGCAAAGGCATAATTGATAAGGGAGATAAGGATATAATTCAAAGTTTAAGGTAACAAAAAGATTTAAAAATATATATATTACCCTTAAAACAAGAAAAAAATGGGAATTTTCATGAGGAATTAAAGAAAATATTGAAATATGTAATATCCTTGAACCTCTCAGCAAAATTATATATTCTCAACAAAAAGGAATGAGGAAATGATGAATTGTAAGAACAAGCTAGATCGTGTGCAAAATTCTCAATTTGAGGTAGTTCACAATTAGTTGAAAGGTTGGTTGAAGGCAGCTAGGGAGATTGCAAATCATGAAAATGGGGCTTGCATAGTTTAAGAAAAGGAGCATAATGTTAACCTTGTTAACATGAAGGACTTTGTCACCAACTCATTAATTTGCACACAATTCACCAATCGTCTATTAGATTCAGGTAGTTCCAATTTTTGTTCGGGTTTCTCATGTTGAGAGGAGAATTGGAGGGAGTAATGGAGGTTGAGAATATATGCATCAAGCGATAGGTATTGTTGGATCATATTCACCCAATCCCTTTCGCCAAGGACTCTAATCATCTTGTGACTTCTACATGTGTTGTGGGAGATGCAACTTATTAGAGACTTGGTGACTTTGGTCATGACATTGTTGTACTAGTGACTTATCACACCCCTATTTGTAAGGAAAATAGTGGAGGCTTTGATGGATATTTATCTAGATGAATTGCATGTATATATTCTCAAGGGATTGATGGAGAAAACTCTAATGAATCTAGGTGGAGTTGTTGTAGTTCGTATAGTTCTTGCCCTTGGTTCTCAAAGAGATAATCAATGTCTAATGCTTATTTTTATGTTGGATTCCCAAACATTGATCATATCAAACCTATCAATAGATAATTCTCATATAGTCTTCAAGCAATGTTTATTATAAAAATTAGTTTATAGAAATTCATTGATTATAGAAATTTATTAGTTTTAACATTCAATTAAAATGATATAATTATTTTGTACCGATTTTATAAATTTTAACATTCAATTTAAATAAATATTTTATGTTTATTATAAAAATTTACCAATTCTAACACCTTATACATTTTATGTTTGTTATAGAAATTTATCAATTCTAACACTCTTTCGACTATGGCATTCTCCTGACTGCGACATTTTTCGACTCTATGTGTACATTTTAATTTTTATTTTTTTTTAATAAATAAATAAAAATAAAAATAATAATTTTACTAATCAACTAATTTTTAAAAATTACACTACAATTGGCGAGCCTTATTTCAGCGGCTATCCGCCCATTAATGCGCCCAGGGGTGGAATGGCCACCGCACGATGATCTACGGTTTTAATCTGACGGCGACCATTCCACCCCAGGGCGCATTAATGGGCGGATAGCAGCTGAAATAAGGCTCGCCATAATTTCATATCATCCTCATCTTCTAAAATTAAAATATAATTTCATATCATCCTCATCTTCTTCATCATCGTCGAAGCTTAAAAAGTACCTAACATTGCATTGAAATTTCAATATAAAGTTTTAAAGTTGAATTGTAAAATATCAATTTGCTATCATGGAGATGTATGGACATCCACAAATCAACATTTGAAAACATCCCATGAAACTTCAATATAAAGTTTTAAAGTTGAATAGTAAAAAATCTATTTGCTATCTTGAAGAGGCATGGACTTCCACAAAGAAACATTTTAAAACATCCCATGTTCCAATACGATTCGATTAAAAAGTTTTTCCCAGAAACAAACATTATTTCGTTTTGATCTGAGATACTCTCATCAACTACTTATGAACACGCATCATCTCCTTCTAATCCAACATGCTCTCCCCACGCAAGTTTGATACATGTTCTCACTACTCCATAAAACGTTGAAAACTAGATGTTCTAACAATAAAGGTTTGTAGCACATGCCTAAGGGCATCATGGCTCACAATATTCACAGCATAGTGAAATTGGTTTAAAGCTTTCTTAATATTATTATGTAATTGGATGGCTAGGGTTTCTCTGAAGGCGCCTGGGTTCCTCCGTGCAGTTTCCGCAGGATTCGAGGTCTGCCATCGGTACGTGTCGTCTTGATTCCGGCTTTTTCAGTATGGGGGCTCCCCTTGGATGCGCATTTGGCATCTCTGAGGTTTTTACGGAGACTAGGGTTGCTGCAGGAAAGCGAAGGTTGAAGGCTTTGGAAGTTAGTTTAAGAAGGCTGTTTTTTTGACCAAAATGGGTATTGATAGTCTCTCCGTAGAGCTTGAGCCGTCGCCGGAGGACTTGCTCACCGTCTGGGGAGTAGAAGTTTCAGAGAAAAACCTTGATCTTCATTTTCCATACCGCGCCTCGTTAGATTTGGCAACCGAGTCTGCTTGGAAGGGGTTCTCGACTGGCTGCGGGGATTCCGGGTTCAATTTCATCGAGCAGAGGAGCGCCACTAGTTTTGGTCTCCAACATCTTCCGAATAGCTGTCACCCTTTGACCTCGAAAGAGCTCTTCAAAGAAGCCCTCAATTTTGAGACGGCCACGCAGCCCTCGGCGTTTCAAGATAACCCTCTTCCTTTTGGTGTTTCTGGTGGTCTTGAAGTAGGGTTAGCAAATGGAGGTTTTCAAGTTGAACAGGGCCCTGCCCTGCTAAGGGCCGAACCCTCTGCGGGTCTAGCTTTGCTGGGAGCCCCTCTCTCAGTGACATTGAAGGAGCATAGGGTGACCGAGGGTGTGAATAGTCTCCCCAAAGCAAACCCTGTTGGAGTGGTGGGAAGGCATCTGCCTTCGATTCTTTCTGAAGGAGGGTTTGATGTTTCAAGGAAGGATGGGGGCCGTAATTGTGACATTCTGTCTAGGGTCTCTTCCAGTAAGGCAGTTGATTTTGTCCCTAAATCTGTTGCCTCTGAAAACCAAGGGGTTGCGCCGGAGTGTGGAGCTGTTTCAGGGGTTGGCGTCCAGCCTATCTGTGCCAATGGTCTTGATTCCTTGCGTTCTGTTGAAGCATTGAGACTTTTTCTTCTAGAGACTATCCGCGCTGAGTACCCCACTGCCAAGCCGATAGCTGAGGAGCAAGAGGTCAAGAAAGTTGTGGGAACAAAGAGAAAGAAAGCCAAGTTCATTAAATCTAAGGAAGGAAGCCCGAAATGCCTGATTGGTGTGGATATTAGTATAGAAAACGTTATGGATCTAGCCGAGACCATGGTTGTGGGGAGAGTAAGGGGTAGGAAGTTTTCAGAGGCCTACATTGCAGAGTGGGTTCAGAATATGTGGAATGTTTCTCCAGGACTGCCTGTTGATATTAACATCTTGGCGCGAGGATGGTTCACAATCACTTTTGAGAGGAAAGAACAAGTGGACAGAGTCCTGGAAGGGAATTGGTTCTTTGGTAAGCGACCGGTGCTCTTTAGACGTTGGACTCCTCTTTTTGATGCCTAGAAAGAGAAAATGGCCGAATCACCGGTGTGGGTGAAGCTGCCCGGCCTTCCTTTACAGTTCTGGACCGATTCTGTCTTCATTTCGATTGGGAATACGCTGGGCACTTACCTTGAAGCCGGCAAATCCTACTTGCAGTCTAAGGATAAGAGTGTGGCTCGCATCCTGGTGAGCCTAAACCCTCGTGAAGGAATTGCGGAGACCATGACGCTTCAATACAGGGACATGGAGTTTGTGCAAGTCTTGGATTATGAGCACCTCCCCTTCCGGTGCAACAGATGCCACAAGACCGGCCACTTGGCTCGGGACTGTCCGTTGGGTCACCAGCGTAAACGAAGACAGAGAAGGCAGAGCAGGGCTAAGAAATCCTCTGTCTCTGTTCAGGATGGGGATCCTTTGGATGTATAACCGGACCTTTCGGCTCAGGGGGTCTCCTCTCCTTTCATGGCGGCTGCGGTGCAGAACTCGGTGGTTGATGCCGGCCCTTCCTCGCTCCCGGTCGAAGACAAGGCTGACCTTTTGGCTCACCCTACAGCAGCTGCTACTGGAAAGGCGACTCAGGCGGGTATGTCCCCCTCTTTACCTCCCTTGTCTTCGTCTTCTGTTAGTTTTCCTGTTGATGTCTGTATGGAGCCTGGTCCTTCCAGGCAGCTTTTGAGTGACCTCTCGGCCCTAAACCTTTCCTCGCCTTCTTTGGATAGCGTGGTTGTCTCTGTTCCTGCCGCCCCTGGTCCACCCTCTTCTTCTCGGTCTGATCCTTCTGACCCTTGCCCTCGGTCTTCTGACTCTGGTCCTTTCCCTTACAACCTCAGACCTCGTTCGGACAGGAGAGTTTTGGGCTTCGCGGTGGGTGGTTTAGCCTCGAATTCTGTTGAAATTGGGATCAGAAAGGCTAGAGTTAGAAAGTCCAACCTCTCCTTAGCTCAATCCAAGGCGGTTGTTGATATAGCTGACGGTAAACAAATGACTCTCCCCAGGGTGCTTAGATCAGAGCGGCCACCCTCCGGGGATGCGCCATGATTGTCCTCTCTTTTAATTGCAGATGCCTAGCTAGTCAGGCCAAACGGCTAGCTTTAAAAGAGCTTGTGCGTGCTCACAATCCTGACATTATTCTGTTACAAGAAACCCTGGGCAAAGGGGAGGAGGTTGTCTCTGTTCTATCTAAGCTGATGCCCAGATGGTCCTTTTTTGCTCTTGATGCTGTGGGAAGATCCGGAGGAGTGGTCTCTGGTTTCAATCCTGTCAAACTGAAGTATGTTTCTTCTTGGGGGTCCCAAAATGTGCTAGCTGTGGAACTTTTTTCAAGTGAGCTCAACCTTTCTTTGCTCTCTTTGAATATTTATGGACCATGTTTGGAGAGGGAGAGGTTTTGGTCTGCAATTTTTCGCTCCTCCTGGATTGCCCACCCTTTTTTAATTATTGGAGGTGATCTCAACTTCTCGTTAGGGGAAGCGGAATCCTGGGGTGCCACAGCCAAAGCATACCCTCTTTCTGAATTTTTCCTTAACCGTATCGCTTTGGCTCATCTGGTGGACATGCCCCTCCTGAAGTTAAAACCTATGTGGAGAAATAGAAGGGTTGGCCAGGAATGGGTGGGGAAGAAGCTGGATCGTTTTCTTTTAAGTGAGCCTTTGATGGAACTTCTCTCAGAGTACAGGCACTGGACTGATGAAGGTGGTATCTCGGACCACTTCCCTATCCTCCTTGAGATTAAAGGCGCTGGAAGGAAACCTGGCTTGCCATTCAGGTTTAACCCTGTTTGGCTCAAATATGACTCATTCCAAGAGATTTTTGCTTCAACTTGGGAGGTGGATCCAGGTGGGCCTGATTCTTCTAGGAGTGCTTTCTTCTGGAATAATCTGAAGAAAATGAAATCAGCTACTAAGGACTGGGCGGCTAACTTGAAGAAGAAGGAGGAGGAGGAACTAAAAAAGGTCAATTCTGAATTAGCTCTTTTAGAAGATCCAGAAGGAGGAGGTTATGACTCCATCGAAGCTAGAAACAGAATTAAGGATTTGGAGGCCAAAAGAAGGAGAATTCTTCAGACAAGAGAGGAAAACTGGAGATTGAAAAGCAGGGCTCTTTGGCTTCAAGCAGGGGATGAAAACACTAAGTTCTTCCAAAACTATGCCAAAGGCAGAAAGATGGCTAATACTATCTGGGAAATTTCGAAGGGGAATGGAGAGGTGGCCTCCTCTTTTGAGGACTTATCTTCTTTGGGAATCGCTTACTTCAAAGATCTCTTCAAAGCCCCATCTGAAGTGACCATTGCAGAAGTAATCAGAGTGTCTCAGCTGTTCCCTAGGTTCGTGGATGAGGAAGAAAATGAGGCAACAATGGCTCCTGTCTCCAAACAAGAAGTTGAGGATATCCTTAAAGGTATGTCAAAGGACAAAATTCCAGGGCCTGATGGCTGGACTGTAGAGTTCTTTCTGCATTTTTTTGAAACCCTCGGTGATGACCTGGTTGTTGTTGTTGAAGAGTCTAGAGCCACGGGTCAAGTCTTTGGCCCTTTCAACTCCACCTTTCTTGCTTTGATTCCCAAGTCTGACCACCCCTCTTCTTTTGCTGATTTTCGTCCAATCTCCCTCTGCTCTTGTGTCTATAAATTTATTGCGAAAGTCATTGCTGCCAGGCTTACCCTTTATTTCCTCTCATCTTTCTCCGGAACAGTTTGGTTTTCTAAGTGGTCGACAAATCCATGAAGCTGTAGGTGTTGCTCAAGAATCTCTGCATAGCTTAAAAAGGAGTGGCAGGAAAGGGCTTATTGTTAAATTGGATTTATCTAAAGCTTATGATAGATTCAGTTGGCCTTATTTGAGGCTTCTTCTTACCCACCTTGGTTTCAGATTTGACTTTGTTCGGTGGATTATGAGTTGTGTTTCTTCTACAGATATTGCTCTCCTGATTAATGGCGCAGCAACTTCCTTTTTTACTCCTGAACGAGGCCTCAGACAGGGATGCCCTCTTTCGCCACTGTTGTTCTTGCTGGCAGCCGAAGGATTAAGCCTCCTGATTCACAGGGATAAAATACTGGGCAATTTAAAAGGGATTGAAGTGGCCACTAATTTCTGGATCACGCATCTTCTTTTTGTAGATGATATTCTGATTTTTCTGAATGGGTCTATTGACGATTGTCGTGCCTTAAAGGTTCTGTTGGAGCTTTTTTTAAAAGCAACTGGGCTTCAAATTAACTCTTTAAAATCAACCATCACTCCTTCAGGTCTTTCTGGAGATGAGCTCAGTAGAATTCAAAGGTTGTTGAACTTTGAAGTCCGCTCCTTGCAGGACCATTTCAAATACCTTGGTTTCTTGTTAAAACCGGACTCTTATCGTATTCGGGATTGGAAATGGCTTCTTGCTAAGATTGAAAAAGGCTTACTCATTGGAGTTTCAGGTGGCTATCAAGGGTTGGTCGTCTGGTTTTAATTAAGTCTGTTCTGATGGCTATCCCGGTTTATTGGGCCAGTCTTTCTTGGGTCCCTAAAGGCATTTTGGCTTCTATTGATAAACTTTGCAGAATTTTTCTGTGGTCCGGATCAAATCAGGACTCGGTCAGCCCTTGGGTGGCTTGGGATAAAATTACAAAACCAAAGGAGTGGGGCGGCTGGGGTATAAAAAACTTGGCTTCCTTTGCAAAATCCTTGGCGGCCAAATTAGCATGGCGTTTGATTTCTACAGAATCTCTCTGGGTCTCGGTCATCAAGCGCAAATACATCAGCCAAGGTTCTGTTCTGGACTGGGTTCGGTCCCCAGTCAAATCCTCTACTAATGCATCTTCAGTTTGGAAAGCAGTTGTGGCTTCAGTTCAGCTAATTGAGAGAGGCTTGGCTTGGCAGGTTGGCAATGGAAGCCAAGTGCGGGTGGGATGTGACCCTTGGGTAGGCTGTTCGCCCAATTTCTCTTTGTCCCGCGATCTGGTTGCTCATGTAAATTCTGAAGGTTACTTTTATCTAAACCAGGTGGCAGATCCCAGATCCACCTCCCTAGTTAAGCAGGGCTGGATGTCCGGTATGGACCTGCACCTGGATAATAGGTGGATGGAAGAATGGAACCGGTTTGTTGTTGATCTTTCACTCTCTTCTATTAGAATTTCGGATTCTGCTGACATTCTGCGTTGGGTGCATGCTCAGTCAGGTATCTACACCCCAAAGTTCGGATATAAATGGCTTATGACGCAAGAAGGCTGGGGGAATCCTGCTTGGTGGTCCAAACCTCTCTGGAAACTTAAAAGCCCAGCTAAGACCAGACTTTTTTTCTGGTGCATTCTTCACAATAAGGTCCCAACTTGGGACTTTCTGCAAAAGAGAGGCAAGCAGGGGCCGAGCTGGTGTTCGCTCTGTAAATCTGAAGAAGAATCGCCACAACACCTCTTTCTCTTTTGCCCCTTTAATGCAAGCCTTTGGGCAGAAACTCTGTGTCTGACAAATATTCCCTTGAGATGGCATGGAGAAATCCTTCTACAGGCTTGGGAATCTTGGTGGCAGGAGGCCTCGGATGACAAAATCAGGGCCTTTCCTCTTTTAATAGCTTGGGGTACCTGGATTGCTCGCAACAGGATAATCTTCAATGAGTCTACCTTTCCCTTAGCCAGGCTGGCAGCAGAGGGAGCTGCAATTTTCGATAGCATTTCTTCGCCTGCTGTTACAGGTTCCTCTCACAATATACAGCCTGAGTCAATTAATGAATCTTTTCCCTGGGCCTACTTTGATGGTGCTTCTGATGACAATGATACTTGTGGTGTTGGGTTGGTTATTCATCTTTCTGCTGAAAATTCTCTTCGAGCTTCTGGCGGCCTTGAGCAAGGGTCTAATAACTTCGCTGAACTTAAAGCTCTTCATTTGCTTCTCTGCTGGCTTATTTCCAAACAGATAAATTAGATTCAGATTTTTGGTGATTCTAAGAATGTAATCAACTGGTTCAATGGGACTCAGCAGTGCAGGAATTTTATTCTACTACCTTTGCTTAAGGAGATTCGTCGTCTTAAATCTTTTTTCTCTGAGATTTATGTTGTTCACATTTACAGGGAAAGGAACCAGCAAGCAGATATCTTATCTAAAGAAGGTGCTCAACTCGCTCTGGGGTCCTGGGCAGTAGCAGAATTAGTGAATGGGACTGTTCAAATCCATGAACAGCCTCTTTTTGTGTAATTATTCAGTTTATTTTCAGCATTGTACAGTGGACTTTTATTAAACTTTTGAAAACTGCTACTATATTGAGTCCAGAACTGTTTTCCTTATGTAAGGAGGTTCTGGGCTCGCCTTTTTCTCATGTTATGCTACTTTTATGGGGCTGGGATAGTATCTACTGCCAGCTCTTATTGGTGATGGTGTGTCACGGTTGTGCTGCCTCTTTTTCTGCTCTCATCTCTACCACTGATCGATGATGAGCAAAAAGAGATGCACTGATGCTTATGCTGTGGTTATTTTGTCTTTCTAGGGCTGCTAACATCTTGTACAGGTGTTAAGTAGCTTTGATTCCATTCCCTCACAAAGGGAATGGCAATGTTTTGCTTCCAGAAATGCTTGGCATATGTTCAGAGACTATCTATATTAATAGAAAGTTCGTTTTTTTCTGTGGAAAAAAAAAACATTATTATGTAATTAAAATGGCTAATGTGTATTTACGTTGATAATTTTGGAATTTGATAATTGTGGCACTGGTAAGAGGGCGTTGTGATTAGAAATGTTCTTACAATGACAATTTGGAATTAATTTTCAATCATGAGATATATAATGCAAAGGCATAATTGATAAGGGAGATAAGGATATAATTCAAAGTTTAAGGTAACAAAAAGGATTTAAAAATATATATATTACCATTAAAACAAGAAAAAAAGTGGGAATTTTCATGAGGAATTAAAGAAAATATTGAAATATGTAATATCCTTGAACCTCTCAGCAAAATTATATATTCTCAACAAAAAGGAATGAGGAAATGATGAATTGTAAGAACAAGCTAGATCGTGTGCAAAATTCCCAATTTGAGGCAGTTCACAACTAGTTGAAAGGTTGGTCTAAGGCAGCTAGGGAGATTGCAAGTCATGAAAATGGGGCTTGCATAGTTTAAGAAAAGGAGCATAATGGTAACCTTGTTAACATGAAGGACTTTGTTACCAACTCATTAATTTGCACACAATTCACCAATCGTCTATTAGATTTAGGTAGTTCCAATTTTTGTTCAGGTTTCTCATGTTGAGAGGAGAATTGGAGGGAGTAATGGAGGTTGAGAATATATGCATCAAGCGATAGGTATTGTTGGATCATATTCACCCAATCCCTTTCGCCAAGGACTCTAATCATCTTGTGACTTCTACATGTGTTGCAGGAGATGCAACTTATTAGAGACTTGGTGACTTTGGTGATGACATTGTTGTACTAGTGACTTATCACACTCCTATTTGTAAGGAAAATAGTGGAGGCTTTGATGGATATTTATCTAGATGAATTGCATGTATATATTCTTAAGGGATTGATGGAGAAAACTCGAATGAATCTAGGTGGAGTTGTTGTAGTTGGTATAGTTCTTGCCCTTGGTTCTCAAAGAGATAATTAATGTCTAATGCTTATTTTTATGTTGGATTCCCAAATACTAATCATATCAAACCTATCAATAGATAATGCTCATATAGTCTTCAAGCAATGTAAATGTTGCAACAACAATTAAAGTTTGGTTTTGTGGTATTGGAATAGGTGCTTGAGTAGGAGACAATGAATATCTACTCAATGGCTTTGGTATTGGACCACAGTGAAAGGTTTTAAGTGGAGGATGATACATAAGAAAGAATTTGTAGGAGTTGCACAATTTCAAGGTTGATTTTTGAATGTAGGTACATCACAAAGAAAGGGGATAAGCACATTATTTTCAAGTTCAAGGTAACAAAAAAGCTAAAAAAAGGGACACAATGCATTAAAATAGGAAACAGGTGGAAATTTTCATGAGGAATTCAATGAAATATTGAAATATTTAATATCCTATAACATCTTAGCACAACTATATACTCTTGACATAGGGAAATGAAGAAGTGGAGAGTCAAGGGGAGAAGCTCAATGATGGGAAAAATCATCGATTTGAGGCAATCCACAACTAGCAGAAATGCCAATCTGAGGAAGCTAGAGATATTGCAAGTCATGAAAAAGGGGTTTGCATAGTTTGCAGAATAGCCATCTTGTTAGCATGAAGGACTTGGTTACAATATCCTCACCCTCCTCTTTAATGATTTGTGCTTAGCTTTCCTATCGTCTACTGGATTTAGGGTGTTCCAATTTCCATTTAGATTTTCCACGTTTAGAGGGGAGTTTAGGGGAATAATGGAGATCAAGAACTTATGCAACTGGCAACAGGTGTTGGTGTACCATCTTCACCCAATGAATTTCCCCAAGGACTCCAATCATCTTATGGCTTCTGCATGTGCTATGGGAGATAATGCAGCTTATTAGAGAGTTGGTGAATTTAGTGATGATATTTCTATAGTTGTAGCTCAACACACTCCTATTTTCAAGACAACCATAGAGGCTTTAAGGATACTTATTTGCGTGACTTACTTGCAACTATTTTTAAGGGATTGTAGGAGATTTATGCCAAGTGATGTTGGTAATATTGTAGTTGGTACAGTTCTTGCCCTTGGTTCTCAACAAGACAACCAATGTTAAATGGCTTCTTTTTATACTGGATTCTGAGAGATTGTTCCAACTAGAACTTCTAATAGGAAATTCTCATATGGTCTTCAAGTAGTGTAAGATTTTACAACATCAATTGAAGCTAGGTTTTATAATATTGGGATAGGTGTTATGCAACGCCCCTAACCACCTGCTAGGGCATATCAATATCCATGTAACCTACATTTTTTGAATTTTTACCTTTAATTTATTTTCTTTAACATATGTTACACATTTCTTATGCATTTTATTAATGTAATGCACTCATATATAAGAATTTAATTGCATAATGACACCATTTAAATCACTATTCACATGTAGCACATAAAATCACACAATTAGTTACAGTGGAATTCATATAAACATTAAAATTAAACACTTATCTAATAAGGTACATTGTCCGGCTATAGACCTCAAATGTTCCGCCCAACCATAGACTAGCTCCTCATAATATCTCAACAATTTATCAACCCTGAGCTAGGGTTTTGAATCCATAACGCAATAGCTTACCTAAATATAGGTACATACCAATGCCATACATAACGAGGTCAAGGAACCAAACCTAGAAACCTCCAACCCACAAGCTCACATCCACCATCAACTCCACAACCCCACTAATGCACCCACTTTTATGCAGCCAAAATCCATTAGGTTGTGCCACTACTCTTCTAAGGTGTCCAAATCAACCGAGCATGGATATTACAGAGCTTTGTGGTTTCCAGAGTTCTAATTGCCTCATAGGTTTATAAGTACCCCTCTAACCTCACACTAGGGAATGTATTCCCTTTACCTCAAATCTCCCTTAGATTTTACTCAAGGTTCATCATGTCACAAAGTCATCCATGCTCCCTTTCTAGGGAGTCTAGTCACACCCCCCCGCCCCCCAAGTCAGATGATCTAATGTGTGTGTCCAATAACACCAACAACCTTCACTTTTTATGTGGATATCCCTATTTTGAAACATGACACTCCCTAAAATCATTTTATGGACTTAAGTTAAAACATGTGCACTTTTGGCTTAAGTTTATTTTAATAATAGTTTAGCTTCCTAGGCTTAAGGACTTCATCACTTATCCTTGGGCCTCTCTTTCACACTTGTGGAGCCTTATGCCCCCATGGTCTCTTATTTGATTTGGTATGTAATAATATTGTATTTTATTATTAATTGCATGTGATATTATATTTACAAAACCAAGCTATTTGGCTCCAAAACATATAAAGATAGGCAGATTGGCCTAAAATACATATCCACATGGGCACACCGGCTCCAAAGTAGTCCTCCTCACCAACTTAAACATAATAGGTACATTGCACATAAGGGTCATCCAAGGGGTGTTACATTCCCATCCCCCTTATTTATGTATTGTCCTTAATGCATTATACACACACATATCTACAAACAAAATTATTGAAAAAGATGAGAGTTCTCTGCCCTCGTAGCATCTTCATGCTCCAATGTGGCATCCTCATGACTGAAATGTGTCCATTGCACCTTTACCAAGGCGATGGCTTGATTTTGGAGTGCACGTTGTCCTTCTTGCCCAAAATTCCCCCTGGTTGGACCTAAAAGTCTCCTTCACACTCCACATGAATCATATTCTAGTTAATTACATGATTAGCATCACAAATATACCTTTTAAATAATGAAATATGAAACACATTATGAATATGCATGGATGTTATTAACGCAATCCTATATGCAACTAGGCCAATCCTTTTTAGGATTTCAAATGGCCCACAGATTCGAGCTACCAATTTTGAACAACCATTTAGTTTCAATGAAATTTTCTTTGCCTTCACTCTCAAGAAGACATGATCACTAACTCTAAATTCCATGTTTAGCCTATTTTTTTCTACATGAATTTTCTTTCTATCTTAGCATCCTTAAAATTCTACCTAATTTTCACTACTTATTCTTCCATTTCCCTGAGAAAAAATAACAATAAATCCCTAAGGGTTAGCTCAATTGGTTGAGTTCTCGTTGCTAAGTACCTCGTGATTGGGAGGTCACAGGGACAATTCTCCTCGATGCCCCTGGGGTTAGGCTTTGCTAGTTTGGCCGGCAGGATTTGATCCCTTCGAGTTGATCTTCCCAGATTTTCTTGTCGATGTAGTGGCCACATAGTGTTCGTGAACCACCATAAAAAAGAAAAAAAAAATCTAACCTAACAAATCCATGTCCACTAGGCTTTCCCAACTCACAAGTTTGTTGCATTTTATTCCATACGATGCCTCAAATGGGATCATCTTCAAAGATGCTTGGTACCCATTATTATACACAATTAACCTCTTCTTCAATTTGAACATTCGAAAAAAATCTTCATTCTACCCTTGCTTCCTGCTATGCATCATTGAATTCTCTACAATTCTTGGTGTGTTTTTCACAAAGGCCACCACAAATCATTCCACATCCTGTTGAGCTCTCAGATAGGGTGGTCACCAAATGCCTCGTTAGCACTTGCACCTAGAAGGGATATTTACACATAGCATCAAAGAATAGGGAGGGGAAGTTTCTTAGAGAAACCAAGAATGGGTATATCCTAAAGCAACAAGACTTTCCTAGGGTCTAAGATGACTCTATTAATGCTAAGAGCCACATAGGTAGAGCATAAATAAATTAAGAGTCCAATGCTAAAGAGTTGAGAACTAGTACGAAGATAGAGACTAGGAAAGTTTCCAGATAAAGTAGGGATAGAGAAACAAAGGAGGCCCTTCCCACTCTAGAGAAGGTTAGGAGCACAAGCTAGAGGGATGATAGAAACAAAGAAAACATCCATGTAGGAGTCAAATATATAAAAATAATTCCCAATCACACTCCACAAATGAGCCAAAGCCATGAAACAAGGCCACTTACAGAGTCAAACCTTATAGCACTTTAGGAAAGAGTATACTTTCTCAACACCTAAGTAGACCAAAAACTAAAAAAACCAAAGATACCAAGTAAGAAAGAGAAAATAATACCATACTAAATTAAATTCACTAACCAATACTTTCTTAAAATTAATATTTTCCTAGACCGCCTCCATATTCTTCATCATGAATACCATAACATCATTGTCATTACTTCTATAATAATAATTGATCACAAAAAAAGTCGTCAAACTAACTTTCAAAATAAAAATTACCATAAATTAATCTGCATAAATCATGCCTTATCTAACTATCAATTATGTGGACACTTCAATTATGCCTTGATCTAGCTATCAAGTGTGGATCATTAATCCACCATTTCCATTGTTCACTACTCTCCATTATTGTACCTATTAATATCCACTCTCCATTATTCTACCTATTAATATCGTGATTAGACACCCACCATGGAAAAACTGAAATTGTAATTAAACCCATGTAAAGGCATTCACTTATTAAAGCATACAAACTTATAAGTATATATGTCATTAAAAAATGAAAACAAAAATAACAGCAAATATAATAATAAAATAATTTAAACATACCCCTATTTCACAAACACATCTTACTCAATACCGAGAGTTTGAATGAAATTTCAATATAAAGCATTAACTTCAATTGCAAAAACCAATTGCCATGTTGTAACGGCAGAGCTAGTCACCAAGCAACTTTTTACAAACAAACATCACCTCCATGGGAAACTATAATCTCGAAAAAAACGCACCCCACGATAAAATAAGATTTTTATAAAACAGTTGATTAAAAAACCATCCACATTGTTATGGGCGTTAATCAACTACTATATTCAAACGTGGCCTCTTTCGTTAGCAATTAACCATAAACAAACAACAATCCCCTCCGCCAACATGCTCTTCTTCAACGTCATTTAGGAGTTGTTTTTAATGCCATTTTTTTAAAAGTTTTTATGGTTTTTTTGGTGGGAATTTGGTAAAGCAATTTAAAGTGAAATATCAATGTGAGTTATTTAAATTAGTTTTTTGATTTTATATATAGATTTAGTACTCTGAAAAACTTTAAGACATTTTAATTGTATAGAATTTATTTATTAAACTTGTGATTTCAATGAATTTTACTCTACTCATCAAATTTGTAATTTCAATAAATTCTACCCAAATTTTAAACCAATTAAATCAAAAAAATAAATAAATAACTTTTCCAAAAACCTCATTAAAAACAATTCGATTTAAACTACTCGATTAAATCTCTCTGAACCATGTTAGTCACAACATATTTTAAGTTTAATACTAAATATAAGCAAATTCTCATTACTCCCTAAGACGTGGCAAATTGAATGTTCTCTAACACATGTTCGAATGCATCATTTTTCATAGTGTTTAGAAAAATATAATGATAAAGGGTATGCATAATGATGAAGAGATCATTAACGTGGATTATGGTAAGTTTTATGTAAAAATAATTTTAATTTTGATAAAATATTTGTTTTTACTCAATATTAAGAAACATTAATAAGTAAATGTAATATTAAGAAACATTAATAACTAAATTTATTTTCATTATAGAGAATGGTTACTTTAGTTTTTTATCAAAATTTTATTTTTATCTAATGTATAATTTATTTTTCTCTATTAACTTTCCTCACATTACAAATTATTTCTCATACTTTCTTTTTATCAATTCCAAATCTTGTCTTCATCAAAAGCATGATTATCTTTGGTTCATATGGTACCAAGTACCTCATTTAAAGATGTAGGGTTTAAATGACCCTCTAACAAAATTTATCCTTGATTGTATATGGTCACTAAAGTAGTGAAGGTCTTTATTATTGCAGCTAAGGATGTGTTGGGGTCCTGCGATTTGGCAGATTGGCATACCAAATGACAAGGCAACATGGAACCAATCTTTTGAGTTCTAGGACCTAGCCTTCCTAGACTTAGAGAGGGATCTCTTAGGTTATTTTACAAAGGATGTGTGCTTGTTTGCTTTTAATGGTTGATTTTGAACTAGTTATTAAGTACAAGGTTTGTTTGATTGTTTTGGTTGGACATAATGATCAAAGAGCATAGATAGAATAGGAAATCTCTAAACTATTGGGCAATGGATTCATATGGAACTCATGATAAGTTTATAAAAGGATCGGAGAGTATCATAGGGCAAATCTAACTTGGCCAGTGGATCTTCAAAGTTTGTGAAATAATGAGATGAACATTAAGAATGAGAATGAAAAGTAGGACAAAGAGCAATTAAGAATTCTTTATCACGTACTTTAAACAAGAAACATCTTTCAAGGAATTTGTTTTGAAGCAAGCCAAAGGACAGGGCAAACCATAGACTTCTTTGGACAGACTTTTAATAAGCAAACCTTTCAGACAACAATCCAGCAATCAAAAGACTACTTTCAGATAAGAAAACAGTAAGAGCAGCCTAAGATCAAACATAAATAATCTAATATGCTTTTGACTGAATCTCTAAGGATGTTTAAAGCAACTTATAAAGGTAGACCAGAGGACAGGGCACACCATAGACTTCCCTGGTTTAGACTTCACCAAGCATACTTTAAGGAAGTTTCAGAAACAATTCTCAAGTTGTACTCAAAGAGCATGGAGTTACCACTTAATTTCCTAGTTTCACTCTATTGAAATCATTCTTTAAAACAACCTCTCAAGTCGTACTCAAAGGAACATGGAATTACCAAAAGAGAAACTCCTTGGTTATACTCTATTGAATCATTTCTAAAATAACAAGCTAGATGGAACTGGAGGGCAATTAAGAATCCTCCAATGAGACCTTGCAGAAGAAAACATTTAGACAGTGAAGAGCAAAAAGAACTAAGGTGATTTCAAATGACATTTCTTAGCCTAAAACCTTTACTCTATTGTAACAAAGAAGGATGGAAACATAATGAAAACAGGAAATAAAAATAACAGACAGAAGCACTTCACCAACAGCCAAGCTCAGGGATCCAGTGATCAAGCCTCCTCCATCAACAAACAGCTCAAGACATCCACAGGTTCCAAAACATCTATTTCCCTTTAACTTCCAAGAGACTATGTATTACTTCAAAGAGTCATCAAATGCCAACATATAATGAGTTCAAATGCAGTGTTTATGCTGAAAATGAGGAGGTGCAACTGATCTAGGGTTGGAGTGTCATTAACTACAGAGTCAATGCATTCTTAAACTTGAAAACCATGCAAGGCATAAGGTAGGAACCTGTGCAGTTACTTCTTTGTTTTTAATAACTCTGTCTTAACTTCTAAGAAAAGATAGGTGAAAAGTTTGACTTTGAAGCCTATATTTATATTTTACAATTACTTCCTTGACAGATTAAAATATCTTCTGACTGTGTAATAACTGTCAATTTTGCCTTTACAGATAGAAAGTAGGCCATAGGTCGCAGTTAGATTTTCTAAGTGAATAACTGCTCTTAGTTTATGTATTCGAGGTTGACTTTGGCCTAAGTCTTCTTGATTTAATCAATAAACTTTGTCTTAGGTTTTTTAACATTAATCTGTCCTTTATTATTTCTTCTTTAATTGTCCTTTCCCTCAGCCTTCTTTAAACAATTGTTTATTCCTTAATCTTTATCTCTCTGCGTTTAATTGTGTCCTTTATCCTTTAACTGCTGTGATTTGGCTTTAAACCTTTTGATTAGTCCTCTGATCTTCAATTCTTATTTCTTCATTGATCTCTCTTTTGTTGCTATGTGCAGGAGTCTTCTTTGCGTGCTTGGAGGGTTTTATGAATGAATCGATGGCCATGAAGCATCGACAAAACCCTGAATTAAACCTTCTGAATCCCTTTATCTGTTTTATTTGGCCTTTAAGGATTGTCATCCTGAGACCAAGCCACTTAAATTTGTTGTGGGATGGCCTGTGAACTTGGGCCGCCATTAAAACCTGCACAACAAAACACCAAATTTATTAAAACCTGCATTTTTTGCTAAACTGCATTTTAGAAGCTGGAGGAGGGGGTTTGGAGCGATTGCGAAGGAGGAAAATGCACAGAGGAGGGATTCCATGGGCGCAACTAGCAAAAAATTTGAATATGGCCACGAATTGGAGGTTAGGCGGTTTTGTGGAAAAACTGGTGGCTTTCGCGCTGAAGATAGGTGGTTAGTGGTTTTGGCCCAAACAGACGCGATGCCACTCAGGAAGCAACACTCGTCCCTGGGAAAACCACCCATTTCGCGTGAAAATGTGGCGTTAACCCGTTATGGAAAAATGCATGCGAAATGGATTGTAGACAGTTGGATTTGGGGGAGCCAGATCAACGGCGCAGGTTAGGCACGATCATTAGTAGGGTGGAAGGTGGGACCATAGGTGAGGTCAGCACCTTTATCAGGTAGCGAAAACGATGTCTGGTGGTTTGGAAACTTAGGAATTAGCGCGATTCGTTAGATCACGAAGATCTACAGTCAAGATCCGTTGCGAGGGCGAACGAATAAGTTATGGCGGGGAGGATGGATGGTGGGGGAAAAAAGCGATTGTCGTTGGATTTATTTGATCAACGGCAGGGATTGATTGGGAGAAAACAAAGGGTGCGGTGGGTAAAATATAAGGTGAAGGGGGCTTAAGCGAAGGCGCGAGGTATGGTTTTGTGGAGGACAAAAGAACTAAGGCTTAAGCGAAAAAGGGCTTAAGGCCTGATATTTAAAATGGTCGGAATTATGCCTAAAAAAGGGTGTTTTAAGCCTTTTTTTGGAGACTTCTGATAGGATAAAGAGAGTATTTTTAAACCAAATAAAGAGGTTTTTATGGTTTAAAAGGCCTTTTTTAAGGGAAATGAAGAATTAGTGAAGGGAAAATGGGTTTTTCAGAGGGAACAAGGACTGATAAAAGTAGGGGTAAACAATGGTAAAGTGGGAGGCTAAAAAGGAGGTGAAAATGGTGGAAATAGCATCAAATCAGTGTATTTTTGAAGCAGCAAGTTGACTTGGGGAGATTTTGAATGAAGTTTATAGTGACACAAAACAGGTTTAAATTTAATGAAGGCAGTGAGATTTCTAGAACTCACAATGTTTCTTCAAATAATGTTTCTAAAAATCTGGGATCTTCAACTTAGTCATCTTTGGATAGGATCAAAATTATTGATGACTAACAGGATGTATTAGAACAATCTGTATTTACCTGATGGATGAGCTAGTGAGAGGTCCAAGGAATTAAATCTGATTTCATTCACATGCAGTGATAAATCAAATAACTGATAATTCACTAGAAATAGTTGTTGCATGTTAGTTCTAAGAGTGACCCTATTGAGATTGGAGTTGAAGGGAAGTATACTATTAGTTGTATAATTAAAAAATTGTATAGGTCATGCATGATGTCATCAAGATGCCTTGGATGTATTACACAATCAATTGATGGGAATTTCCTAATTAAAAGGGGCTCAATTCCCTTAGAAATGTGTGAGCAAGGCTCGTCAGACAAGGGCAAAGAATTGCTTAAGTATTGGACCAAACTTGCTTAGATCAGAGTGAGACAATTGGAGATAGTGCAAAGAGATCTCAAGCCCGAGAGAAGCATTGTATTGTTTCATATTCTTAACTTTATGCAATATATCTGGTCTTTAGTTTTTAGCAAGGCTTTCCCAGAATACATCTTTGTATTATTACACAAAAATTATTTCTCTTTCTTGTTGGAGTAGAATTGGTTTTCACAATTTGTAAGATGATTCAAGTATTTTGTTTTTAGCATTTTCTGAAGTGGTTGAATCTATGGAGGGTGGATTTTTTATCGATACCAAATGTTGTGTAACTTGACTCAAATATGAAAGAAAAAAGTACTGCCCATGAATAAACTTCGAGGGGGCAACCTCCAATACATTACATAAATGAACAATTCTTGGATGATCCAATTTACAAAACCTCCTTTCTATATATAGGAGTCCATGGGGACATAATGTAATCCTAGTGGGTCACAATGTAATCCTAGCCGACCTAACAATAATAATTTAAGGGCACAATAATAATAAAATGGGGGTTACAAGGGTACAATAATAACAATAAGGGGGTTACACTAACAACAATAAGGGACTATACTAGTAATATAGGGACCTAACAGTATCAGAGCAAGAATCATTATAGAAGAGAAGAACCAGATTTTGTTTTGAACAAGTAAATTGAATTTGTAGATTTATTCTTCAGAATTAGCAACATATCATGATGTATTTCTCTGGATTGAGACTCAAATATTCCCTTAAGGGTAATTTTAATTACATATCTTGGAAGGACAAGCTGGAGGCAGTGTTGGGGGACAACGGACTGAAGGAATTCATAGACAATGATATTCCCATGCCCGCAACAACAAATGCTCAAAATATTGATGCATGAAAGAATAATGTAGCAAACGAGAGAAGCATTCTATTAGGAGTTCTTGATCATATTGTCTCGAACCTCTATGGAAAGGCAACTCCATATGCTATGTATAAGGCCTTCACAAATTTGTTTCAGAATAACAATGACCACAGGAAGTTGGTGCTAAAGGAAAAACTCAAAAAGATCAATATGGAGAAGGGCGACATGATACCTGTTGGGGTTCCAGTGTTTTGGCCAGATTGGCAAGACCAAAAGACCGGACAACATCACAACCACTTTGAGATCCTAGGATCTAGCCCTCCTGGATCCAGAGAGGGATCTCTCCAAAAAAGACAAAGAAATATATATCTTTGAAGCTCAAAATGAGGTATTAGGCTAGTTATGAAGCACAAGGGGGTTTAAAATGATTTGGTTGGTTGTTGGGTTGGAGATCATTAACTGAGAAGGTTATGAAATGAAATGAACAAAGCAACAGGATGTTTCGGCAAAAGAGGATTGGTTAGGAATATGTCATCCATTAGGGTATGGAATCATGAAGGGGATTACTTGCAAAACAACTAGCCAAGGCTTTCATAGGGCAAGTCATCTATACTAAAGGATCTTCTAGATATATGGTGAGATGGAACATTAAGGAGTGAAGGGAGAGACACTGATGCAAGAATTCTGCTAGAAAGTAGATCCCGCATATAAGAATACAACTGCTTCACTAAACTATGAAAATGCTCAATATTCTATAATAAAATCATGAAAAACATTCAGCTCAAATTTACATGAAGGCGAAAAGAGCCATGCAAACCATCTACAGATAATTATAACAAAATTCTGTGGCCAAATATTACATTGAGCGGTCTCTTGGCTCTTGGCCCTTTAAACCACTCTTCACTCACTCCACTCTTCCACCTATCTCAGCCCTTCCACTATATCTTTTTTCTCACAAAAACACTCACATTTATACACAAAGAATGAATTTAATTCATTCCAAAAATCTCTCCACCTAATCCTCAACTAAATCTAATTTAAATTCATTTTAGGTGTGGACTCAACAAAATCCTGTACATAGAATTCTTACTCCCTAATTTTGCTACCTAATTCTATTTTCTCTCATATCCTTTTAATTAATAAAAGAATATATACAAAACCTTCACCTTCATAATTTATCCCCTATTTTATTTAAAAATAACAAATTAATTAATAAAACAATTAAAATGTCACACCCCCCTTTATTACATAATTAAAAATGAAAATTAGCCTTGATGCTCCTGCATCAGACTCCTAAGGTTGAAATTAATCATGATCGCCTAATCATGTGTTCGGATCTGTGTCTACCTAGATCCCATATCTTATGTTGCAACTTCCCACTTGTCGCTTCTTCTATCTGTTCTTCTTCTCCAGGTCTCCACACTTTATGCTGCATTGCCCCACTGGATATGCTTTCACAATCTTTTGTTGTCTTTCTCTTGCCGCTTCTTCTTTGTTTTACTGCTGCTGGCCTCTTCCGGGATACTTTCATCATCATCTGCCTCATCAATTCAATTTCTCTGTCTAATAGATTTTCTCCAGCATCTGCAATAAAACATGTACTCACAAAACAATTGTTAGAATAAAAAACATAAGGCTTCAGTGCCCTTTATGCTGCTGGCAACATTTCACTATGCTGCTCGGAAATTCCCTCGTTTATCAGTGCATCAGTATGCTGATTTAATTCCTCTGTGAGACTATCAGTTAGTCCCTCCTCCACATCATCTGTTTGAAAAATGTTTCCCTGTTCTGTGTCTTTCAGTAACTTTCCATGAACATAGATCCTCTGCTTTTCCAACTCTCTTCTCTGAAGATCTAATTTTCTGTATAACCTAACAATCTCAACTGGAGTAGAACTTGGAAATTTTACATAACTTTCCATACCTTCATTTGTTGTTAACCAATCAACACATTCCTTCTCCGAAATGAATTCTCTACCAGACTTTACCTCAATGATTTCATTCTCCTTTGTGACAGTTCCATTAGATTGTTCACCGCCTTTTGCACATCCTGCAAACATACATAAACTGTGAGAAAAATTGCAAGGCTTCATAGCCTCACCTGCTTCTCTTACGAACACATCTTCAGATGCTTCTGAACTATCCCAATAGTTCATGAGATCTTCCTCACTGATCTCTTCACCCAGAATTTCGCCATGTTCCGGGCCACAAATGGAAACATCCATTTTTAACTCAGTCTCTCTGAGTTCTTCACAATTCAACATCTGCTCGAGCTTCCTCAACTCCTCCATCAACTGTATGTTTACCTGTTTTTCCCTCTTTGCATGTAGCTTCTGCCACTTCACATTCTTTCTCATGGTCCAACCATGTGTCTGGTTTCTCACATTTTCCTGCAACAACTTCTTTAACAATTCAAGATGAATTGTTATCTCTGCCTTCTCTCGCTCGTACTCTTCATCAGATCTCCGAAAATGACTATCAACTGTCATCTTCCCCTCCTTTGTGAACTGCATCTGTTCATGTGTGGACTTCATTTAATCCACTTCCCTGCAATCCTTCATACTTGTCATTCATCAAAATGCAACTTCTCCTTCTGCGCTTGGCTTATCTTTGTCCTGGAACCAATCTCCGGTAACCTTTTTGCTACAATTTGCTACAAACACACTTTAGCAACGCATGTGTTACTTGATAGCAGGCAAACCCCGCTTACCCACAAACACACTATCTTCCATGCATATAAACCTGCACTCCACGTTTTTGCCCAAATAATTATAAATCTGCAACCTCAACAATCTGGGAAATCTTAAACTACATGGAAGCAAAATTTGATCTCATGGTTATTACAAACCAAACCATCTCCTTGTGGAAGCTTATTTTCATAATACTCAGACTTAATATCTCTTGCCTCAAACTTTACTTTTACAAAATAAAACAATGATTATAAAACCATTGGAATTCCATACCCATGAATATTCGAACATTTCCATAAATCAAAGGCTCGAACTTGTCCTCACCTCAAAGGAGCTTAAACCAACATTCGAAGTTTACAAAAATTCATTTAAATGCGCCATGGCTTCCATTCACCATATATCCAACCCATATAAGAATAGATGTTCCATTCAGAAGTCAATTTTTTAAAATAAAATCATATAATTCAGGTCCACAACTTACCTTCCCATCTCTGATCAAATGTGCCCACCGTTCTGCATATTATAATTTCGCCATAATATAACCTTCAAGCACGCTGCCTTTGACAAGTGATGTTACTGCTTAATGTTGAATATACAATTGCTGGACGTGCTCAACACCGTTTAGCGCTATGTATGAATTCGATGGAGACTAAGGGGCGATAGCTGTCAACACAAATTTGTGTTAACATAACACATTGCACAACATATACATATGGTAAACAACCCAACGCTATGAAAATTTCGGATCGACCTTTTTTTGAATTGATTTTTCCATTATGTATCTTTCGATCGGACCATCTAGCAAATCGACCACAAATTTATTACCTTCAAACGCAACTTACACAGCAAAAGAGGTTACGATGCCTCTGGCAAATTGTATCACTATTTCAACGCTGATTATGGAAATTTCTGAACGCTGTTCAATACTTAACATACTAACTGCTAAATCAAGTTTCACAGTCACATGCTTTCATAAAAAGAACATTGCACGTGTAATTCAATTCTTACATCAATTTGACACAGAGGTTTTCTCTCTGCGTGCCTCAGGTAGATTATACCACTGCTTTAACGACATTCATCTCACCACGAACGGTTGACTCAAACTTACCGGCCTTCACAATAAACGCAGCGTCAGCTCCAAACTCAACGCAGAGTCTTCTTTTGCTTGCGCTATTTCACAATGAAAACCAGGCATTCTCCTTCCATCGAACTCTGATAGCACTTTAAGAATTACGCGTGACTGCATTCAAGCAAAGTTAAACCCCTGCCACATTAACACTTCCATATGGCAACACACCTGTTTCAACTCCGCTCACGTTTGCGTTCATTCCATTTCAAAAAAGTTTGGACTACGCAGATTATATCAATAATCAGTTGTCGTGACTTACGTCCTTCATAAACTAAACTCATCGATTCTTATTGAAACAAACTCATCGATTTTCCTTGAAACAGATTTTGTCCCAATCTTCAACGCTTCAACACTACAACTTCTGGTTACTCAGCTTTTAAAACAGGTCGGCTCTCATCAGTTTTAAAATAGATAAACAGTCTTAAAACTCTGCGCCTTCCAATTTCCATTGCACCAGCAACTCGTCCCCCTTTCACATGTTATTGCTCAGATCTATGTCCTTGAGACTCAACCTTTGCTGCCCATAATTCACTGCGCCATCACTTGATCGATCCAACATTTTTATTCCGCACTTTAAACAGACCATCGGTTCTGCTTCCTTTGCGTCTTGATCTCCGATTTCATTAATCAATTCCTTCAATCCTACTCTCTGCATTTCATTACATCATTTTTGTTTAACAATGTTGTTCTCGTCCCACGCCTTTATTCAAGGTTTGAACATGGCCGGCTTCCAATCTGAAAAGAATTACAAATGCACAGATTTAAAACTTTATCTCTGCGATTTAATGAACCTGTGGTTTCTTTCCACTACGCATCTTTCTCACGATTCCAGTGATCCAACATTCAACGGGCAGATCACCAACACTTGACTCTCTCCTTGTATATTTTTTTTTTGTGGGATCAAATCCAACACCCATAGTAACGCCACAGGGTCTTTGGCTCCACGTCCATGCTCTGATATAAAATCACGTAGTCGGCACCACGAAAACAAACATGCCCAAGCATACAGTGACTTAAATTACATTGTAGTCTTCAATACAGAGATCCCCTTCCCTATGCTCGCAAAAAATCACAAGCCACATAAGAGTGTTTTTACATGTCGCTGGAAAAAATGACACATTATAGTCACAAGCTCTTCCAACATTGGAAAATCCAATTCGCAACCTAATCAAAGGTTCTACAATCGGCAGATACACAAAACTCACACGGTTTAGACTCTCCATCCACACATTGTGGTTCATGCAGATCGATTATAAATAAAATCTCAAATGTGATTTCAAATTCCCAATCTCTCTTCGTTGTTTGTTACACAATAGAACGCGTGTAATCAAACCATCCCATTGAACACTATATGCAAAAACAACATTGTACCCTTGCACTGTATAAATTTACATCAATAAGAAAATCATGTTGTGAAATTGATCCATTCTGAGATCAATTCACACAATTATACACAACATTTAAATCAAGAATATTTATCCTCAAACCATACAATCAAAACTCCTCGTGCACCAGCTCTGATACCAAAATGATGCAGGAATTTTGCTAGAAAGCAGATCCCGCATATAAGAATACAACTGCTTCACTAAACTATGAAAATGCTCAATATTCTGTAATAAAATCATGAAAAACATTCAGCTCAAATTTACATGAAGGCGAAAAGAGCCATGTAAACAATCTACAGATAATTATAACAAAATTTTGTGGCCAAATATTACATTGGGCAGCCTCTTGGCTCTTGGCCCTTTAAACCACTCCTCACTCACTCCACTCTTCCACCTATATCAGCTCTTCCACTATATTTTTTTTCTCACAAAAACACTCACATTTATACACAAATAATGAATTTAATTCATTCCAAAAATCTCTCCACCTAATCCTCAACTAAATCTAATTTAAATTCATTTTAGGTGTGGACTCAACAAAGTCCCATACATAGAATTCCTACTCCCTAATTTTGCTACCTAATTCTATTTTCTCTCATATCCTTTTAATTAATAAAAGAATATATACAAAATCCTCACCTTCATAATTTATCACCTATTTTATTTAAAAATAACAAATTAATTAATAAAACAATTAAAATGTCACACCCCCCTTTATTACATAATTAAAAATGAAAATTGGCCTTGATGCTCCTGCATCAGACACAAGAGGCAACTTAAGATTAGACCAGAGGTCATCTAACTCCAGATCTGCTTCACCGTTCTCCAAAGGGAGAACACTTAAGATTTAAACATAGAACTAGGCCTAAAATCAGAGAAGGGCTTTTAGCGTTCAATGCTTTTGACACCAGCTCCAAGGGATATTAGAAAGGCCAACTTGTTTGAAAAGGACCCTAGTGGACAGGGCTAACTCTAAATCCTCGGTATCCCAATTCTTGCAGCTTAAACCCAACAAGAACATCCAAGCAACAAACCCTGATTTCACACATCAGTAAGCATGGGCTAGACCAACATCTTTAACTAGTTAAATTACATAAATTTGCTCTCAGATTCACTATCAGTAGAAAACATCAAAGATAAGAAGAGTAGTGGGCATTAGGGTACCATGCAGGGGTATATCCTAAGCCTGATTTACTGATTCTTATCAGAGAACAAATGGACAACATGAATAATGTAATGAAACAATTTGCAGTAAGAAAACATCACCCGTAATATAGACCAGGGTCCTGTGAAATTTTCTTGATTAATTGATGTGAAAAACCAGTCACATACACTAAGCTCAATGGTTGATACAATCCAAACTCTTTCCTCCCAGCCTACTAAATTACAAACTACTCAGTTACTCTCCCCCAATAAATGTTCTAACAGTGGAATGAATCCCTCAAACAACAACAACAACAACCTTTACAATATGTTCTTCAAGGGTTCTTATAGGAGAATGGATAACTGTGGTAGTAGATGTAAACTAAATTGATTCATTAATACAGAGTGGATTTAGAAGGTCTAACCCACTCTGCTTGATGGCTCTGCATTTGCTGTGTGTACTCTGTAGTCTGGATCGAAGTCTTTTTCATGTCGATTTTTGACCTCAGATGTTTCTTTGAAGTCCTCTTTGACGGTCTGCGACTCTGTGTAGCCCTCTGAAATAAGTAACCGGGATGGAAATTCTGCAGGTTTCCACACTTCCATTACTGTTGTCCTGACAAACTTTAAGAAGCTTCTGTCAGTGAAATGGCCTATAAGAGCTCGAGGAGGCATGGAGGCTTCTGTCGGAAGGTGTCCTTTCTGAGAAAATGTAATGCTGATGCTGAAACACAAATATGGCTTGTTTCATGTGCTTAGGTTTCATTAAGCCTTTTAATAATCTTCATGATCTTTGAACTGTGTCTTTGTCCTTTAAACATTGGATTATGGCGTTAAATCTTCAATTATGGGTTTGGATCCTTTAATTTCTTTCACTAATGTTCTTTGCCGCAGCTACAGTGATCTCTCTGCGCTCTGAGTCACAGAGACTATGATTGTGGAGACAAAGTGCATCTACCACCCTGTAAACCCTGCACAAATGCAATAAACCTGTTATCAAAATCCAGGGAGGTGGTGGAGAACTATTGTGGAGGCCTGTGGAGTGGTGGCGCAACAGTGGAAACTGTGAAAGAATGGTGGAAAATGGAGCTGATGAAGGTTTGGGGTAAGAGAGGTCGCAGACCGTTGGATTAGAGAGATAGACGATGATCAACGGTTAGGGATCGGCAGATGGGAGGTGTTAATAGAGTTAAGCTTGAAAATAACACTGAAAAAACACCAAAGTTTTAACTTTGGGCAAATACAAAGAAAATCGTGAGAAATGAATGAAAGCAGAGCCTATGATGTGGGACCTGGCATAGGCGGAGGGAGATTAACTGCGAGCCATTGGATCTCAGGAGGAGATCGACGGCGGAGATTAAATGTTGAAGTTAATAGAGGTTCCGATGAAGAAATATGGTGGAAATGCGTGATGCGATATGGGCCATAGATCTACATCATCGGACGGTCGAGATTGATTATGGAGGTTGCGGAAACAAAAGGGAGAAAGGAAGTTTTGGAAGGAAAACCACAAGTGTCGTGCTGCAGAAAAACGGTTTTGAAATCCACCCGAAAAAACGCGATATATGTCGCTGCGTGACACGTGGCCCTTTAAAACTGCTTACATCGCGTAAATTCAAATTGTTAACCCTCGGACACTAAAATCACGCGATATGGATCTCAGCTGCTAGATGGAGGGGTAAAAGATCGGACGGTGCAGGTGGCAGTGCAATATGGAAAGATGCGCGGTCGGTTAAGCGGTGAATAGTTAATGGCGGGTTTGATCTCAACCATAGGATCTAACATACGGATGATCAAGATTAAAAGGGGAAACAGAGGCAAAAGGATTATGTGAACGACAGGATGAATGAGGGCCGTTAGATCTAAAGAGATCAATGGTTTCGATTGGATCGGGGATGACCAATCGAGGACACAGGGGCGAAGTGAGGAGAAATCTGGACTGTTGGATCCGAATGGATGAACGGCTAGGATTCAATCGGGACTCGCCAATCGGCGGGGGTCAGATGCGATGCAATTGGCGCGATTGGCGGTGAACGATTACGCGATAGCCGTTGGATCTGGAGACAGATTGATGGTTGATATTCCATCGGGGAGGTAAATGGATAGGGGCGATAGGCGCGCACGGGACAAGCGTTGGCCGTCCGATCTTCTAAATATCAACGGTCAGGATTGTAGATGGAGCCAATAGACCAAAGCTCATCGCATCGTAAAAAATAAGTGTAACAAAGAAAATACACTTGTTCAAATGTTTCGATTGCGATAAGCGCCCGGGGCCTTAGCGCTTGGTCCCAGCGCTCGGTTACATGGTGGGGAGGTGGTTAAGGAGCTGGCCGAATGGGGCTTAAGTCTTATATGTAAAATGGATGTTTTTAAAGCCAAAAGAGGGTTTTTTAAGGCTTAAAAGGGGTTTCGGTAGAAGGAATAAGGGGTTTTTAAGCCAAACAAAGGGTGTTTGCAAGGTTTAAAGGGAAGTTGGGATGATTTGGAAGGTTAATGATGGAATTAGAATGGGGAGAAAGGTGATGAAAACATAGGCTTAGTGGGGGTGAAATAGGGGAAAATGGAGGCCTTTTTTGGGCATTCTTCTTCTCAGATAGAGAGGCTTCTTCATGAAAACAACAGTGAAAGTTGTTCAAAGGACAAAAGACACAAGGAGGCTTCAAGGATGATATGTTTTCAGAGGAAATGTATTCCTTGAAGGCTCAATAACATTTTAGCCACCTGTTTGCTTGTCAAAATTTTTATAGATGGCTAACAGTGGCTCCACATGGGGATGGCATCTTCTTGAAGGTGTCAAGAATTCAGAAAATAATCTTTGGAGTACGCCAGATTCCTAGCACTTGACACATCTTTCTTTTCTTGGATAAGCTGCCACAAATCATGAAGACATCATATCAGCAGTAATATTCCTCACTCACTCCACTCTTCCACCTATCTTGGCTCTTCCACTATATCTTTTTTCTAACAAAAACACTCACATTTATACACACATAATGAATTTAATTCATTCCAAAATCTCTCCACCTAATCCTCAACTAAATCTAATTTAAATTTATTTTAGGTGTGGACTCAACAAAGTCCCATACATAGAATTTCTACTCCCTAATTTTGCTACCTAATTCTATTTTCTTTCATATCCTTTTAATTAATAAAAGAATATATACAAAATCCTCACCTTCATAATTTATCTCCTATTTTATTTAAAAATAACAAATTAATTAATAAAACAATTAAAATGTCACACCCCCCTTTATTACATAATTAAAAATGAAAATTGGCCTTGATGCTCCTACATCAGACACAAGAGGCAACTTAATATTAGACCAGAGGTCATCTAACTCCAGATCTGCTTCAGCATTCTCCAAAGGGAGAACACTTAAGATTTAAACATAGAACTAGGCCTAAAATCAGAGAAGGGCTTTTAATGTTCAATGCTTTTAACACCAGCTCCAAGGGATCTTAGAAAGGCCAACTTGTTTGAAAAGGACCCCAGTGGACAGGGCTAACTCTAAATCCCCAGTATCCCAATTCTTGCAGCTTAAACCCAACAAGAACATCCAAGCAACAAACCCTGAATTCACACATCAGTAAGCATGGGCTAGACCAACATCTTTAACTAGTTAAATTACATAAATTTGTTCTCAGATTCACTATCAGTAGAAAACATCAAAGATAAGAAGAGTAGTGGGCATTAGGGTACCATGCAGGGGTATATCCTAAGCCTGATTTACTGATTCTTATCAGAGAACAAATGGACAACATGAATAATGTAATGAAACAATTTGCAGTAAGAAAACATCACCCGTAATATAGACCAGGATCCTGTGAAATTTGCTTGATTAATTGATGTGCAAAACCAATCACATACACTAAGCTCGATGGTTGATATAGTCCAAACTCTTTCCTCCCAGCCTACTAAATTACAAACTACTCATTTACTCTCCCCCAACAACTGTTCTAACAGTGGAATGAATCCCTCAAACTACAACAACAACAACCTTTACAATATGTTCTTCAAGGGTTCTTATAGGAGAATGGATAATTGTGGTAGTAGATGTAAACTAAATTGATTCATTAATACAGAGTGGAGGTAGAAGTTCGAACCCACTCTGCTTGATGGCTCTGCATTTGCTGTGTGTACTCTGTAGTCTGGATCGAAGTCTTTGTCATGTCGATTTTTGACCTCAGATGTTTCTTTGAAGTCCTCTTTGACGGTTTGCTACTCTGTGTAGCCTTTTGAAATAAGTAATCGGGATGGAAAGTCTGCAGGGCTCCACACTTCCATCACTGCTATCCTGACAGTCTTTAAGAAGCTTCTGTCAGTGAAATGGCCTTTAAGAGCTTGAGGAGGCATGGAGGCTTCCGTCAGAAGGTGCCCTTTCTGAGAAAATGTAATGTTGATGCTAAAACACAAATATGGCTTGTTTCATGTGCTTAGGTTTCATTAAGCCTTTTAATAATCTTCATGATCTTTGAACTGCGTCTTCGTCCTTTAAACATTGGATTATGGCGTTAAATCTTCAATTATGGGTTTGGATCCTTTAATTTCTTTCACTAATGTTCTTTGCCACAGCTACGGTGATCTCTCTGCGCTCTGAGTCACAGAGACTATGACTGTGGAGACAGAGTACAACTACCACCCTGCAAACCCTACACAAATGCAATAAACCTGTTATCAAAATCCAGGGAGGTGGTGGAGAACTGCTGTGGAGGCCTGTGGAGTGGTGGCGGAACAGTGGAAACTGTGAAAGAATGGTGGAAAATGGAGCTGATGAAGGTTTGGGGTAAGAGAGGTCGCAGACCGTTGGATTAGAGGGATAGACAATGATCAATGGTCAGGATCGCAGATGGAGGTGTTAATAGTGAGTTGGGCGGAAAAATAACACTTTAGTGTTAAAACACCAAAGTTTTAACTTTGGGCAAATACAAAGAAAATCGTGAGAAATGAATGAAAGCGGAGCTTATGATGTGGGAAGTGGCATGGGCGGAGGGCGATTAACTGCGAGCCGTTGGATCTCAGGAGGAGATCGACGACGGATATTAAATGTTGAAGTTAATATAGGTTCCGATGAAGAAATATGGTGGAAATGCGTGATGCGATATGGGCCATAGATCTAGATCATTGGACGGTCGAGATTGATTATGGAGGTTGTGGAAACAAAAGGGAGAAAGGCAGTTTTGGGAGGAAAACCACTGGTGTCGCGCTACAGAAAAATGGTTTTGAAATCCGCCCGAAAAAACGCGATATATGTCGCTGCGTGACACGTGGCCCTTTAAAACCTCTTACATCGCGTAAATTCAAATTGTTAACCCTCGGACACTAAAATCATGCGATATGGATCTCAGCCATTAGATGGAGGGATAAAAGATCGAACGATGCAGGTGGCAGTGCAATATGGAAAGATGCGCGGTCGGTTAAGCGGTGAATAGTTAACGGCGGGTTTGATCTTAGCCGTAGGATCTAACATACGGATGATCAAGATTAAAAGGGGAAACAGAGGCAAAAGGATTATGTGAACAACGGGATGAATGAGGGCCATTAGATCTAAAGAGATCAATGGTTGCGATTGGATCGGGGATGACCAATCGGGGACACAGGGGCGAAGTGAGGAGAAATCTGGACTGTTGGATCCGAATGGATGAACGGCTAGGATTCAATCGGGACTCGCCAATCGGCGGGGGTCAGATGCGATGCAATTGGCGCGATTGGCGGTGAGCGATTATGCGATAGCCGTTGGATTTGGAGACAGATCGACTGTTGATATTCCATCGGGGAGGTAAATGGATAGGGGCGACAGGAACGCGCGGGACAAGCGTTGGTTGTCCGATCTTCTAAAAATCAACGGTCAGGATTGCAGATGGAGCCAATAGACCAAAGCTCATCGCATCGTGAAAAATAAGTGTAACAAAGAAAATACACTCGTTCAAATGTTCCGATTGCGATAAGCGCCCGGGGCCTTAGCGCTTGGTCTCAGCGCTCGGTTACATGGTGGGGAGGTGGTTAAAGGGCTGGCCGAATGGGGCTTAAGCCTTATATGTAAAATGGATGTTTTTAAAGCCAAAAGAGGGTTTTTTAAGGCTTAAAAGGGGTTTCGGTAGAAAGAATAAGGGGTTTTTAAGCCAAACAAAGGGTGTTTGTAAGGTTTAAAGGGAAGTTGGGATGATTTGGAGGGTTAATGAGGGAATTAGAATGGGGAGAAAGGTGATGAAAACAAAGGCTTAGTGGGGGTGAAATAGGGGAAAATGGAGGCCTTTTTTGGGCATTCTTCTTCTCGGATAGAGAGGCTTTTCCATGAAAACAACAGTGAAAGTTGTTCAAAGGACAAAAGACACAAGGAGGCTTCAAGGATGATATGTTTTCAGAGGAAATGTATTCCTTGAAGGCTCAAGAACATTTTAGCCACCTGTTTGCTTGTCAAAAAATTTATAGATGGCTAACAGTGGCTCCACATGGGGATGGCATCTTCTTGAAGGTGTCAAGAATTCAGAAAATAATCTTTGGAGTAGGCCAGATGCCTGGCACTTGACACATTTTTCTTTTCTTGGATCAGCGCCCACAAATCATGAAGACATCATATCAGCAGTAATATTCTCCCAAACAACTACCTACCCATACTATTGTCCTAACATTTTTTCTTCTGGGTGCATTTGGACTAGCAGACCGTTTACATCATCAATTTTTTACAAACAGAAAATAAACCTATTATACTGCTACTCTTATTACTCCATGAGACCAGATTAGACATTTGGGATCATAGTTTCTCTACCTAAACTAGTATCTGCTAGGATTAAAGTGTCTAGCAGATTTCTTCTCTACATTCTAAGACAGAAATTGAAAAACAATCAAGCCAAGATTAGACTATCTGGCTTGCTATGTGCCATGGCATAAAGACGAAGCTGCTCATGGACTGAAAAAATTGCAGAAATTTAAAATAACTGACTAAATGTTCACAGGCTGAGCTTTATTGAGCTTCCCTACCTACCCTACTCTAACTTGAAATATTTACAAGTCTAGCTTACAAACATTCTCTTCCAATGCATCTAGTCCATCAAATGATCCCATGACTGGTCTGTTCTACTCATCTCTTTGAGCATGCTGGATAGGCAGGGCTACTCCCATTCTTTTTGTTTCTTATCAGCATCCTTTAAAAATTTTCTTGTTGTCTGCAACATGCTGCTCAAAATGACCTTTGATCCTTCTTCAAATGTTTGCAGGAAATGAACATAAGGATCATGAAATAATACCTGGTTGTGAATATTTGGCAAGTAGGTTTCAACCAGGATTTCTCCTTCTTCCATCGGATTAATAACAAGGCTCTCCTAAGAAAGAGAACCTCCCTCATCTTCTTCATTTTCTGAACTGGAGGACTCATCATATATTGCAGGGTTGTCCTCTTGGAGCTCTGATATATTCTTCTCTGATGGGTTGAGCTCTGTGAAAAGATCCATGTATTCTTGAGCAGAGGTTTGTTCCATTGCTTCCTCTTTTTCAAGAGAAGGCTTCTTAATTTCATCATGCTCAAAAATCTCTTCTTCATCCTCTAAAAAGGAGGATTGCTGACTTCCAATCACATGGGAGCTATGATTGATGATCTGAGGTGTAATAGAGTGAAAATTCAATGAATCTTTATCTATTACTAGGCTTTCATAACTTTCTTCATCAGTGTCATAGATAGGCTTACTTGGTTCATTACTTCTCTAAAGTTGCTGGCCCTGATCTTTCTCCCATGAATCCACTGATGATGGTCCTGCAAGCTCAGCTTCCCTTTGGAAACAATCATCATCAAACAGATCATAACTAGGAAAATCATAATCGTAAGCAATTTCACCAATCAAACCCGTCGGATTCTCAGCAGTTCCTTCTTCATTTAGATCCGCAGAGAAGTTTTTTGGATCTGCATGATCAAACTCATTAGATGAATGAGCAAGAGTATCTGTTCTATAAAAGATTTCAGAGGTGGACTGCATGTTTAATATTCGGTCCATCTTTTCTTCTGTCAATGGAGAGATTTCTCTTTTAAGATAGACAGAAGAACAACAGTCCTCTGTTTCTTGTACTAACTGATCTGGAGGCTGGATGTCTTCTTGAGCCTCTTCTGTGGAATCTTCACTTGTGCTAGTTGGGAAACCTTGAGGGATTTTTGATGTTTCCTGATTTCTTCCTTATTCAAGCAATTCCTCATGATCAGGGTGCCACTCTTCTAGTGGAATCTGAGATGAATTATCAACCAGAGGAGGAGAGTGTTGGTTCTTCTTCTACCTCAGATTTTGTATCTTCCATGTGGTCATTTGTTTCCTCAATGCAACACTCCCTATTAGATTTTGTCATTAAGCCTTGATTTTCTCTAATCAGCATAATACAAGACATGGGTAAGCTATCAGGTAGTTCTTGATCACTTTCCTCTTCATCTTCTATAGATTCTTGAGCATCATACATGTCTTGCTCATTGTCTAGGTCTTGAGTTTGTTCTTGCTCTGAAAGAAGCATGGGCTGCTCTAGATAATCATCATTTGCATTTAAATTAGCCACATACATCTCAACCACTTCACCAAATCTGTTCACCAATTTTATCAATTTATCCTCTAAAGCATCTAGCTTTGCTTCTTGGTCCATATTTGGATCCATGTTTCTACAAGGAGGTCACTGCATCTTCTCAACCAGTTCAGAGTCTTCTACCAATGGAGTCATTTGGTCTTTTAGGAATTATAGAGTGTGGAGTCGCCAGGTGGACGAATTTGGATGTTTGAAACAGGCTGCTATCCACCATCAGCAATGAGATACCAATCCAAAGGCATTGGTTTGAGTTGTTCCCCAGCGGAGTGGCCATTATGTTGGGGTTCTAGTGTTTTGGCCAGATTGGCAAGACCAAAAGACCAGACAACATCACAACCACTTTGGGATCCTAGGATCTAGCCCTCCTGGATTCAGAAAGGGATCTCTCCAAAAAAGGCAAAGAAATATATATCTTTGAAGCTCAAAATGAGGTATTAGGCTAGTTATGAAGCACAAGGGGGTTTAAAATGATTTGGTTGGTTGTTGGGTTGGAGATCATTAACTGAGAAGGTAATGAAATGAAAGGAACAAAGAAGCAAGATGTTTCGGCAAAAAAGGATTGGTTAGAAATATTCCATCCATTAGGCTATGGAGTCATGAAAGGGGATTACCTGCATAACAACTAGCCAAGACTTTCATAGGGCAAGTCATCTATACTAAAGGATATTCTAGATAGATGGTGAGATGGAACATTAAGGAGTGAAGGGAGAGACACAAGGGGCAACTTAAGATCAGACCAGAGGTCATCTAACTCCAGATCTGCTTTAGCATACTCCAAAGGGAGAACACTTAAGATTTAAACACAAAACTAGGCCTAAGATCAGAGAAGGGCTTTTAACCTTCAATGCTTTTGACACCAGCTCCAAGGGATCTTAGAAAGGCCAACCTGTTTGAAAAGGACCCCAGTGGACAGGGCTAACTCTAAATCCCCAGTATCCCAATTCTTGTAGCTTAAACCCAACAAGAACATCCAAGCAACAAACCCCGAATTCACACATCAGTAAGCATGGGCTAGACCAACATCTTTAACTGGTTAAATTACATAAATTTTCTCTCAGATTCACTATCAATAGAAAACATCAAAGATAAGAAGAGCAGTGGGCATTAGGGTACCATGCAGGGGTATATCCTAAGCCTGATTTACTGATTCTTATCAGAGAACAAATGGACAACATGAATAATGTAATGAAATAATTTGCAGTAAGAAAACATCACTCGTAATATAGATCAGGATGTGCAAAACCAGTCACATACACTGAGCTCAATGGCTGATACAATCCAAACTCTTTCCTCCCAGCCTACAAAATTACAAACTACTCAGTTACTCTCCCCCAGTAATTGTTCTAACAGTTGAATGAATCCCTCAAACAACAACAACAACAATCTTTACTATATGTTCTTCAGGGGTTCTTATAGGAGAATGGATAACTGTGGTAGTAGATGTAAACTAAATTGATTCATTAAGACAAAGTGGAGGTAGAAGGTCGAGCCCACTCTGCTTGATGGCTCTGCATTTGTTGTGTGCACTCTGTAGTCTGGATCAAAGTCTTTGTCAGGTCGATTTTTGACCTCAAATGTTTCTTTGAAGTCCTCTTTGACGGTCTGGTACTCTATGTAGCCTTCCGAAATAAGTAACCAGGATGGAAAGTCTGCATGTCTCCACACTTCCATTACAGTTGTGTTGACAGTCTTTAAGAAGCTTCTGTCAGTGAAATGGCCTTTAAGAGCTCGAGGAGGCATGGAGGCTTCTGTCGGAAGGTGTCCTTTATGAGAAAATGTACTGTTGATGCTGAAACACATATATGGCTTGTTTCATGTGCTTAGGCTTCATTAAGCCTTTTAATAATCTTCATGATCTTTGAACTGCGTCTTCGTCCTTTAAACATTGGATTATGGCGTTAAATCTTCTATTATGGGTTTGGATCCTTTAATTTATTTCACTGATGTTCTTTGCCGCAACTATGGTGATCTCTCTACACTCTGAGTCACAGAGACTGTGACTGTGGAAACAGAGTGCATCTACCACCCTGTAAACCCTGCACAAATGCAATAAACCTGTTATCGAAATCCAGGGAGGTGGCGGAGAAATGCTGTAGAGACTTGTGGAGTAGTGGCGGAACAGTGGAAACTGTGAAAGAATGGTGGAAAATGGAGCTGATGAAGGTTTGGGGTAAGAGAGATCGCAGACCATTGGATTAGAGGGACAGACGATGATCAACGTTTAGGATCGCAGATGGAGGTGTTAATAGTGAGTTGGGCGGAAAAATAATACTTTAGTGTTAAAACACCAAAGTTTTAACTTTGGGCAAATACAAAGAAAATCGTGAGAAATGAATGAAAGCGGAGCCTATGATGTGGGACCCGGCATGGGCGGAGGGTGATTAACTGCGAGCCGTTGGATCTCAGGAGGAGATTGATGACGAAGATTGAAGGTTGAAGTTAATAGAGGTTCTGATGAAGAAATATGGTGGAAATACGCGATGTGATATGGGCCGTAGATCTAGATCATCGAACGGTCGAGATTGATTATGGAGGTTGGGAAAACAAAAGGGAGAAACGCGAGTTTGGGAGGAAAACCACTGGTGTCGCGCTGCAGAAAAACGGTTTTGAAATCTACCCGAAAAAAACGCGATATGTCGCTGCGTGACACATGGCCCTTTAAAACCGCTTACATCACGTAAATTAAAAGTGTTAACCCTCAGACACTAAAATCACGCGATATGGATCTCAGCCGTTAGATGGACGGGTAAAAGATCGGACGGTGCAGGTGGCAGCGCGATATGGAAATATGCGCAGTCGGTTAAGCGGTGAATAGTCAACGACGAGTTTGATCTCAGCCGTCGGATCTAACATACGGATGGTCAAGATTAAAGGGGGAAACAGAGGCAAAAGGATTATGTGAACGACGAGATGAATGAGGGCCATTAGATCTAAAGAGATCAACGATTGCGATTGGATTGGGGATGACCAATTGGGGACACAAGGGCGGAGTGAGGAGAAATCTGGACCGTTGGATCCGAATGGATGAACGGCTAGGATTCAATCGGGACTCGCCAATCGGTGGGGGTCAAATGCGATGTGATTGGCGCGATTGGCAGTGAGCGATTACGCGATAGCCGTTGGATCTGGAGACAGATCGACGATTAATATTCCATTGGGGAGGTAAATGGATAGGGGCGACAGGCGCGCGTGGGACAAGCGCTGGTCGTCCGATCTTCTAAAGATCAACGGTCATGATTGTAGATGGAGCCAATAGACCAAAGCTCATTGCATTGGGAAAAATAAGCGTAACAAAGAAAATGCGCTCGTTCAAATGTTCCAATTGCGATAAGCACCCGGGGCCTTAGCACTTGGTCCCGGTGCTTGGTTACATGGCGGGGAAGTGGTTAAGGGGCTGGCCAAAAGGGGCTTAAGCCTTATATGTAAAATGGATGTTTTTTTAAGCCAAAAGAGGGTTTTTTAAGGCTTAAAAGGGGTTTCGGTCGAAGGAATAAGGGGTTTTTAAACCAAACAAAGGGTGTTTGTAAGGTTTAAAGGGAAGTTGGGATGATTTGGAGGGTTAATGAGGGAACTGGAATGGGGAGAAAGGTGATGAAAACAGAGGCTTAGTGGGGGTGAAATAGGGGAAAATGGAGGCCTTTTTTGGGCATTCTTCTTCTCAGACAAAGAGGCTTTTTCATGAAAACAAGTAGTGAAGGTTGTTCAAAGGACAAAAGACACAAGGAGTCTTCAAGGATGATATGTTTTTAGAGGAAATGTATTCCTTGAAGGCTCAAGAAAGTTTTAGCCACCTGTTTTCTTGTCAAAAAATTTATAGGTGGCTAACAATACCAAAATACTTGACGAAGTTCACTCAATGTTGAAATGAGCTTGGAAGTGTTGGTGTGAGAATTTTCCAGGATGATTTGGTGAGCCTAACACTTCTAGCCTTCCCAAGAGCTGGCACAACTACCAGGACTCATTGAATGGGAGGGAGAAGCTACTAGAGTGAGAGCGATTATGGTCTGACTTGGTACATGAAGAGAGTCGGCGGAACACCAGAGATGGATCCTCATCAAAGATTGATGACGAGGAGAATTGTACATTGGATGGAAAGGCGAATAAAGGGAAATGGAAGGCGTCCCATTTCAAATCAGATTATGGTCAAGAAGTAAAGAAGCGAGACTTGTCAAAGGTAAAATGTTTTCACTGTCATGACCTTGGACACTATGCTACAAATTGTCCGCACAAGAAGACCGACAAGAAGCCCTCAGGCAGAGTGGCAGGTGAAGGACTTTCTTCATAGTTCGAGTTGGATTTAACCCTCATAGCATGCATGGTGTCATCGGTGACGAATTATGTGTGGTACTTGGATTATGGAGCTTCATTCCATATGATCGGAAACAAAGATTTTTCGGTAACTTGGAGGAGAAGGATCTCCAGATACACATCGAGAAGGGAGATGATGAGAGGTATAGCGCTATCGACATAGGTACAATTACCTTTTAGAGGGAATCTGGTACTTCTCTCACATTAAAGATGTCATGTATGTTCCTGGTTTAAAGAAGAATTTGGTTTATGTTGCTATGTTGGAAGACTGTGGCTATAATGTGATATTTAGCAAAGGAAAGGCGTTCCTTCGTCACAAAGCCACCAAACATATAAAGAATATTGGGGTTTGAGTAAAGAAACTCTACAAATTGGATGTAGAAGATTGTGTTGCCTTGAGCATGAAAGAAGAGAAGGTGGAGAGTCGAGACATCAGTGACTTATGGCACATAAGGTTGAACCATCTACACCATGGCGCTTTGAAGATCATGCAATAGATTTCTCTAGGACTTCCCAAGCGTGCACTTGAGCGACGAGATACATGCAAAGGTTGTACAATGGGGAGGTACACCAAAGCCACCTTTCATGATAAGGAACTAATCTGTATATGGACAAACTAGTTTTGTTGTGCTAGCTTTCTCATTAGTATAAAAGAAAAGTGTGCTTAAGGATTTTGTTAAATAGCAGGTTCATGAGAGGGTTTATGTGTCAAATTTGTGTGTTTTTTATGAGAAATTCATGAAGTAAATTAGCTTTAAAAACACATAAACAACAAAATAAATTGAAGGAAATTCTCACCACATAACACATTACACAACAGTGATGAAGGAGTTCACCACTCCTGGGATATGTCTCCTTGGACCAGCGTTAATGGCTTGGCCACTTTGATTATTTGATCAAATGTTTGAGGATATTCATTTCTTGAGCTCTGATGGCTCTCAAACCTGCTCCAATGGCTCTGGGACACCCACAATACCCCTATTTTGGTTTTGACCGAGTCAAATTTTGACTCTTTAGGCAATAATTATGCCTCTTTCAAATTTTATCACTAACTACTTCGATAATTTTGGTAAATTGGAGTTAAACTAGCAGTTCTGCCATTTTCGGAGGTCTGCCAATTAAATGTTAAGTGGGGTTAACTATTAATTAAGCGCTAGTTCCCCGGATGCAGGTGACAAAATTGATGCGACTGCCAATCACATCCCACACTCCACGAGTAATGGAGATCCCCCACATAGAGCTTCATCTGCTGTGGATTCTCATTCTGTTAGTTACTTGCACGAAACTCATAGAACCACCAATGATGACGAAAGGAGGGGAACTGCGTCATCTTGTCCTGAGCATCACCTCGCAGCCACCATCATTAATGACCTCTATGATTACCCTGCATTGTAGCCATACCCCTTCCCTCAAGCTTGCTCAGGTTTCGAATCATCGCCCGTAGATGCATGTGAAGCCTAATCATTGTTATCCTCATCGCACTCATCCCCGCCCCTTTAAAGAGATGAGCTCCTAGGCCCCCTCCATACTCTATCTGTCATCTTGGTCTTTCGCCTCTCTTTCTCTGCTCGGGCTTCTCCCTGACTTCCATAGGCTACGAAGCTCTACTCTTTGTGTAGCTTTGCGCAGTCCCCATTGGGCTGCCGCACTCCTTCCTGCGCATTCGCCCCCCAGCAAATCCTTTCCCCTGAGTCCCTACGCGGCTCGCCCTTTTGTGCCTCCTTTTTTTCTGAATTTCTCCCCCCTGCCTCAGTGCGCAATGGATCCCAGACTTCGCCCTCGAACTATCCATGGAGGAAAGAGAGGAGCTCTCCTAGGCCATTACCACTATGGCGAGGATAATCGTCTCGAGTCGATAGATGGATCCTATTCCAACACCTTTGTGTGTCATAGTCTTGAACCCGAGTAGCATGAAAAAGCCTCTGGGCACTTTGCGCAGAGAGGCAGACGTGATCAGAGGAAGTCCACCACTTCTCCACAGACGCACCCCAGCACAACAAAACTGACCCGATGCCGATCTCGGAGAAGGATGATGAGGACACAGAGATCTGGGTAATGGATTCCGAGGGCATCTGGACGCGGGTCACTGACGGCATGGATCCAGACTCCCCCATTCTCTGCGCACCGGTTAGCACTCCTAGGCAGAGAGTGGCTGATGCGAAGGTAGCTGCTGCGTAGGCTCTTGCTTGCCCCATTGTGGAGGAGAACCCCTACAATGATGATGAAGATCGAAAGTGAGGTCTGTGCGGCCACACAGTACTCCTACGTTTTTTGTCATGATCACCATCAATGCCTATCCGCTACCGTTTACTTTATGCGCTGATATGTCATGTTTCTGCTATAATGTTTTTTTTTTTTTTTTTTTGAATTTTGATATGTTTATCTCATTGTAAGGTGCCTCCCTGTATACAAATTAAAATACAATAAAAGCTAGGATAGGCTAAGCGCAAATTGCCTACCCAGCTTGTAGCATATGTAACTTTATGTTTTTGAATTTATAGAATAGCCCAACTTACCAAAAAAAATTAAGCGCAAGTTAAGTGCTCTTAATGCGCTAACTGTGCATTAATTAATTCGAAATTAAAGTTCATGGATTAGCGCATAAAACATGATTAGTGCTAATAAACATGTTTAAGGGTTAATAAACATGGTTTTAAAACTTAACTCTGCATTTGAACTCTAGCCCCGCTAGTGGTCATAGCATAAGGTTCTATGGGCCAAGGGCTAGCCGACGCCTTAACCCCGCCATGCAACAACATACAACTTAAATATATGTCAAAACACATACCTTGTAAGAACTAATACGTAGCTTAGTTGGTAAGTCTTGGCCTTGCCTTTTACTTCTCCTTACTACCTCTCACTTGTTTATTCCAATTGGGCTGAGATAAATTCCCTTAAAGGGGGTGGTTTCTCTTTGCACATAGGGAGCTTGATCTGTTGTTTCCACCTCCCTACCAGTTTTCATTCCATCCTTCTTGTTTCACTCCTATATGCTTTCCCTTCTCCATCTCCATGGCTTCTTGTTTTGTCAAATCCTCTGCTCCAACTATGTTTTAAGTCGACACCTCCTACCTCTCAGGGCTTGTCAAAGGTCCCAAATTCAACGTGGTTCTTTGAGTTGTATTGAGGGAAATGATCATGCATTCTTACATACTCATAATGCTACATGTATTTTCCACTCTCCCACTTTGGAAATTCAAGTTGAAATCTAGCATACAACTGAAGAAATCCTAGAAAATTAAGTAGAATTCTTTAATGCATAGGTGGTGGCTTCTAGCTTATTGAGTTATGGATACTGACCACACTACACCCATAACCAAAAAATCCAATATTTACACATTATTGAATTATATTGTCATATAAAAGTGCTATTGGAAAAATTCCTAAAAAGGAACAAGGCTAAGAGATATATTCTTCTTTAACTTGATGACCTCTAAGAAAATCACCACAACATGGCTTTGCAATACCGTGCTATGAATCTAATACTAGCTAGCATTTATTCCATCCTTGCAAGTGGGAAGGGCCCAATTTCTTTTGGCACTTCAACAAGTCCAATCTTAATCTCCACCTCTTGATTTTCTTCTATGTCTACAAGTTACTTTTGAAAATGGATACATCTAGCACAATATTTCTCATTATTTTCAATGCAGGATATAAACCAACATACTTAATTACTATAAAATAAGTTGAGCTAAATGGCTACATAATGAATCGTATAAAGTTGTATAATATATTTCAGTCATTCTCTTTAGACAAAATCGCCCGGCTTTCATTTTCGATAATTTCACTTATTTGTATATATATATTGCATATTATCATGATTCTATACACTAAATATATTAACACCAAAAAACAATCCTTTAATCGTCAATACAAACAATTTTATCCATCTACATTATTCTTTTTCAAATATTTCTCATATATTATATTATATTTTAAAAAAAATCAAAATATTATTATATAAAATTAATGAAAAATATAAAAGCATTGGATTATTAAAACACATCAAAGTACAAATAACATATTTTAAAAATAAAAATCTCATTAACTTAGCCAAACACACCACACCTTACCAAGAAACCTATTTTTGAACACTTTTATAAGAATCCCATTTTAACCATTAAATATAATAATATTTAAAAAACTTAAACTTTTCCATTTTTTTTACACAAAAAGATACTATACTAGTTCTATCGTGAAATAATGTCAAAAGTATTCGACGTCCATGGAACTTTTATATAAAACTTCTTATTTGAATTGTAAAATCCATTTGCCATGTTCACCGAGCAGCACTTTCTACAATCAAAAGTAATCTCCTTCATTAATAATGAAGGACAATCTAACATCCCACGATCCAAAGAGATCTTCACAAAGGCTTTTCGATTATAGAGTTGAGTGTTTATCCACGACTTTCCTTAAATGCCACCTCCTTTATTAGGAGCTCCCCAAATGGATTCCTTTTGACAAACGACGAAGATACTCTCCTCAAACGTCATTTACTTCAATAACAACTACTTACAAACAAACATCATCCTTTGATAGGCATGTAGGTTTCATACAAATTTCTAGAGAATTTTAATTGTTTCATGAAGCATGGAAAATTCAATGTTCTAACAATAAAGTTCCCTAACACATGCCCAATGGCATCATCGCTCACAGTGATAAAACAACAAAAGTCGTTGACATATGCCCAAAAGCATCATGTCTCATAACTTTCTAGAACACAATGAAAATTAAATTAAATTTATACCATGGTGATGATTATTAATGTGGAATGAAATCCAATCATGAGAATTGTTGCTCATTACACCATCTTTTAAAGTTTGAGTGTCAAAGGAAATTATAATGAAATCTCACTTTGTGGGAGTAACATAGGCATACTATTTGATTAGTGAGGACTTTCTAGTGCTTACTATATCCTCGTCTTGTTAAGATCACATAGCACAAAGAGAGATGATGGTGCCTAAAGACATCATTGTTTGATCTTAATGGCTAATAAGAGGAATACTCATGAAGCTTTTTCGACTTATAAATAAGATACATTTCACATCAATACATTGGAAAAACAAGTGTCATATACCTGGAGACTGAAACGAATAGTAACTGGACCAAGTCAAGTCTACTCAAACAACCCTAAAAATTCCTCCCCCCCTCCTCTTAAACTTAACTCCATGAGATTAACCTAGTCTCATTCATCAAAATTTTCATTTGATTTTTCACATTCCCCCTCTCAAGCTATACCGGTACACCTACCACCCCGGTACCTTTCCAAGTCGTCCATTCCACAACTTGATAATTGCATGTGCCACTGTACCGCATGTATGCTTGAGCAAGCTCTTAAGACCTTACAATTATGCGTGCTCCAACAAGACATGTCTGCGTAAATATCATGTCTTACAAATTCCTAGGGAAATGCCCGCTTTAGACCAAAACCTTTAAGAGTGTTCACTCATTACACACTAGCTCAAACATCAACACTCTTGATTCCATCTTTGTCATTTTCCTTCTCTTGTCCATACCACCTCTCCCTTTCACTATATCTTGCTTAATCTTAGCTTTCATCTGTCCTTTCAACACGATTTTGCTTGGTCCATGTGATCTCTCACCAACAAAGCTCATACTCGTGACTACATCTCACCAATGAAACATGATCATGTCATTGAAAAATTCTGTCAAACACTTTGTGACCATCCTTTGATATTCACTAGGTTTTTCAAACGACTTTAAGAACTCTGATTCCGGTATTCACCAATATTTGATACCAGATGTTAGGATCACAGAACACCTAGAGAGATGTTGGTGTCTAAAGACACCATTGTTTGATCTCATTGGCCAACAAGGAAAATAATCACGGGGCTTTTTCAACCTATAAATAGCCTACATTTCACATCAATACCATGCACAAAACCATGGGTGTCATATACTTGGAGCCTGAAACCACTAGTCACTGGACCGAGTCAAGTTTACTTAAACAACCGTAACACGTCTCTTAGCCATTTACGTTGGTGCTCCCTGTGGTAGCCCCTCCAACTAGTGAAGAAGCTAGCATCACCCTTTTGGAGGAAATAAAATGTTTTCATGATCACACCCTAGACTTCAAGGAGCTAGACTGATTAAGTTTACAAAGAAGCAACAATTAGAGGGACCCTATAATCCTCTAAATTCAATATCATGACAAAGGAAATTGACTAGAACCAAAGACACATATGCAATGGTTATGAAAAAATGTATACCCCATTACAACAACATATTGTAATAAGAAATCCAAACCAATATTATCCACATCTACTCCAGGAAAAATAAAAATTAAGTTTAATGGTTAGAAATTTCCAAGTGTATTTAAGATTGGGAAACCCTCTCAACCTTCTAATTTACTATCTTGCTTGAAATTCTTCATCTTATAGTGTGATTACATTTTTTTATCAATTTTAATTTTCATTGTTATATTAAAAAATGTTTATACATAAATACGATATAATGTAACTTTTAAATATTTTAAGATTTATAAATTTTAAAGGTATTTTTAAGCTTATTACATTTTGAAATTTTTTGATATTCGCATTTTTTTTTTTTGCCAAAATCCCACTAAAGATTTAGAAAAATTGTAGATATCAATTGATGAGAATGCACAATTTAGGCGCAATAACAATTTTTTAGGGCACCAAGCCTATTTATACATCAAAGATGTAATTTCAACAACGAAAATTTGTAATCTAACCAATTTTTATTTTCATTTTTTATCAAATTTATCAACCTCTCAACCCGAAGGCAAGAGTAAGTTTGCTAGTACCAAGTCCACCCACAATTATACTCAATACGTGTTTTTTCTCAAACTCAAATCAATTACAACAACATTCTTCGAAGCATCAAAACTCAAAATGTCACTAGTGGGCATTTGAACATGGGCGACTAAGATAACAATCATTGTGCTCAACCACTTAAAACAACCCGAATTAACATAGTCTAACAAAAAACTATAAGGCTAAATTTTGATAATAATTATTAGAAAAAATACTCAAATAATATAATATTTAGACTTCTTTTATTCTAACTTTTTATTAAAATTACATAATATATTATAACTTTTTCATAAATCTTTTCCATAAATCTAAAAAAATAAATAATTTTAACTAATGTGATCAAAATAATTTCTTCATCTACATTATTCTTTTTCAAATAAATTTGAATTTTGTTTTTACATTCGTAATTGTTTAAAAAAAAAAATAACTAGCCACAATTTTAACAAATACCATAGAAGTTCATCGTCAAATAATGTCAAGAAGTACTCGACGTTCCGATGAAATTTATATAAAACTTCTAAATTAGATTGTAAAATTTGCCATATTGTAAAGGAAGTGGGTGTTCACCAAACAACACTTTCTACAATCAAAAGTTATCTCCTTCGTTAGTAATGAACTCCAATCTCTAGAAAAAAAACATCCCACGATCTAATGAGATATTAACAAAAAGTTTTTTGATTATAGAGTTGAGCATTCATGAACAACTTTTTTAAATGTCCCCTCCTTCATTACCAACTCCACAAATGAACTCCCTAGACACAAACGGCCAAAATACTCACCTCAAACGTCATCTACTTCATTAACCACCACTAACAAACAAACGTCAGCCAAAATGCTCTGATTAGCATGTAGGTTTCAGACAAATTCTAGGCAAATTCTCATTGTTCAATAAAACCTGGCAAATTGAATGTTCTAACGAGAAAGGTTCCTGACACATGCCCAATGGCATTATCGCTCAAAATGTCTAGAACAACAAAGGTTTCTGACACATGCTCAAGGGCATCATGACCTAGTGTTTCTAGAACAAAACGAAAATTGAAGTTTAGAAAACGATGAAGATGATTAATGTGGAATGAAACCTAATCATGGGACATGTCACTTATTTAGAAAGAAAGAAAGAATTTTTAATGTCTACGAGGCTAAAAATAGTCTATGGGACAGATTGCTTCTCTATCTGACTCTTGTATTCGGCCCTTTTCCTGTGAAGTTTTACAATGACCACTTCCAACTTATTGACAAACTCTTCGCTAAATAGCTTATCCCAAGAATTAGCTGCCAGAATACCTGCATAGTTTTAGCTTAGATAAGTGAATATTTGTTCTAGGTTTACACATTATTTAGACAAGTGAAAATTTGTTCTAGGTTTACAAAGATAACAGAGTTGTTTTTAATGCGATTTTTTGGAGTTTTTATAGATTTTTTTCCAAAATTTATTAGCAAAATTTAAGGTGGAATCTTGATTTGTGTTATTTAAACTAATTTTTTGACTGCATATATGGATTCAACACCCTGAAAAACCCCAAAATACTTTGATTGTGCAGAGTTTACCAATCAAACCTGTGATTTAAATGAATTCCTATCACATTTTAAACAAAATAAATCGGAAAACTTTTCAAAAGATCGCATTAAAAACAACTCATTTAAAAACCCCATTGATATGTCAAAGCACTTTCATTTTTAAACTACATAAATAATCAATTTTAATTTTTAAAATAAATAAATAATTTTGTAGTCCCCCCAAGAGGGACATTTTGTTGATTGAAGAATCTTCCCCGAGGGCCAGGGAAAACAAAAGACATTCCAAACCCAAATGATATGATTCTAAATGCAATGTTGTTTGATCTCACTAGCCAACAAGACGAATAATCATGGGGCTTTTTCAACCTATAAATAAGCTACATTTCACATCAATACCATGTGCAAAACCATGAGTATCATATACTTGGAGCCTGAAACCACTAGTCACTGGACGAAGTCAAGTTTACTCAAACAACCGTAATACATCTCTTAGCCATTTATGTTGGTGCTCCTTGTGGTAACCCTTTCAACTAGTGAAGAAGCTAGCATCACCCCTTTGGAAGAAATAATTAATTTTCATGATCACCTCCTGGACTTCAGGGAGCTAGACCGATTAAGTTTACGAAGAAGCAACAATTAGAGGCACCCTATAACCCTTTAAATTCAAGATCATGACAAAGGAAATTTACTAGAACCAATGAAATGTATGCAATGTGTTAAACACACACATGGTGGATGAGAAAGTAAACACATTCAAAGGGAAAGATAAGCATTGGTTGTATTTATATTGCTTATAGATGTACATTTATATTACATTAATGTGACTCTTGGATTATGCATTCCAAGGTCACTTGAACTCCTCTTTGTCCATTTGACTTCCACACCTACCCATTGAGGATTATGTGTCTAACATTCACCCCCTTAATCCAAAGGGGTATGTGTGAGTCCAAGAAGGGAGTTGTAATACAAATATGCAAAATATGCATGGCAACACTTAGGCTGAATCAACTCTCTAAAATGTTGTCATAAAGAGGTGGTTTAACGATGACCACCAACACTGGAACACAATGCTTATTGTAGTTCCTGGAACTCTTCCAAATCTAGCAAGAAGCTGAGGGCTTCTGCTAGAGAAAGTGTCCCTCATATTTGAGGAGGGAGACCTTCAACCTAAAAGAAGGGAAGTCTACAACCTGTGATGGTTTAAGGATGACCACCAACACTGGAATGCTTGATGCATTTCCTGGAACTCTTCCAAAGCTGGCAAGAAGCTGAACTCTTCTGCTAGAGGAAGTGTTCTGAAAGAGGAAGAATATCAACCCCACATAGATGGTTTATGGTTGTCCACCAACCAAAGGCATGCTCATGGGTATTTGTGTCTTTTGCTACAACTATGAATCTTGAATGACGAATTGTGGCTCATGCTCGCTTGAACTGCTGTGTCTCTGGCTACAACTCTAAATCTGGAATGAGAGATTGTGGCTCAGGCTCGCTTGATGTGGCGTCGAAGCTTGTAGATGACCACCATTTCCCCCCCTGTCAGGTACAAGGTGAGATGATGGCGAAAAATCAATTGCAAGTTTGTTCAATATTCTAGAACAAGTTCTGACATGTGACTTAAACATCTTGGCTGTTGATGCCCATCGCTAAGAAGCGATCCATCCAAGATAATCTTTGTTCTTGCAGGAGTCTTGTTTCTGAAGCATCTGTGTAAAGAATGGGTGTGCCGACCATAGTGCTTGCATGGGTGAAGATCGAAACGGTGATCTTTCATATGGCCAAATTGATCACAGTGTTGGAATTTTACAATTTGTTGTTGCTGCTTTGGAAGAGGAGCAAGATCTTGAACAGTTGCAGGTGAACTGTCATAAAGAAATCCGGAACTCTGAAATTTGATGGGCTTGGAGTAGTCTGGAATATGAAAGGGCAACTCCTTTTCATACCCAAGACCAATTTTGTGCTTGTTATGGACAAGCTCTTTCGAAGGTCTGATGATGGGCTTGGGAAGTGTGTACTAAATTGTTGCATTTGCATGTAACTCTGTTCTTGTACAAAGAATTGAATGTGAATCAACTACAACTTTATATTCTTGCTACTGATAGGAGTCCCTCTCAATTTTCTGAACAGAAACAGGCTCAGAATGATGAATCTTTTGTTGAAGCTCATCTTGGTGACGCTGAGACTCCAACTGCAAAAACTCAATCTTGTCTTGTGCATATTGCAAGCAAGTTTGAATATTAAAAAGAGCATTCTTGCTCGTTTTTACCATATCATGAACAGTGGAATGAATGAGGTTATTCAATAGCTCTAATGCATCATTGATTTTAGTCATTTTCTCAACAACTCAAAGTTACACTTCAAACTCTGACTGCAACTATAAACTAAGAATCAACACCCACTCACTATGTCAGTACAATTAGATTATACAACAGGTTGCAATTGTCTTCAAAAAACAATGATGGAGCTCAAATTCAGTTGTGTTTGGTTTCATGTCAAGCTTTCAACCAATATATAAGCAATGACAACTTGTTATGATACCAAACTATCTCTCAACACTTCTTATGACATTACATATTAACCATACATGCTTCAAATTCTCAACATATGTACTCTTCAACATATTTCATATGAACTTTATACTACGACCCTTTCAATCACTTGTTTCCACTGTAAAAATACACAATTCTCGTATAAATTCTGCACTTCAATTTTTTCTATTTTTTTAGTTTTTTATTTCTATTTTTATTTTTTTTCAAAAAACAAGAGGTATTATGTGAGGGAGGGTTTATTTGGGGAAGGTATTTACTAGGGAAAGAATTCACTGGGGGAGGTATTGTCTAGAGAAGGAATTTACTAGAGGAGGTTTTTACTGGGGAAGGCGTTTGCTGTAAAAAAAAATTAAATTTGAAATGGGTCGTACAGGTCAAGGGCGGGAAGGTCGAGCTTCTGTTAGAGGGGAGGGGAGGGTTGAGCGGCCGTGAGAGGGGAGGGGAGTGGGTATGTGAGTAGGGATAGGAGGGCCGAGGGTCTGCGAGAGGGGTTGGGGAGGGCTTTCAGCGAGGAGGGGAGGGTGGATTGTGAGCAGGGAGGGGAGGCCGAGGGCAGGGAGGGTCGTGAGTGGGGTAGCGAGAGGCCGGAGGGGAGGGGGCCGTGAGGTGGGTGAGGGGGCGAGGACCATGAGGTGGGTGAGAAGGTGAAAGGGTAGGGGCTATGAGAGGTGAGGGGCCGTGAGCTGGGTGAGCAGAGAGATGGGGCGCGCTGTCGTGAGTAGGAGGGTTGTGAGTTGGGGAGTGGTATGGGAGTGGATGCGAGCAGGTGCAATCACGGGTGGAGGGGAGTAGAGCTACAGCTGTGGTCGAGAAAAAATGCAGCAGGGAGCAGTGAGAAAACCTGTATATTTTAAAATGCACAGACTTTCAAATTCAGGCATATGTCAGTACACAACGCTACTCTTCGCAAAAATGATTTCTGAACGTAGCAAAATAATGAACGCAACAAAATAATTTTTTAATACTACAAAAATGATTTCTGAATGCTACGAAAATGCACAGGACTTTTGCAGGTTTACACATGCCACAAAAACAAGTGGCTCACACAAGATTGAACTGGTTATGAACGTATCAGCTCCGATACCATGTTAAACACACACATGGTGGATGAGAAAGTAAACACATTCAAAGAGAAAAATAAGCATTTGTTGCATTTCTATTACTCATAGATGCAAATTTATATTACATTAATGTGACTCTTGCATTCCACATTCCAAGGTCACTTGGACTCCTCTTTGTCCATTCGGCTTCCACACCTACACATTCAGGGTTATGTGTCCAACACAATGGTTACGAAAATATGTATACTCCATCACAACAGCATATTGTAATAAGAAATCCAAACCAATATTTAATACAAAGATGTATTTCTTCTATGCTTATTATATATTTTAGATTCATCTACATCTACTCAAGGAAAAATAAAAATTAAGTTTAATGGTTGGAAATTTCCGAGCGATTTAAGCTTGGGAAACCTTCTTAACCTTCTAATTCACTATCTTGCTTGTAATTCTTCATCTTATAGTCTGATTACATTTTTTATCAATTTTAATTTTCATTGTTATATGAAATAAAATTTATACATAAATATGATATAATGCAACTTGTAAATATTTTAAGATTTATAAATTTTAAAGGTATTTCTAAGCTTATTACATTTTAGAATTTTTTAACAATATTCGTAATTTTTTTTTGCCGAAATCCCACTAAAGATTTAGAAAAATTGTAGATATCAATTGATGAGATTGCACAATTTAAGCGCAATAACAATTTTCTAAGGCGCCAAGCCCATTTATACATCAAAGATGTAATTTCAACAATGAAAATTTGTGATCTAACCAATTTTTATTTTCATTTTTTATCAAAGAAATCAACTTCAACCTGAAGGCAAGAGTGAGTTTGCTAGTACCAAGTCTACCCACAATTATACTCAATTAATTGTGATTTTCTCAAACTCGAATCAATTACAACAACATTCTTCAAAGCATAAAAGCTCAACATGTCACTAATGAGGATTTGAACATGGGCGAGAAGATAACAATCATCGTGGTCAACAACCTAAAACAACACAAATTAACATAGTCTAACCGAAAACTATAAGGCTAAATTTTAATAATGATGGTTAAAAAAATGCCCAAATAATATAATATTTAGATTTCTTTTATTCTAACTTTTCATTAAAATTAATAAAATATATTTATCCCTTTTTCATAAAAATTTACAATTAACCTAAAAAATAAATAATTTTGATTAATATGAACAAAATAATTTCTTCATCTACATTATCCTTTTTAAAATAAATTAAAAAAAACAAAAACACACCAAACTTACAAAGAGATAGATCTTTGTAATTGTTTAAAAAAAAAATAACTAGCTCCAATTTTAACAAATACAATAAAAGTTTATCGTCAAATAAAGTCAAGTAAAAAATACTCGACGTTCCGATGAAATTTTATATGAAACTTCTAAATTAGATTCTAAAATCCATTTGCCACATTGTTAAGGGAGTCGGTGTTCACCAAACAACACTCTGTACAATCAAAAGTTCTCTCCTTCGTTGGTAATGAACTCCAATCTCTAGAAAAAAAAACAACCCACAATCTAATGAGATTTTAACAAAAAGTTTTTTGATTATAGAGTAGAGTGTTCATGAACAACATTTTTAAATGTCAACTCCTTCATTAGCAATTCCACAAAATGAGATTTTAACAAAAAAAATTTTGATTATAGAGTAGAGTGTTCATGAACAACATTTTTAAATGTCACCTCATTCATTAGCAGCTCCACAAATGAACTCCTTAGACACAAACGGCCAAAATACTCACCTCAAACGTCGTCTACTTCATTAACAACTACTAACAAACAAACGTCAGCGAAATGCTCTGATTAGCATGTGGGTTTCTAGGCAAATTCTCAATGTTCAATAAACCCTGGCAAATTGTCAATGTCTAGAACAACAAAGGTTTCTGACACATGCCCAATGGCATTATCTCTCACAATGTCCAGAACAACAAAGGTTTCTGACACATGCCCAAGGGAATCCTAGTGTTTCTAGAACAAAACGAAAATCGAAATTCAGAAAACGATGAAGATGATTAATGTGGAATGAAACCCAATCATGGGACATGTCACTTAGAAAATGACTTATTATTTTAGAAGTTGTTTTTAGTGCGATTTTTTTAGAGTTTTAGGTGCCGAAATCTGGTGAAAAAATTTGAGTTAAAATCTTGATTTATGTTATTTAAACTGGTTTTTTGATTGTATATATGGATTCAACACCCTAAAAAACCTTTAGGGCACTTTGATTGTGTAATGTTATCCATCAAACTTTTATTTCCAATGAATTCCTGCCGGATTTTAGAGAAATTAGATCGAGAAAATCCACCGGAAAAACTTTCAAAAAGTCGCACTAAAGACTACTCGATTATTTTACTTAACATTATTTAGACAAGTGAAAATTTGTTCAAGGTTTATTAACATTATGTAGGTAGGTAACAGAGTTGATTTTAATGCGATTTTTTTTTGGAATTTTGATATATTTTTTGGCCGAAATCTGATGGAAAAATTTAAGGTGAAATCTTGACTTGTGTTATTTAAACTGGTGAAAGACTTTATATATATTTTATGGATCACAGAAGTAAAATTCTTAATATTGAAGCGCTGCTCGGTAGGGCCTTGGCACTAAAAGTCCATCATTTCGAATGGGCACGTTTGCGGGTATCTAAGATTTGGCAAAACATACTTGGATGTGATTATCACCGAAAGACTATATATAGATTTTATGGATCACAGAAGCAAAATTCCTAATATTGAAACCTTGCTCGATAAGGCCTTGGCACTAAAAGTCCATCATTTTGAACAGGCACACGTTTGCGGTTATCTAAGATTGGCAAAATATACTTAGATGTGATTATCACCGAAATACTTTATATACATTTTATGGATCACGAGAAGCAAAATTCCTAATATTGAAACCCTGCTCAGTAGGGCCTTGGCACTAAAAGTCCATCATTTTGAACGGGCACATTTGCGGGTATCTAAAATTTGGCAAAATATACTTAGATGTGATTATCACCGAAAGACTATATATAGATTTTATGGATCATAGAAGCAAAATTCCTAATATTGAAACCTTGCTCGGTAGGGCCTTGGCACTAAAAGTCCATCATTTTGAACGGGCACGTTTGCGGGTATCTAAGATTGGCAAAATATACTTCGATGTGATTATCACCGAAAGACTTTATATACATTTTATGAATCACATAAGCAAACTTTCTAATATTGATACCCTCCTCAGTAGGGCCTTGGCACTAAAAGTCCATCATTTTGAATGGACACGTTTGCGTGTATCTAAGATAGGCAAAATATACTTAGATGTGATTATCACCGAAAGACTTTATATACATTTTATTGATCACAGAAGCAAACTTCCTAATATTGAAACCCTGCTCGGTAGGTCCTTGGCACTAAAAGTCCATCATTTTGAACGTACACGTTTGCGGGTATCTAAGATTGACAAAATATATTTAGATGTGATTATCACCGAAAGACTTTATATACATTTTATGGATCAAAGAAGCAAAATTCCTAATATTGAAAACCTGCTCAATAGGGCCTTGGCACTAAAAGTCCATCATTTTGAACGAGCACGTTTGCGGGTACCTAAGATAGGAAAAATAAACTTAGATGTGATTATCACCGAAAGACTTTATATACATTTTATTGATCACAGAAACAAAATTCCTAATATTGAAACCCTGCTCGGTAGGTCCTTGGCACTAAAAATCCATCATTTTGAATGGACATGTTTGTGGATATTTAGATTGGTAAAATATACTTAGATGTGATTATCACCGAAAAAATTTATATACATATATGAATTCAACACCCTGAAAACTTCAAGATACTTTGATTGTGCAGAGTTTATCCATCAAACTGGTGATTTCATTGAATTCCTGTCACATTTTAGACAAATTAAATTGAATTTTTTTTCAAAAAATCACATTAAAGACAACTCATTTAAAAACCCATTAATATGTCCAAACACTTTCATTTTTAAACTACATAAACAATCAATTTTCATTTTTAAAATAACTAAATAATTTCGTAGTTCCCCAAGGGGACTTTTTGTTGATTGGAGAATCTTGCCTCAGGGGCCAGGGGAAACAGGACATTCCAAACACAAATGATATGATTCCAATGCAAACACGTTGAGAGGCCTTCCAATCCAAAATCACCTCTCCCAATTTTGGTCTCGATCACTGTGATATGACTAGACTTGCAAGGTGGGTTCTGTTGTTGGTCAACTAATTAAATTATGTGCAAACGTGGTCATGGTCTTCACTCTCTTGCACCTCTTCATGTACCAAAGCACTCGTGAGGGTTAATTAAAATTCTTGTCAAGAAAAAAATTGTTTTCCAAAGATCTTCGAGGAAGTTGAGGTTAAACAAAAAACAGTTGCTAAGAGTTGTTTCAGATTATTATTTGAAAAAAAATGTTTTCCTAAACACTTCGAGTAAGTTGAGGTGATGCCTCTTTGACAAGGTTGACATTGAAGGGATATTTGGTAAAGGACCAGCGTGCATAGTAATTAGAAATGACAATCATTCTCGATTACTTAATCTTTTGGCTACTTTAAAATTACAAAAAATCAAATTAGCGAAAACTCATGATGTGAGAATTGAATTAACATTGATGCAATGTACTTTACGTTTGCATGTAGAAATTTGTGTGTTTTGTACTAATATGTTGAAAATGTTAATATAATTAACAAATATATTCAATAATATTTGTAATGTATTTTATATATATTTATATTATATAAATTTATATGAGTAATTTTTTATTTTCTAAAATAAAATAAAATAAAATAATAAAATATCTGATTAATTGGTTTTTTAATGTTATTAATGTATTTAATTATTTTTTAAAATAATAAGACATTATAAAAAGGAATTTATTTAAACATTAGAATTATTTAGAAATATTAATTTACAATTTACAACTATAACATTAAATAAAATATTAGTTTAAAATATGCTTTAATGTTTCAATTGATCATTTAAAAATATTTAGCTTACAATTTACATCTATAAGATGTAAATCAAAATTTAGTTTAGAAAAATACTTTAATAATCTATCAATCACATTTACACTTATAGAGAACACAATTAACAAATACTATAATTGATTTACATCTACATGATATAAAATTAAGGTAGATGTGTATTTAGAGTTAGTTGTCAAACATGTGAGTTACAAATAACGTTACAAAATAGACATAGCCCACTAGATGTCGTCGTGATATGAAATATTATGTAAACAATGAGATTCAATGTTAAAATCCCTGTGGCCCAAGCTAGCCAAAAAAAACATTACACCATAGACATGTAAGTAAGGAAAAACCCACCTTATGTTCCTTTAATGCTTGCCAACTTATAAATTTCCTCATCCCATTATGTGGTCAAATACGTAAGGTTGCATAACACTACATGCACATATATGTGGAACAAAGCCCATCTCTCTACCATCCTCGGGCCTAACAAAAAAATTACACAAGGTTTGGAGCTAAGAGCGATGGAAATGACTTTCACCCCAATAGCAAGGGTTTCACTCCCATATGGGTTATAACACCACCTTAAGGTAACAATGAAGCACTTATAGATTATAAAACCAAGTAAGGTACGCAAAACAACATCCAGACACACATGTGGATCAAAACTTACTTGTCCAATCTTCTTAAGGCCAATCTAATATTATGTTTACTTGCACCTTAAAGTAACAATAGAGAGTTAGACAATACAATAACTCCGAGATAAATTCGAAGCATTAGACATGTCCACAAACATGGGCACATCAACCCCATATTCTCCTAATATTTTGGAAATTTTCTTATGACAAATCATTAATTATTTGTTTTGACTTCAGTATTGTATGAAAAATGCACTATGTTTAAATCAATCTTTCTTAAGCTAAGTCGATATGAAAGATGTGAGTTAAATATAGTCTAGACTTCACTATTGTATGGAAAATGCATTATATTTAAATCAATCTCTCTTATGTAAAGTTCATATAAAATATGTGAGTTAAATATATAAACCTATATCCCCATGTTCTCCTTGAGACATTAAAATTTTGAAAACTAATTTATGATTAACCAATCAAGTCTTTATTGTTGCATGCGAAATACACAAAGTTGAGATCTCTCTCCCCTATGATAAAGTGAAATAATAAAACATTAGTTCAACATAGAATCCTTGATCCTCCTGTTCTTTTTTAAACTTATCAAAATTGCGAGGATTACAAATTGACTATGGATTAGTCTTTGTTGGTGCATAGAAAAAGCACAACATTTAAATCTCTCTCCTTCATGTTAAGGTGAAATAAAAATTGAAAATTGAATCTATAAACCTTGATACTCATGTTCTTCTAAAGAATTGTAAAATTTTGGAGACTATGCACTTATCAATTAATAAAATTTTCTTTGTTGCTTGAGAAAAGCTCAAAATTTAACTCTCCCATATTAAAATGAGAAAGAATAATTGAATATATAAGCACAATTCCTATGTTTTCCTCTAGATTTATTAAAATTTTGCAAATTATTCTATCACCAATTGCTCAAGTAGTTAGTGTTCCATGGAAAATACTCAACGCTCAAATATTGCTCCTCATAAAATTAGAAACATGAGTTAAATATGTAAATCTAGATAAAAGCCTCTCTTTTTTGACATATATTAAAAGTCACTAGATAATTGTATGGAAAAAATGCAAACTTTAAATATCTTTCATAGGTCAAAGTGAAAAAAAATACCACTAAATATAAACTTTTCACATATATTGCATTGAAGTATTGAATAATAAAATTGAAATATAAAATTTTCATATATTATGTTAAAGTGAAAAAAAAAAGAGAAAACGATTGGGAACCTTAGCATGTTGCCACCAATGATGCACACTGAAACCTTCTGGCCCGCAGATTAGTGATCCTGCTCCATTGTGACAACATTTCACTTCAGAGAGAGTTATGCTTTGAAACTGGGCATACAAGGGCTTCACACTTTTTCAGTCGCCTAGGTTTTGGGGAGATCTCCTCATTTAATCCCCACAAAACCCTCGCTTTAGACTGGTTTTCAGATGGTGGGAAAAAGGGCAACAAAGATATTCAACTCAGAGAAAAAGGATTTCAAATCTCGATCAAAACTCTCATGGGGCATTCCATCTAGATCTGGGTGCAAGAGGAACAAAATGTGAGTCTCATAAAGTGAATTATGAAATAATGTATGGGGATTCCCACAACTCTACAATGCCTCCTAAACAAAGCAAAAACAATTATGATATCACATACAACTAAAGTTTTATGGCATATCCCTAGACACTACAATGTTTCTAGTGCAAAAATTGCATGGGGGTATCGTGGGATCGGATGCAATGCGTGGAAAGGGGCTAGTTCAAATGGAACAACCATCCTCTATCCTAGGGTCGTACATTGTGGAGAAGGTGGATGATATGCCATCATTGGAAATTTAAAACCAATAGGTAAACCATATTTTTTCTTTCCTTCATTCAAGGGCTATCATCAATAGATTCAATGGGTTTTGGCCAAAAACATATGCCTTGCATCAATGGATTTTCACAATATGGACAAAAATTTGACATCTACCTCTGCTCCAAGGGCCTTTTCATTGTCTAGTTTAATACTTGAGAGGATCTTGGCAAAGTTCTGAACGAAGGATCCTGGTTCTAGGGAAGAGCATGTATTTTTCATAACTCCATGGTTTCTGGATTTGACCCCACAATGATGGTCGTCACAAAGATGTCGATATGGGTGCAACTTCCAAATGTACCCCTCCCTTTCTAACATCACAATCTTCTAAAATACGTTGGGAATATTGTGAGCATTTAAAAAAAATAGATAATGAGTGAATTCAATAAGGACTATTTACTTTTGCTTGAATTTGTGTTGAAATAGACCTAAGAAAAACTCTTCCTGATTGCATAACACTAAAAAAGGAAAATTTCAATGGATCTAAAGTCTAGACTACAAAAACACAACGTTCGAATGTCACACATGATTTCAAACAAGACACTTGTAGGATTGTTGGCTATAAGCCAAAAACCCCCAACAAAGAAAAAGGGGCAAGCCCACAACATAAAAGATTTTTAGCCATTTGATCCCACATGTTTGGAGGATGAAGAAGAGGTCACACCTACCCAAGATAATAAGAATACTCAGAATATTGATGACACATTTTAGCTCGTACATAATGAAGACGACGATGAGATGAAACACGAATCCAGTTCTATTGGTCTGCTAATATGGAAAAAAGACGGGATGGGAGGCACAAAGAGACTACATGAATCGAGAAGTTCAACTATGAAAAAGATGAAGCTCCTCTGGTGAAAGGGATGGATTTGTAAGTAGTTCTTATCGGCTCGCTCGAAGGGAGTTGGCAAAAGGTTCAAGAAAAGAAGGGAAACAAAGTGAAAATAAATGATTGTTATAAATCTTGAACCTTATGTTTTCTAGCATTGAAAAGGTTGGAAATATTTTTCTCTCAAGGCTTTGTTATTGATTCTCAAAATGTTTCAATGCATATGCAAAATGTAATTTTATTCCTTTTTAAAATTGCAATACAATTACATCTTAAATAAAAATATGAGAATGGAAGGAATTCTGGAAACCCTTGCGGTGGCTAGGGTTTTTCCCTAGCCTTCCAATATTTTCTTTGTTCGCGCATATTTTCTCCAGATCTCTTTTGCATATCGTTCAATAGTGAATCTCTGTGATTTGACAAAAACAATATTGTCTTTTGTAGGTATGGTTCTCGGTCAAGCTAGCTTTTCTTTAGTTTCGTACAACTCTGGAAAGTTGAGGTTTTTTTGTTGTGGTTTTTGATAATATAAAGGACAAGAAGGAAATCTATGAAGCTGGATCGTGGTTTTGGAGTAGTGTTGGCCTCTTCATGCAGCCTTAGACTCCCACTTTTGATCTGGCATCGACATCAATCTCCACAACCCCAGTTTGGGTAAGGCTTTTGATCCTTCCCTTGCATTTTTGGAATCTTACATCGCTTTCCTCCACTGGGAATGTGTTGGGAAAGTTTTATCGCTATTGTTTTGAAATACAAAAGCTTTACAAGACTACTTATGTCTGCATTTGTGTGGAGATGAACTTCAACAAGGGATTTCCCAAAAAGAGATTATTTTGACGACTACAAACTATGTTTGGGTCTAAAAACTCGACCATGAGAATATTTCATTTCAGTGTAAAGCATGTTATGAAATGAGACATGTAACTAAAAACTGCCCCAAATAATCTCGGAGTACCAAAGACTGGACAAAATCCTGACACCCCAAATGGTGAGAAGGAGCACAGGGTGATTACTATATGGTATACAAAGAGGAAGAGCTTTAAAACAAGAGAGAACCAAAAGACAAGAAGGATGCAATTTTTTGGACATTGAATAAACTAGCGCTCCCCATGTGTTTTGCAACATGTGCTTAATTGCCTCTCGTGTATCCATTAACTCTGGTGATGCGTCCATTTACTAACACTTGCAAGTTTTGGTGTAACGACAATCATGATTCCAACGAGTGGTATGAGAGACAAAGGTCTCAAGTTCAAATCACACCCGACTCACATTGGGGGGGTGGGGGGGGGGGGGAGATTGTTGGACATTGGATAAACCAATGCTCCCTGTGTATTTTGCGACATGTGCTTAACTGAATCTCGTGGATCTGCTAACTCTAGCGATGCATCCGTTTACTAACACTTGCGGGTTTGGTGTAACGACAAATAGTGATTCCAACATAATCATGGCCAAAGAAATCGCATTTGCGACAACAAAATCTAATCAAGAAAAATCACATGCCAATGTGGATCCTCTGGTCGCTAGTAAAGATTGCCCGGATGCAACATTAGCGGAAAAGCAACAATCCCTCGTGGAAAAGGGATCTCCTCTGGAAACCATAAGGAATGATATTGAAAAGGCAACTTCTAGGGCAGATCAGGTGGATGAGGAATATCTCAAGAATATTATCGTGCACTTGTCGAAGAATGATCTGTCTGAATTTGCAGAAAATGAGGGTTGGACTCAAATTGGGAAGAAAAGAAAAAGCTTTTCACCAAGAAAAACAAGAAGTGAGACTAGATCAAAATAAAATTAGTGAAAATGGTATATAAATGTGTCTAGGTTTTTGGGGACTTTTGGAAATTTTTTACTTGAAAAGAAACTAATTTTTTTGTGTTACGGAGAGTTTGCTTGAGAATTTGGATTGAACTTCCGTGCTCAATCTCATTTTTGCAAGCCTTGGTTATCTCTTAAACATGTAAATGGTTCTGTCCATATATCCATATGTTATGTTTTAATATAAATGAGTTTAAATTTTTTTACAATAAAATTAAGCTCGGGAAAAAATGAAAAAAAAAATTGAATCAAATGAAAAACTGCAAAATGCAAACCATACTATATTAAAGTAGAAATTAAGAAAAAATATTAAAAAATTGTTTTATTTTATACAAAAGTTTTAAATTAAATTAGATGAACGATTGAGATTAAATATATCATCCTAGATTTCCTTTTTTAATACTTTAATCTTCATACTTCATAAAAATCTGCGTAATTTTTATACTCATTAAATCTGTCTAGCAATATCCCGGTGAAATCAGTGAATATATTTTTAACTAATTGACGATTCAAGTATCTGTTCCTACATGGACCTGGCGTTCCTGTGAAATTAAAAGCACATTTACATAAAACTTATATTTTATTGTTCTTTCTTAAGTTCATTAAAATTTTCGCAAATATCTTGCCATCAATTTAATGGAAACACGTTAAATTGACAAAAATCAAGGCATAGGTCTCTACCTGAAATCATAAATATTCCTACATGATTATGACGCATAGCTTGACAGAGACAAATCGACACCCTCCTTCCACATGTGGCAGTGGGTACCTGCGAAGGTTAATGCCTCTAGGGAAATGTGAAGCTCAACTACTAAAACCCTTCAGCAGTCCAAAAGCCTAAACTAATGTTTAAAACCCCTTTGAAGTAGTTAGCTTAATGGCTTTAACGTTAGATTTGGAAAGGAAGAGAAGCGAAGGCCTTGTATCGACAGCTTGTGTTGTTGCGCAAAACCCATGTGGCTGATGCGCATTTTGTGTTATGCTCTACATCTTACAGCAAGCCATTCCAATGTCACTTATCGATAAGGTTTGACCAGCAACCGCCGGAAGCGGCTCCACTAAATTTATCCAAGGAAACTTTTAATATTATTATGAGACCCAACCTTTTACCCAGCGAACATGTAAGGATATGTTGTGTCGCCGTGTTAAAAAACACAATAAAATATTGGCTTCCAAGCGCCTTTTTAAATTATTAAATTAATTAATTACGAGGAGGGGCAGCACAGCGGCGTACATAAGTACAGAGAGTCCAATTATTTTGCTGACACGCAGCTCCGTGTGCTGGCAGGGCAGGGCAGGCATGGCGGGCAGGGGCAGCGTTGAAGATTCTCCCAGAACGTAGGAAGGGTCAGCCAAACAACAAATGTTATGTCTGGGCGGAACATGGGGTTGGTTGGATTGAGCGCGACTCGTGACTCGCGAGCATCATGAACAGTACTAAACTCACTGCACACACGTCCTACCTGCTGCACCGGGGCAGGCTGGGCAGCGGTTCGGAGAGAGAAGAGAGACGTAAAGTGGTCTTCGCTTTCCTTGAGGAAGGAAAGAGAGTGGGACCCACGGAAAGACGTATGGTTCGCGGCATCGTTGCCGAGATAGTCCCCCTGACCCCCTTGCTAGTTCATCATGTGACCATCCCCGGCGGGCTGAGTCCCTAGTTGTAACTCTTACTTTTCCAAGGTATTTTTTTAATTGTCCGTTCAATCACGTGGAGAAGTTGGAGGTGAGAAGAGGCAGGCAATGGCTAGATGGCGAGCGATACACAGCTCCTTGCTTTTTCGAGAGCTGTGCAAATTTCCGAGGAGACAGACGATCAGTCTATCTCCATCGATCCATGAACAGATACATGCTTAGATACATGGATGGCCTCTCCCTTCCCTGCAATTCTCTGTTCATATTTTCCTTCTAAATCTGCAATGGCGTCTTTTAAACTCTTTACCTTGTTAGATTTCCTATTTGTTGTTTCCTCTGTGTGAGGAAGCCAAGTTGGAGTTTGATTTGGCAAAACTCGAGGGAGTTGTTGTCGTCGTCGTCGTAGTCGTCTTTGTCTTGTGTGGTTGAGATTTGTTGACCTGTTAACCGCTGCCGCTGTTTGATATTTACAACAATCGTTCACCCTTTGTTTAGAATTGCTATACCCACCCATTGTTCAATCTTTCATCCGCTAGCTAAAGTTAACCATGTTTGCTGTGGGAGCTCATACATTGGGTATGATTCTCTGTACCAATTTGGCACATTTCTTTCAACACTGTCAATTTAGCTGAGGGCTTTGCATAATTGGGAACAACCTTCAGATCTGATCTGAGCTTGCCGTCTTATAATGGGGTTCTAGATCTCTTCTAGTTGGGTATATTTCGAGAGCTCAACCGTGATCTCTGTCGGGTATCACTCCCTGTTTTTCTGTGTTTACTATTTCTGCTATTGCAAAAGGGCATTTTTTGAAATGTATTTCTTGAATGTTGAATAATTTTGAACCGAGGGAAGGAAGATAAGCAAAAGCCTGAATCACACTGTAAGACATATGACTTATTGAGACAAAATAAAGAGGGCAGTGGAGTGAAGTGAAGACAAATGAAAAGTCTTGTCGAAAGCAGGATCTGGCATAATGTGGCACAGGGAAATAGAAGAAGAATATGTCTATGTGATAGAACTCAAACTCGCTGTTACATAAAATTGTCACACTGTTAACCGCAAGGCCAAGATAGTTTTTCCTTTCCTATTTTTTTTTTTGGGTTCTTATGGAGAACCAAAGTACAGGTATTTCAGAAGGTGCGAGTGGCGAGGGGTTTTGCAGCACAAAGATGCCTCAAGTCACGCCATTCAAGCCCACAGCGAGAAAGCGCAAGTTAGTTTTTGATGATGATCCATCGACTGCAACCAGACACGCACAGGCACAGGCACAGTGGTCAGCTCAGAACCCACCAGCAGTTGCAGGAGGGATGGGTTCTCATAATTATCTCGGTCCACCAGCAAGAGCAGGAGCGACAGTTTCTCATAATTATTTTGGTTCGCCAGTACCAAGGGTGATGAGTTCTCATAACTATTTCAGTCCACCACCGGCAGGAGAGATGGGTTCTGATCATATTAACATAAACAGAGGCAGTGTCGGTTGGTTCTGTCCATCCAACACTCAGATCTCAAATCCTCCTCCAATGGAAGATGCTGCTGCTTATGTGACTACACCTGTATCTTCTATGAATACCCCTTCATCTTATGTGAATACCCCTCCCAGAGTTCCTCTCCCAACGGAAGAGGCTGCAACAGCTTATGTGAATACGCCTCCGAGACATGCGTCCCAACATGAATATGTTCGGAACGAGAGCAGTGTTGACTTATCATGTTTCAGCATTTCAGAAGAGGTATATGCCCTTTACAGGGATGCAAGAGCTAATCAACTATCCAATGCTGGCCTTGTCAGAAACAACGTTAATTTGACGTGTGGACATTATCAGCACAGCCCCAGCAACGGGAATTCTAACGCGCTTTATTCATGTTATGACAATCGCTGGAACAACTCCACCTACCCATATTTATCCTTCCTTGCTTGTGCAAGTAAGTTCCTTACCACCAAGATTCCTTTTCTCGTTTTCTTCTTTTATTAAATCCTACTTATTCAGAAATAACAAAAGAAATTAATCATATTAATGCACACCAGACATGGCACTCGTAATGGTAATATTTACATGTTTCTGCAGATGACATTCCAGTTCAGCACTTACAAAATACAGACATCTCCAATAAATCTCAAACACAAACACATACATTGTTATCCTTGCCAAGCACTGATGCTTCGTTGGCACCTGTGACTCCTGAAAAAAACATTCAAAATGAAAGAGCACCAGTGACTCCTGAAAAAAACATTCAAAGTGAAAGAGAAAGCACATTGGAACAAAAATCTTCATCTTCTGCTGCTGATGTAAGTTTAGAAGGAAAAGTTGTTGCACATGAACAACAACCAGATCCTTTAAATTTAAGGCTTCCCACCGATGTCAAGGATACCAATGACCAATTAGCTTCTGAAGGTCAAATAGATGGTTTTGATTTTGATTTAAACAAAACTCCTCCTGCGAAAGCTAAGAGAAAGAAGCATAGACCAAAAGTTATACGGGAAGGCTCTTCTGCTAGGAAATCAAAAGCAAAGAATCTACAACAGCCCATTGCAGAAAGTAATTCTGAAGGTGATAAAATATTATCTGACAATCCATGCATATCAGAAGATACTAGCTTGGATAAAGAAACATCGCAGAAATTGCAGGTCAATAAATCTGTCCAAACTGATCAGCTTGTAGATGTCTCTCCTCATCCTGCTAGGAAGTCAAAAACAACGAATCTCCAGCAGCCCATTGCAGAGAGGAATTCTGAAGGTGATAAAATATTATCTGACAATCCATGCATATCAGAAGATACTAGCTTGGACAAAGAAACCTTGCAGAAATTGCAGGTCAATAAATCTGTTCAAGCTGATCAACTTGTAGATGGCTCTCCTCATGCATGCGAAGAGGAGCCAGCAAGTTTCTCAAAAGAACCCCCATATGCTCAAAAAGAAGAGATTGACCAGGAAACAGAGAAATCCCAGGTTCTGCAGCAACACCACATTCAATCTGTGGGACCAATTGTGACTGCTGAACTTCTCAACTTACAAACAACATTGATGCCATCACTTCAAGAAGGAAATCTCTTCATGAATTCCAATAACAAAAGTTCCAGCACAATAGATAACTTAACACAAAGTCCTAGCATTGTTTCTTCTGTGAGACGGAAGTCTGCGAGAGAGAATGTAAAAACACTTGCCCGGAAAAGAGATCAGCTTGTTAATAAAGAAATGTGCATAAATACTCGAGAAGAAACAAAAACCATGACATCACAATCATTTCCTACCAATGATCCTCCTGACAAGTTGATGAAGCAAAGGAGAAAGAAGAGGCAAACAAGGAAGCTTGCAAGCCTAACTAGTGACACTTCATGTAAAGTTTCCACAAATGCAGATTTTGAGTTTAGAGTAGGAGATCAAGCAAATACAACCATTGCAGCTTGTCAACCATTAGGTGGACATAATAGCAGTTATTGTGGTATGTCATATTCCTATTGGGGTGCACACATGCAGAAAATGCATCCTCTGCCTCAGAATGTGCATTGGATTGGCTTCAAGAATTCTGTTTATGACAGTCAAAGCAGTAATAATTTATTGGAACCTGGTAATTCAAGTCCCTCTTCGAAAGCAAGTTCTTCACTACTGGATATTGTGGACACAATGATACAGAGACTTAAAGATCTTCACATTGATGAAAAACATCAGGACAACATTAATCAAGGTCTGCAAATGGTTCCATCTAATGGAAATGGTGAGTTGGTACCTTATGTAGGAAATCATGCTATGGTTCCATATGAAGGGCCATTTCATCCTTTGAAAAAGAAAAAGCCCCGACCACGAGTTGACTTGGATATCGAGACAAGCATAGCCTGGCGACTCCTAATGGGTAAGGCAAGTGATCAGGATAAACAAGCAGCGACAGACGGGGATAGAGAGCTAAGGTGGGAGGAAGAAAGAAATATTTTCAAAGGACGAGCTGAATCTTTCATAGCTCGCATGCATTTAGTACAAGGTATATACAAATTTCAGCTGAGCTAATCTTTTATATCTTATGGATTTGTTGCAAATGCTACTATGCTTCTAGGTAAAAAGCTTATTTATTAACTGACATAATAGAAATCTAACTTTATGATCGCCATGGCCCACATGCTCATAATTTCGTTGATAGTAGCCCTAGTGACTGCACCCTAAGGGGTTAAATGATAAAAGCTCATTAATTTGCCTCTACATCATGAGGAAATGACAAGCCATACATATACAGGTGTCAGCACATGCAGATGTCCCCATAGATGGATAAAAACAATGAGAAAACACCCAAGTTTCATTGCAAAAGAAGGAAACTCCAAATAAATAGTTACCTTTGCCACTTCGGGAATATACTCTCTTTAGACTATTTTTATGCTTAAGGTGGGACATTTTTATGAAAAACTACTCAACAATATAATGCAATCTATGCAGGGGACCGACGTTTCTCTCAGTGGAAAGGATCAGTTGTAGACTCAGTTGTTGGTGCATTTTTGACCCAGAATGTTTCTGATCATCTTTCAAGGTACAACAATAGCTTCTTCATTGCCTTATATAGATTACATCCCAAACCATGAATTTCCTTTTCTGATGCCATTATAAATTCCAGAAAGGAGAGCATTGTCTACTATTATAGCTGTGATTTGACAAGTAATTCTAAAAGCTAGTTTATGTCTTCTGCAGCTCAGCATTCATATCCCTTGCCTCACGATTCCCCCCTGTCGAGAAGAATGAGGGTACCCCATGTGACAGCAACGATTTGGGGGAATCTGAGCTGGAGGTGAGCACACTTGCTTATGAAGTAAGTCAGACTGAGGAAAATCCAGGTCAGCTATTATCAGAACAGATTCCCGAGCACTCCCCAGTGAGCCCTGGGATGGACGAGTTGGGGGAAGAGAATCTTAACGAAAATGCTAATAGTGGTGAATCTCATGCTAGTAACTTATCAGGTGACAAAAGAAACTACGAAGACAATTGCCAGAAGATCACTTGTAACCATAGACATTGCATATCAGCAGACAAAATTAATGACTGTAATGTGTGGGAAAAAGTCCAGCAAGATCAGTGTTTGTCTGATGTCGATGTTCAGATGACAATGGCAAATAGACTTACTGATTCCACCAATCAGTGTGCTGATCGATTTGGATCAAGTTCAGCATCCAACTATGATACTGGAGAACAAATAAATGAAGACTGCTGGAATAGGATTGAGTCCTTCCCAGAACCTCAGTCCTTTACTCAACTTCTGAAAAATGTAGAAAACAACAAACTTTGGCATTTGAATGTTACTTGCAGCAGTTCTCAGACATCTACTTATGATGATACCACCAGTACATTGGTCCAGTTTCCACTTGCTCAATATGAAAACAGAGAAGTAAGTGAACTACGTGGAACAAATTTTACCCCTTTAGAGAGTTGCATTTCTGACTGGATAGTTAACCAGTATTCTGCTAGCAGGGCAGGTACCAGTGAGTTTTCACAAAATCAAGAAAATGGAGGGATTCCCTATGTTACTATACCTTTACTAGACAGGCATCAAGCCCATACAATCTTAAACTTGGAACCAGAGTCTGTCGGGCTAGGAAAAGATAAAACAGAAAATATTCCTCAGGATAAGCGAGCACATTCAGAGGGTCTAAAACACTCTGTTGCAGGGCAGAATATTGCAGGAATATCAGGAGAGGGTGGGAAACTATTACAAGTAAAAGTAAAGGGTGACGCTCAACCTGAAGAAGATCATATGATTGATTTCCTTGGACGAGCCCCTGAAAAAATTTGTGATAAGGTTTCTTGCACACAAGATAGTTTCCTAAGAGAAGCTACTATAAATGCTGCATCTACTCTCTGGTCCTTGGCACAAGGCAATTTAAATTTGAATCAAGAATGCTTGGATCCACCCCAAGATCAACCAACAGAGGCATCAGAGTTGGCTCAAAGTTCCACGCAAGAAGATCATCAAAAATCAGGAAATTTGGGACTAGAGGTCCCCAAATCTTCCTCTAAGGATGGGAAATCCAAGGCTCCTAAAATATACACCAGGAAAATCAGCGGCATTGCTAGAGCAAATATTGAAATGACCCAAAAGAATAACAAGCCAATGATTGACTGGGAATCCATGAGGGCAAAGGCTCCTATGTTCCATAAGAGAGAGAGAGATCCTGATACAAAGGATGCTATGAACTGGGAAGCAGTAAGATGTGCAGATGTTGAAGATATTGCTGAAACTATCAGGGAACGAGGGATGAACAACATTCTTGCTGGTAGAATAAAGGTACTGTCTTCTAAACTTCATGATGTACCGAAGCCTTAATTCTGTCGTTTGCTGTTATATCCGAGGATACTGCAGAATTCATTCTAGATGAAATTCCAACAGCAAACTATGTGTTTTTCATTTCAACAATAAATTGCAGAGCAAAAGGAAAAAATTTAACAAAAATTTTGGATAATCAAAAAATAAATAAAGTTGTTTGTTGACAGGATGAAAAATAGTCACAAAGTGCTCTGTAAGTAAAACTTCTGCATTCGACAATTCTTTTGCAACTATGCTTAGGTCTCTGTAAAACTTTTATTGTACACATTGTTTGGCAACAATCGTGTATTCTGATTTCCCACACATATAAAGATATCTAATTAAAGGTGGGAATCCAATCACAATTCATCTAATTGATTATTAAAATGAAGGCTCACAACTATATCAATGATCTGTACCAAGGTGAACATAGATAAGGTCAATCAGCATACTCACTGATAATAAGAGACTATATAATATGCAATTTGGGATTCCTGTATATTTTCGCATATAGCCTGCCTGTTCACTGATGAAAGCCCATTCAAACCTACATAGTATTGATAACACACCTGAATCCCAGTCTGTCATACCTGTAATTTACTAAATTGCAGCATATATCCTGCCTGTTCACTAATGAAAGCCCAAAGTCACATGCAGGTCTTGAAACCTACATAGTAATCAATAATAATCTGAATCCAAGTCTGTTTTAACTTATAATTTACCTCAAGTCACACGTAAGTCTTGAAACCTACATAGTAACTGATACTCATTTTAATCCAACTCTATTGTAATTTACCTGAATTGATGCTTACCTGCAATACCTCAATTATGCCCACTAATACCTCAATTATCAAAAGAAATGCAAAGTGTCTACCCACCATGTCTCCATTTGAGACATTTCTAAACTCAAAAATGAAGATGCTAACCTTCAAAATACCCAAGTGTCTAATTTCACCTAGACTTAAGACCAGTACAAAGTCAAATTCTTTTTTACTGTTCTTGTTCTTGCCAGTATTAAACAGTTTCTACCCACCATGTGTCCATTACAGACATTTCTAAACTCAAAAATGAAGATGCTAACCTTCAAAACACCCAAGTGTTCTAATTTCACCTAGACATTAGAACCAGTAAATTCACTGAATTTTCAATTCAATTCCCAGCTTGATTTGCCTCTTTTGTTGCCCAGTGCAGCCCATCTCATTATATTTTGAGTGGATCACATCAGATTGATGGGCATCTTAAGAGGCAGGCTGAAAAGAAGGGAAACAGATTGCAGCAGTCTATATTCATTTTCTAGTCAGCATTATACAGAATCAACCAAAAGCTAAACCTGCACATAAGTTTTGTTTTGTATTCAATGTGTTAAATTAGATCTTCCCATCACAGCATTTGGATTGTTGTGCATGGTCTGAGAATATATTACCTGTCATTTGATAAGGTTTATGGTTCTTCCATTTTTATCCCTATATATATCCTTTCTCTCCATAACTAAGATATATTTGTTTTAACATTTTAAATATTTGCCATGTATCCCAGAAAATAGTTGAATACTAAGCTTGATAAAAGTTCACACAGTAATAAGGTTTCTTAGAAAAGTCATCAGCCACTCTTGCATTTGCTGTCCAAGATGCATTTGGATGTGTAGACATGCACCCCATTCCCTAAACTTTAAAGTGAATATTCAACTCCCAGCCATTTAAACTTTAAAGTGAATATTCAACTCCCAGCTCGATTTTCTCCTCTTTTTCCCCAGTACAGATTATCACTTTTTATTTGGAGTGGATAACATCAGATTGATAGGCATGTAGAGAGGCGTGCCCAGAAGACAACAAAGGAATTGCAGCAGTCAGTATTCATTTACTAGTTACTGTTACCCACCAAAAGTGGGTAACCCCATAGGAGAATTTTTTTCTCCTATTCTGGACAGCCAGCCAGGCAGCAGCCCTATACATTGCTCAGTGTATAATGATATGCCACATCTTTCCACCATTTCCATTTGTCACACACGTCTCACCACCCAGCATTCCTCTTGAAGGGAGGTGGGTCACCAAATAGCAGGGACTTCAACCATTTTGCAATCATGTGCTTTTACTTAATGTTTTGAGCATTCTAACATGGATAAAGGGGTGATCTGGATGACTGACCGATCTTGACTATAAACTTGTTCTCTCATCTTATCAAGAGGGTTAGTTTTTGACCCTAGTTCAGTAGAGGCCTTAACATTATAGGAGTGGTCATTGTAGTATGTCCATAACCTTTCCAAATTTAACACTCTTCATCATTCCCTTGATTTCACATCCATCCATTGGGTTTGTTGTCATTGGTTTTGTTGCCTCAAAATCTAGCAGGTCTTGTAAGGGGTAACCTACAAGGCAAAAACTAGACTAAGGGACAACAATGAGGTTTGACCCACTGTCATCATAGCCACTACCTCCTACACTTTCGTGGATTTCACCACTAGGGAGGCTTCCCTTTAGTTAGGTCACCTAAGGATATATCAAGTTCAAGGATTGAAGTGACAAGAGAGGCTCGTAAAGGACAACTCTTTCTAAGGACAAGGCTCAACAAGTGTAAAGAGCTATTTGCACTTCTAAATAAGCCCTATTTAAGGCACAAGTGACCTAGGGCTTGAGAGATAACAAATCAAATGGGTTAACCTAGAACCAAGACGCCAAGAAAAGGTTTCCAAACAATGAATATTAGCAATCAAATGGAACAAGAAAGCTTCAACAAGGCCCCAAGATGAAACCTAGGGAGAACTAGGGTTTCCTAGTGCAAAATCTACCTATGGAAAAGGAATTCAGCCTTAGAATGGAGGGATTGGCCACTAAAAGGAGTTGATTTTGAAGCAACCAATACCCCTTCCAAGGATGAATCCTTCCACGATCGAAAACCTTTACTCTAAGTACATTCGTGCCCTAGCCCTACCTAGTGGCCTTACCTTAAGAGGGTCGAAAAATATATTATGAGAGCGAAAATGAGTTTTATGGAAAAAATTGTGTGATCAACAAAGTGACAAGATGAATGCCTAGGCCCTAGTCCTTGGGATGATGGAGCCTATGGGAGTGAAAAAATTGCTAGGTCTTGGTAAGAAAGAAAGGAATTTTGAAGCTCAAAAACCCTAATTATTACTTTTGTGAGGGATCATGGTCACTTGGGAGACTTAGTTTAAAGTACACCAAAGGGATTGCCATTTACATTCTACTAATGAGTAATGCATACAATGCCATTATCAAGATTCCATACATTGATTTTCAATAATTACTAACACAATAGAAACCTTAGATAACAAATCCTTCTATACATGAGACACAAGGATAGAAATTTATCAAATCCAAGGCCTACTTACAAGATAAAATGCATGTAAAATCTTTTATTGATCCAAAGTAACATCTCCAAGACCAAGAAAAAGCTCCAAAATGCAAAACTACACCAAACTATCACATCTCTATAAGAATCCAAGAAGGCCGAAAATCTCCAAGAGGGCCGAAATAGTTGCAAATGATGATGATCCAATACAAGAACCTATCCTCTTTTTATATGAGGATTAGGAATGCTAATTAGCTTACAGAACCCCTAAAAACAAGTTTGGAGCCTAAATGAACTTGGGTTACAATCCAACCCATTAGGTTTATGAAAAGATGCCCTAATTAGCCCACACATATGAGTCGTAGTCTCTATAGGGCTAACGTCATCCAATATAGGTGCTCCAAATGTCACGTCCAAGGGTGATGAGGTGTCTAAGGTAGCATAGAAGCATGTCAAGTCCATGATTTGAGGGTTGGCCTTCAAATCCACTTCATTGCCTCCTTTGGGAACCCAAGATCCAGCCAGGGCACCACAAAGTGGTCTCCATGGGTTTCCAACTGCATAAATTGGCCTCCTCTACTCCAACATTAGGGGGTTCTCAGTTTCAAGATCCCTTCCCTAGTCTCTCAATCTGAGACCAACCTCATCTAGGCTCTAAATCAACTATTGCCCCTCAATTCGTGTCAAGACCACCCTAGGGCATGCTAGCATCCTAAAGAAACATCAAACCTAGTGCAAAATCATCCAATGTCTTGGGTGTTGGATGTGCTTTAGGACATGTGTCATCTAATGATGCTGCTAGGAGGCCTCAGAGTCTCAACGCTTCGCTTGGTTGTGCCACTATACTTCTCTAAAAGGGCTTGGGTATGTGTGGAGAAGGTGACTAAGACCTGGGCTGCTGGACTACCTAACAAGAACAACATCGATTCTCATGAAAGTAACCAATCACTAGGGACTAAGGTCATTAATGTAGAATTTCCACGAAATTCTGGTCTGCTGTTATGAACAATCTGAAAATAATTTTTCTTTTCACACAGACACAAAATTTCTTTACCAAATAGTAGCGGAATATATCAGAAATAATTTCACAAAATTCACACAAAAACAACACAATTTTCCTAGGGAAACCAAGGAAAACCCTTGCTTGAGAATTTTATTGAAGAAAAATAGGCTACAGATCTCTTACAAATAACCCTGCTTCAATAGAGAATGCAATCTGATCTCTCAACCTTGAACTAGGCTTGAAACAACTCTTCAAGAATACTGATCTGCTTCCCAAGGGAAATTCTCCTCCAACAATTCGCACAAGATAAATCCTCTTACTTGTTCCTCTCACGAGATCTCTTGTTCACAAACTCGTGCTCAAGAATTGATTCATCAATTGTGTGCCTTCGACCTCCTTATAAGAGTTTTCTAAATTAGGAGTTGAACTAGAGCTTTTCTAGTTAATAAAAGTCAACACACTTAGTTAGCTGCATCCTCCTAAAATTCAGGAGGCTAACTCCACTTCTTCACTCAATTCCCAATTTAACTCACACTAGAAGACAATTAACTCAGTCTTGCACAAACTCACACTACTTAAACAACTTCTTGAACTCGTCCTTATCACTGGAACTTGTGCATGATTAAGAAGATCACAAATTCAATTCCTTGAATTAAGGCACAAATCAAGGAATTCATTCCTTTGCTATTTTCAACACTGCCTCTTAGTGAGGAAGGGATTCTGTACAACTCCCAACTTATCTTTGTGATGAACAAAACTGTTTCTTGTCAATGCCTTGGTCAAGATGTCTGTTGTCTGCTCCCCTGTTGGAATGTATGGTAGCTTGACTATCCCCTTCTGCACGCAATCTCTAAGATGGTGATATCGGATCTTGATATGCTTTGAGCGATCATGAAACACTGGATTCTCAGAGAGTTTAATGCAACTATGATTATAACAATGTATCATGCTAGGCTCCATCTTCTATTTGAAAAGTCCCACATGTAACTTCCTCATCCAAATAGCCTTGCAAGCTGCTTGACTAGTAGTTGTGTAATTGACCTCTGCTAAATTGAGTGCAAATGATCTCTGCTTCCTCATGTGCCAAGAAACTGCAGCTGACCCAATGCTGAAACTGCCACCTGAAGTACTCTTCTTGTCTGTGCAGCGCCCTGCCTAATCTGCATTTGTGAAGTCCTCAAGCCTCACTCCATCAACTTGTTTGTACCGCAATCCATAGTCCGTTGTGCCTTTGAGGTATATCAACACATGCTTTGCGGCAACCCAATGTACTCTAGTCAGTTCAACCATGAACTGACTTAGTTGGTTGACTGCAAAACAAATATTAGGTTGTGTGTTGACCGAGTACATCAACGATCCAATGAGCTGCATGTGTACCGTAGGATCCACTAGCTCTCCTTTGTCAGCATCCACCTTCCTCCAGTTTGTGACTAGAGGTGTGGCCATGGGCCTACAATCCTGCATATGAAACCTCCAGAGAATCTTTGTTGTGTACTTGCCCTGTCCCATGAAGATCTCACCATCACCTTGACAAACCTCCAAGCCAAGGAAATAGTGCATAAGGCCCATATACTTCATCTCAAGCTCCCTTGAAAGGTCCTCCTTGCAATCCTAGATCAGTCTCTCATCTCTAGTCAGTATAAGGTCATCGACATAGAGAACCAGAATGAGTGGAAGCCCTCCAACTATGATGTAGTATAGGTTGGGACCCACCTCACTCTCAGTGAAGCCCAAGGTCATCGACATAGAGAACTAGAATGAGTGGAAGACCTCCAACTATGATGTAGTACAGGTTGGGATCCACCTCAGTCTCAGTGAAGCCCAAGGTCATCGACATAGAGAACTAGAATGAGTGGAAGCCCTCCAACTATGATGTAATACAGGTTGGGATCCACTTCACTCTCAGTGAAGCCCAATCCTGGAAGGTAGTTTTCAATCCTGGTCTGCTTCTTTACCAAGGCCTTAAACTCCATGAACCTGTCTAAGATCTCATCTTTCTTTTTCATAAAGTAAATTTAATTTTTCTGAGAAAATCATCAATGAAAGTAACATAATACCCATGTCTCATCAGTGATGGAGAAGAAAAGGGCTCACACACATCTGAATGCACCGACTCCAAAATCCCTTTGGCTCTTCTGTCCCTACCATGGAAGAAAGACTTCACATACTTGCCAAGCATGCATCCCTTACACACTCCACCCTCATTAAGGCCTCCTGCTAGTAATCCTGTTGCAATCTGCTGAAGAATCTCCAACGCCCCATTATGCAAGTATCCCATGCACCTGTGCAAAAGTTCACTTACATCCGCACATCCTGCCTTGCTGCTCAAGGCTACACAAGTGTCTACATGCAACTTGTAGGGGTTTTTCTCCCTCACACCTATCTACTTCTTACATCCAGAAGTCAAGTGCTGGAGGTAAGCCTTACCTCCGTTGAAGATAACATCATATCCTTTATCCTCAAGGATAGCTACTCAAACCAAGTTCTTCTTCAATCCTAGAACACAGAGAACATCTTTGAGTTCTTCTTCAGTCTTGTAACACATGACTCCCTCTCAACGCTGGCAGTACCAACCTCCTTGGTAGCATACTTGCCACTATCTCCAAGCTCGATATTCAACTGCATGTCCTCATCCAAATGGTTAAAATACTCTCGATTTCCAATCATATGGAAAGAGGCTCTTGAATCAATATACCACATACTACTCGCTATTGAAATTGCCATGCAAGCTATTATAGAAATTTCTAAATCTTAATTCTTATGCATAAATTATTACTGTTAATCCAGTTAAACTTCTCCTACTTATACAAGTTATCAACTGAATAAATTCAAGTTAAAATCAAAGCAAAACACATAATATATCTCTACCAATTCAGATCTAGAATAAGCACATGCACACATACACAAAGTGACACATTTATTTCTGGACAAACTATCCCCGGAAAAACCCAAGGTGGGAAAACCAATCTCTGGCTGCTAGAGGGCTCTATTATTAAGAATATTTCTAAATACACAACTTTGGGTTCCAGATCTGGAAAACCCTACAAAGAAAACTCTAGATCTACAGCTCCTGGCTAATCTAAGACCAAAAACACTGACTGATCCACACCCTCAAATGGGATTTACAGGACTCAGCCAGATCTAGGCCTAGAAACCCCAATGCTGCCCCTGAAAGACACTCCGTCAACCTTTGAAGTCGTAGTTGGGCTTTGCGTCAGCCTTGGATGGCCTCCAAACCCTCAACACTGCCTCTGGAAGGGACTGCGTTACCCCACACTGGGTGACGCAATCACTACGCTGCTCTTAAGGGTCTCTGCGTAACCCCTGAAGGGCTTCTTGAAAATCACGTTGTCCTTGCTGCTACTACTGCCTTCCTCTGTGCTATCTTTGCTGATCTCTTCTCTGCTTCTTGTGTATTCTAGACTTCAAGATCAGATGTTAGGTCCCTATATTACTAGTATAGTCCCTTATGGTTGTTAGTGTAACCCCCTTATTGTTGTTATTGTATCCTTGTAACTCCCATTTTGTTATTATTGTGCCCTTAAATTATTATTGTTAGGTCGGCTAGGATTACATTATGGCCCCATGGACTCCTATATATAGAAAGGAGGTTTTGTAAATTGTGTCATCCAAGAATTGTTCATTTATGTTGGAGGTTGACCCCTTGAAGTGGCTTATTTCTAAGGCGTTGATATCTCTTTTCTTCTATTTTTGGAGCTGGTTACACAACATTTGGTATCAGAGCTTTGGATTCTAGGGTTTCGTTGTTCTAAACAGGTCATCGTGGCATTTTTGCTATAACTGTTTTTCTACGAAGGTTCAAAATCTGAAATTTTTAGGGTGCAAAGCCGAAATCCTGAGGAAACTCGTCAAAAAATTTTAGAGCTTGGTTCGCAATATTTTCGGAGATATGATCTGTGGAAGGTAGTGCTTTTTCAGGCTCCCAAAATTCATCTCAAAGAGGTGATCGTGGGAAAATACTCATAACTCTCTCTCTGAGCATCGGATTGGAGTGCCGTAAAAAGTGGTCGCAAGTACACGGACTGTAGTTTCTTGCCTATCAATTTCATAGCCGAAGGACGAAACAGTGACACGTAGCAAGTCATACAAGTCTACTGAACCAGTCCATAATTAGGTCATTGTGGGAGATTGGACACAACTTTGTCTTGGAGAATCCAAATCAGGTCAAACCTGTGGCATTCGAAAGAGAATTCAGAGGGCTACGTTGGTACCGAAATTCAAATATTGAAGTGTTGCAATCACATAGATAATCCAATTTCAATATCGAGCTCCTCAAAAGCAAGAAAAAGATGTGTATTTTTTTTCCGAACTGCATAAGTCTTGTTTGAAGAATCAATTTGAATTGATTCCAAAGACATATTGTAGAATAGATATCAGTATTGGGTTCTAAAAGATGCCCCATAAAAATAATTCAACACCCATTAAGCCTTCAGAAGGCTTTACGATGACTCGTGAAGATGAAGAATTGCAACATGATCTATCAAAATTACAAGAGCAAGTGCACCAAATTTCGCTCTCGCAAAGAGCAACAAAAAATGAAATGGAAGTTTTGAAGAAAGGCGTGGAAGCAAAGATGGACGGTTTGAAGAAATGCGTGGAAGCTAAGATGGATGGCATGGAAGCTGGCATGGAAGCTAAGATGGATGAGATGAAAGACAACATGGAAAACATGAAGAATGATCTAAAAACAGACATGGAACGTTTGACAAAGTTGATACAAGAAATGTTTCCTAATGGTGAAAAGATAGTAGAAGAACCTCATGATGAGAACAAAATAAATGTTAATTGTGATTTCATAAACTCTAATGTTGGCGGGAAGAACCACCATATTTCAAAGATGGATATGAGGAAGTTTGATGGAAAGGATCCTGTAACATGGATACTACAGATGGAGCAATATTTTGATCTCCATAACGTGCAAAACACACAAAAGGTACGCATTGCAACTTTACATTTAGAACAAAATACATTTGTATGGTATCAATGGCTTTGCTCCCCTAAAAAAATTGTCACTTGGTCAATTTTTACGGAGGAAATGATAGCACGTTATGAGGATACAAAGAGCAACACCTTCTTTACCCAATTGATAAATCTCAAACAAAAGGGTTTAGTGGGGCAGCACATTGAGGACTTCCAAAAATTGAATATAAGGGTAACTGATATTCCAGAGGAACACAGGATTGATCTCTTCATAGACACTTTAAAGGATAACATCCAACATGAAGTTCGTGTTTTGGAACCTGATTCATTGGAGAAGGCATTCAGGTTGGCAAGAAAAGTTGAATGTAAAATTATGGCGACAAGGAAGCCTACCACTCAATTCTATAAAGAAGGAAGTGTTGCTAGGCCTAGATTTCCACAACCTACAAGGTTGAAACCCCAACAATTGGAAGAAAAAAGAGAAAAAGGGCTTTGCTACAGTTGTGATAGCAAATACATTAAAGGTCATAAGTGTGCTTAGAAGAAATTATTTTACATAGATTGTGAAGAAGAAGGAGAAAATGAACAAGAAGAAGTTATACACCAAGAACTAGCCCTAGAAGAGGAAGAAATGAATCCGACCATATCGTGTAATGCACTGGCAGGAATTACCACTCCTCAAACTCTCAAGATAGAAGGACATATCAAGAAGAAAAAGGTAATAGTGTTGATTGATTCAGGTAGCACCCATAATTTTATTCATTGTAAGGTAGCCCAGGAATTAAATTGTTTCCTATACCCAGCACCAGAATGTCAAGTGATGGTTGCAAATGGAGGAACTATAAATTGCTCTGGAAAATGCCATAATATCAAGCTAACCATGGGGGAATATGTATTGACTAGTCCAATGCTTTCCATTCCTATGGGAGGTGTTGATGTTGTACTAGGAGTGCAATGGTTACAATCTTTGGGGACGGTAGCTTTTAATTTTCAAGAACTTTTCTTGAAATTTTTTTCAGAAGGAAAGGAAGTCGAATTATGGGGTATAGAAGGGAAGCCGGGAAGGATAATAAGCTCTAATGTCATGAAAAAGCTTCTAAAGAAAGAACAACGAGGCGTAATTGCACAATTATGCTCACTAGAAGTTCCGACATCAAAATCATCTATTTCTGCAGATCTCAAACAAGTCTTGGACAATCATTCCAAGGTGTTTGAAACTCCCAAAGGACTCCCACCTATTCGTGATCATGATCATGCTATTCATTTGATTCCAGGAAGTGTTCCTCCAAACATCAGGCCTTATAGATATCCTTACGTCCAAAAGAGCGAAATTGAACTTATGATTGCATAAATGTTAGAGGTGGGTATAATTCAACCTAGTCAAATTTATTTCTCTGCTCCTATAGTATTGATACACAAGAAGGATGGATCATGGCGATGTGTCCGGATTATAGGGAGCTCAATAAGCTCACCATTAAAGATAAATTTCCCATTCCTGTGATTGATGAATTATTGGATGAATTACATGGAGCAATTTATTTTACCAAGTTGGATCTTCGTTCAGGATATCATCAAATTAGAAAGAAGACTGAAGATATTCCAAAAACAACATTTCGAACTCATGAGGGTCATTATGAATTTTGGTCATGCCTTTTGGCCTTACCAATGCACCTTCTACATTTCAAGGGTTGATGAATTCCATTTTCAAACCCTTCCTTAGAAAATTTGTGCTAGTATTTTTGATGATATACTAATCTACAACAGGTCTTGGAAGGATCATGTTCAACATGTTGACAGGGTGCTCAAACTATTGCAAGAGAAACAATTATATGCAAAAACATCCAAATGTTTCTTTGGAGTACAAGAGGTGGAATATCTGGGTCATATTGTATCTCAAAAGGGTGTTAAAGTAGACCCTAAAAAAATTAAAGCCATTAAGGAATGGAAAGTCCCCACAACCATAAAGCAGTTGCGAGGATTTCTCGGGTTAACAGGGTATTATCGCAAGTTTGTTAAGAATTATGGGAGAATAGCGGCACCTCTAACAACATTATTGAAGAAAGATGCATTTTCATGGACTCCTGAAGCAACTAAGGCCTTTGAACATCTTAAAGAGGCAATGTGCCTAGCACCGGTCTTAGCTACGCCAGACTTCACAAAACCTTTATTGTGGAATGTGATGCCTCAGGAAATGGAATTGGTGCAGTTTTAATGCAGGAAGGAAGACCCATTGCCAGTTTGCCAATAGGCGTCAATCCATGAGAAGTATTTAAACCTATTTATGAAGGAAATGTTAGCATCACTTTACCATACCTTTAAAAAAAAGGCAATGAACTTACGATGGAGACCTTCAAGATGGCGATCATGATAGTCTTCACCTTGACTTTCTTTCCTTTGCCTGCAAGAGCAAGATACCCCTCCTCCTTCTCAACCTTGGAACCCTTGCCACTGCTACTAGAAGTCTCAACTAGCCTAACCCTTAGCTCCTTGTGGATGAAGTCATCCCATAAGCATTCCCAATCCGACAACTTATCTCGCCTAGTAATGCTTTGGACAAAAGTATGCCAATATTTGGTAAACCCATTCGGAGCTACACACGCTAGCTCTGTGTCTTCTATAGCTCCAACAACTGGTAGCTCATCATGGACTTCCTGAACTCTGGTGAGATAGACAGTGATACTCTCACCCTTCTCCTCAACTTCTCTTGAAGGACCATTTTCTAGTTCTCTGAAGAGTTCTGGTAGAGCTTAACTAAGGCATCCCACATCTCCTTAGTTGTATCTTTATCTGAAACATGAGGAACTATATGATCTCGAAGTCCATCCAAGATCATTCTCTTGGCCTTGGCCATCTATCTTTGGAAGAGCCTCAACTCGTTTGGATTTGAAGGTTCTACAACACCTTTTTCAACAAATTCTTTCAGCTCAAACTCATCCAACAAAAGCAATATGCGGACCTTCCAAACACCAAAATTTGAAGAGCCATCCAATCTATCCTGCTCTCGCAATCCCAATCATGTGTGAGTTGTCATCTTTGAAGACTACGTGATGATTGATCTCTATTCACAACTCTGATACCATGTAGAATTTCCACGAAATTCTGATTTGCTATTATGAACAATTTGAAAATATTTTTCTTTTCACACATACAAAAAATTTATCTACCAAATGGCAAAGGAATACAATAGAAATAATTTCAAAAAATTTACACAAAAACAACACAATTTTTCTTGGGAACCCAATAGGGTGTTGGAAATACTGAGAGGGGGGTGAATCAGTGTTTCTTTTCAATTGTTAATTATTGCCAGTTAGATTCTACACAATTACAGACAAAGAGGTGTATAATGATAATATTAAGGAGAAATAAGAATTTCAATCCTCTTTCTAATAATAGTATACAATAGATGAGCGAGGGCACCAACCCTTTTAATGAAACAGGCACCAATCTGTTGCCAAGCACCAACATGGACTTTGATGAGGTTCCGACCTCTAGGGCTTTGACCCTATCTTCTCAAGGCACCAACCTTGTGTATATGAGATCCTACTCCAAGGACACCAATCCTTCTTTGCTTGGTTTAATAGAGAATGTGAATAGTACTTACTTGAATGTTCTTGACATATTCATCACTGTATTATTTCTTCCAAAATTCTTCACTGACTTCACTGTCCAGTCAACTTCAAAGGTGCTCCACTGCCCAATCACCTTGCTGTGTGTTGACTTCAATTTCAGAATTAACTTGCTTCACTATTCAGAGGTAAGTATATTCACTTAAGTCCTTCACTGTTCAAGGTGTTCACTATACTTGGTCTGGATTCTGCACCATCAATCTAGCACCACAGTTTGCACCAAGAGTTCACCACACAGCACTATTCAATGCTTTTCTGCGCTATTCAATGCTTTTCTAAAAGATTTTCTCACTTCACAATGGGCTGAGCTTTGTCACCCAACAAACAATTGTAGAGTCCGAGCTCTGTTGCTAAGAGTAGCTACCTGTTGTGTCCGAGTTTAGTCCTCCAAACTATCTGTGATATCCAAGCTCTGTGGTGGAGACGATCCTTCTTATACCCGAGCCTCCAAATTGTATATTATAGTGGGTCTGAATGTGCTGAGGCACAGTGATTTAGGAGTGTATTACAGTGAGCAAGGTCCGAAGATAATGTAGGTTACATGAAGATAGCACAGGCACAGAGGTTTTACAATAAGACTGCAACACTGTTTCGAGTCATGGCAGGTCCGAAGGTAAGATAGCATGGGACTGTGGAGTGATCCGAGCTACAACAAAGGATTCCAAGTTGCTGTGTATGTGCACCAAGCCACAAAAACAGATCCAAGTAGAAACAGGTCTGAAATATGAAGTGGTCTGAAACTATTATAGTGGATAAGCTGCCTGGAGGTGTCAAATATCTGATTTAAAACTCAGAAACATTCATCTGTAGACCCTTTCTTCTTAATTTATGCTTCCATTCTTTTAAGTTCACGAGTTGTGAACTGTAATACTCTTCTTTGTGTATGATCACCGAATTCTTGACTGAAACAAATGATTTTTCCTTCATATTTATAGTGGTTTGTCATCTTTGAAAGGACGTGACTGTTGGGGAAAAGGGTCAACATGAGAGTGTTAGTGTAGGTCGGCTCACAATTAATTAATATTTTTTTAACTTAAAAATTCAGTATCTCATCAACTACTGGGAGTTTTAGGGCAAGTGAGGGCTTGTTAGAAAGATGAAAACATCCTCTTCAAGATGGTCTAGGGCTCATTGTAATTCGCTGCCTCCAGGATGCCAAAATTCATTTTTTCTTTGTAACTGTCCTTAATTTTTGTGTGCAAAAAGTGCATAGGATAGAATGCCTTCTCCATTGCTTTGCTTTTCCTTCATTTGTCTTCTCTATTGTTTGGCTTATCAATCATAGGGTCATAGCATCATCATGTAGGACATCTATGTCATCATGATAGTACCCAGAAAGGTCATGAAGGTATAGCATCATGTATTCAATAGTAGTGCAGCATCATTAGGAGAACTTCAAATGATATCTTCCATGTTATCATTAAGTCTTTTAACCTTCATCAACCTGTTGCCATCAATGACAACTTGGATTAACATAGGGAAAACCCTCACTTGCTTGAGAGTTTTATTGAAGAAAAATAAGCTATAGATCTCTTACAAATAACCCTGCTTCAATAGAGAATGCAATCTGATCTCTCAGCCTTGAACTAGGCTTGAAACAACTCTGCAAGAATATTGATCCCCTTCCAAGGGTAAATTCTCATCCAACAGTTCGCACAAGATAAATCCTCTTGCTTGTTCCTCTCACAAGCTCTCTTACTCAGAAACTCGTGCTCAAGAATTGATTGATCAATTGTGTGCCTTCGATCTCCTTATAAGCTTTTCGATTAGGCTTATGTTTAGTGAGTTTTCTAAATTAGGAGTTGAACTGGAGCTTTTCTAGTTAACAAAAGTAAACACACTTAGTTAACTGGATCCTCCTAAAGTTTAGGAGGCTAACTACACTTGTTCACTCAGTTCCCAATTTAACTCACACTAGAACATAATTAACTTAGTCTTCAACAAACTCGCACTAGTCAAACTGCTTCTTGAACTCGTCCTCATCATTGAAACTCGTGCATGATTAAGAAGATCACAAATTTGATTCCTTGAATTAAGGCACAAATCAAGGAATTCATTCCTTCGCTATTTTCAACAGTTTATGCATTTAAGAGAACCAAACTTGAATTTTAAGGACAATTTAATACTTCAAACAAAGATCACGTTCCAAAATAAGGACCCTGATCTCACGATACTGTTTTTTCCCTAGGTAGGGGTGGTTAAACGTCAACCGTACTAGTTATTTCCAAAAGGGGGAGTAATAGTTCCCTAGACCACCCTTCAATTGATAGGTGTTAGTGAATAGTGATAAACTCGCACTAGTCAAACTGCTTCTTGAACTCGTCCTCATCATTGAAACTCGTGCTTGATTAAGAAGATCACAAATTCGATTCCTTGAATTAAGGCACAAATCAAGGAATCCATTCCTTCGCTATTTTCAACAATTAATGCATTTAAGAGAACCAAACTTAAATTTTAAGGGCAATTTAATACTTCAAACAAAGATCACGTTCCAAAATAAGGACTCTGATCTCGCGATATTGTTTTTTCCCTAGGTAGGGGTGGTTAAACGTCAACCCTATTAGTTGTTTCCAACCCCTAAGGGGGGAGTAATAGTTCCCTAGACCACCCTTCAATTGATAGGTGTTAGTGAATAGTGATAATGGTAATAGGGGGGATAAGACTTCATGGCTATGTGCAACAGTCAAAGGGACCAACTGATTGGATTGTCCACATCCTGAGTGTATAGATGTGAGGATAGAGCATTCGTGGAGGCATGAGTTGTTGAATTTGTAACCATGGTTGCTCTTCATAATGTACCTTTGTTTTGAAAAGTGTAACTAGGTTCGGTCTTCATAATGACATGTAATCGTGACTTATGTAAATGATGTAATGAAGAAAATAAAATTATTATTGTAAGCCTTGCTTCATGGGTTTCATGAGCAAGTGATTTTATTTTAGTTGGTTCCCATTGAGAGCATTAGGATTTGTCATGTAAAGTCAGAGAATTAATGTCATGTATGAAAAACTCTTCTTGAGCATGTGTCAAATGTATATAAGTCTATTAAAATGTCTAGAAGCCCTTCAGAGAGAAGCACAATCCTCCTATTCCCATGTCCGCCTTAAGAAGAATGAAGGAACTCATGTCGGCTCACATTATGGAGACACACTAGTTTATAAACTCATGTCGGCTTATATATATACAGATATACCACTATATATAGCAACCTTGGCCTATTACACAGTCAGAATTTCAAGCATCTTATCTCTAAGTTTTTCGGTGGTAGAGACAGTGTATAATTCACATTTCTCTGTGATTTTGGATGGGTAATAGAAGAAAGAAGTTCAGATACATATATCTCTATTTTCGATGGGCAGTAAGAATGTCCACATAGAAGACAGTTTGGATGTCTCTCTATTTCAAATAGACAGTAACATGAAATGATAGTTTGGGTTGAAAAAGTATTAAAGGGAAATCATACCCCTCTAAGGCTCGGATCACAGTGGCAGTGGATATAATCACAATTAAGATAATATCTTGTAGTACCTTTGTCTCGGTATTACACCCAATGCAATAAGACATCATTAATGACATAACAGTTCGCTATTGGTAATACTATAGTGATAAGGTATTATCTCGGTGATAAAGGCTCAGGGTTGTCAAAGCAGTGATGAAGATCTCGGTATCAAAAGCAATGATGAAGACCTCGATGGAAGAGGAGTCAAGAAGAGGATTGGCAAGAGAACGTGTGTCTTGGTCTTGGAGTGGCTAATAGGTCAGGGGTCATGGTCTTGGTATTCGTCAATTGGAATCTCTATAAGAAGAATTTGTGCGGGTTTTCCTTTCAAAGAGTGAGAGGTTTTGGCCCTGGCTCATAGCCTACATGCTGTGTCTCTTGTCTATTTATGTTCATGCATTGGTTACTCTTTCATGAAGAAGAACACTAATAAAATAAGAAGAAGAAGATCCTAATCTAAAGAAGTAAAACGCATTCACAAACAATCACTAATGAAGATAAATCACCTAATGCTAATTCCCTAGATTTCTCAACACTTTCGTCACTTGATATAATGATATTTATCATTATAAAAAATATTTATAAATGCTCGGGTCAAAGGAAAATTTATTTTGAGTCAATGTCCCATTGGGCAAGTGAGCAAAGGACAAGAATGACAAATAAGAATGCCGAATTTTCTCTCTCCTATCTCTCTCTAGCAACTCACACGTGTGAAGGAGTCTCTCTCTATGATTTGTAGTTTTTGGGGCAACTATTACAGGGGGCCGAATTTTCTGGGTTATTAGGGCAATCGCTACAGGGTCGAAATTCTGGGGCAACTGGTTATAATAGGAGGGCCAAAACTCTGAAAGTGCCCGATCAAGAGTGAAGTGCAGGATCAGTTTGGGTGACTTGACTTAGAGGAGAAGACCAAGTTTGACAATAGGTCCAGGTGTGTCTCTCATTGAACAAGAAGAATTTCTCTATTGAAAAGGTTCCTGGTTTTTTTCCCCATGGTGGGTTTTCCCAGGGTAAATCTTGTCCCTCTTTTGTGCATTCAAATCTCTATTGTTCTACTATTCCTTATTGTTGAATCTCTAAAGTATAATTACTGGATGATATATTCGAATAAGTTAAAAGAAGTTCTATATCAAAACTAATATCAGAATTTCAAAAATACTGTGCTAACCCTAATTGCACTAGAAAATCAACATGAGTTAGTAGCTCAACCTTTGTTTTTCCACCCCTCTTATGTGTCGTTTTCTTCTTCTCAATCTTTCTTTATATTACTACTTATAACTCAAGGGTTTGAGCTTGCTTTATATCATGTAACAGTTGCATTACACCTTATAGATGAGTTAGTTTATTGCTCATTGGGATTGGGACATGCAATGGTTCATTTCTTTGATGTAATAGAGCAATATGTGCTCAAGAACCAGGGGATGGCCATATGAGTGAGGTAGAGCTCATCATAGGCTTTTGCCTAGGTGCTAATCTTGTATGTCCTTGACCATCTTTTGAATTTTAAATTTCCTTTATTTTGTTGTCGCCATGATATGATCTTTCTGTTTCTTTTAGCTACATCAATCTCCCAAGGCAATGAGCGCCAAATCCCAAAATAACCAATGACAAGTTGACCCTGAAGAATGGAGGTAAGATATGGACTTGTAACGTAAGATGGAAGGTGTTAGTTTTGGCATATGGAAAGATGGAACTATGATGTCTTAATCAAGGCTTCCCAAAAGTAGTGCCTCTCCTATACCCAAAGAGCGTTAAGGGAGGCCCCACTGGTGACTAGAATAGAATCAAAGATTAACCACCCAAGTAAGGTGAGAGAACTGGATCACGATCAAAGTCTACCGATCTTCTATATCACTCCATAATCCATATTAGATGCCCAAAACCAAACAAGTATAAGCACTCGATTGCAAAATGACCAAAGTACCTTTTGAGTCGCAACCCACCTTCGTCCATGTGCTAATGTCGAATGGGTGAGAAGCAAATGGCTAATGCAAGTGGTGGAGATAAATGCCATATCATCAACTAATGGTGGCTGTTAGGGGCTACTAGATGTCGGGCTAGCTAGCCGACTAACTTTCAATTGAATGAGAAATGTTTTCTCTTGTGGGGTTATACCCATTTTGGTGGGTAAAAAGTTAAATTGGGATTGGCACCCTCACATCCACATCCTTGAAACAGGGCCGGGAAACTATGCCCTAAAGGTTGATCCAGGTATAAGAATAGTAAAAGCATAAGATGGCCACAATAAAAGAAAAAAAATTACAATGCAAAAGCTGGTCAGGACATTGACTAGCGCATGGGAAAAATCCTACCATGAGCTCTAGCTCCCCACATTAGCCATCACTTGGTTCTTGAGCACTTGATGCTCCATCTCATAATAAGGTACCCTTGCATGTCCCAAACTCATGAACAAGAAATTGACTAGCGCGTGGGAAAAATCCTCCATTGATCTCTAGTCCCCCACATTAGCCATCACCTGGTTCCTGAGCACTTGATGCTCCATCTCATAATAAGGTACTCTTGCATGTCCCAAACTCATGAGCAAGAAGTTGACTCATCACTAAAGGATAAAATAATGCTACACCATTCAAAGTAAGCTTGGACGCCTAAGATATGATCCTCATCAAAGTTATAAAAAAGAACTAAAAGGCACACCAGAGGGGTGGAAGAAGCAAGCCGTGGAAAGGGGTAACTCAAGCCTCCGTGATTGTTCCTTCAATATATCTATACACTTAGGATGATGGACCTCCAACTGCTAGTCCCATGATCGGGGCACCTTTCCATGAAGTTTTCCACTTCGTTGCCAACACTATCATGAACACCTATGAATTGAAAGGTTGACTTTAGACATGTCACCTCCCGTTAGGGGCTGGAAACACCTAATAAAGTTTACCATCTAGCCACCCCTAACAAGGTAGGGAACATGATGAGCCCTAGTATGTCAACAAGAATGTTGAGACTCCCAAGGCTACCAACTTTAATTATCAACTCCTGATGCCTTTGCACAGCCCCTGTTGAGCTCTCGGTTGAGCTGCGTTGACAAAGAGCGGGAGGAGAACAACTTCTCAGAAGATTTCCTGCCAAAGAAATCTGAAGATCGATCAGAGGATCGAAGAGAGCTGATTCATTGCGTTTGGCAGACTTTCAAGAGAGGGAGTTAGTTGTCAGAGGGAGCAGAGGGTGCCTTTCTCGACAAGGACCCTAGATCTGAGCTTCTAGCAAAGAGAGGAGGATTAGTTCTGACAAATATCTAAGCAGATGGCGCCACACAAACTGCGTGATCAGGATAGGTTGGAGAGCTTGTCCAAATTTGCAATCTGGAAGGCCAGAATCTTGGTAGTCCTTGAGGCCGACGGTATACAAGAGCATGCAGAGAAAGTCTTGGCTACGCAGACTGATGTGGCTGTCCTGTAGAAGCACAATGAAGCAGCGGCACATGCCAAGCGCTTCATTATGGACGAGGTCAAAGATCATGTGGTACCACACATAGCCGAAAAGAACATGGCTCATGAGATGTGGCTAGCCCTAACCACATTGTATGAAGGAAGGTTCGTCCAGAGAAAGATGCTTCTGGAGAACTAGCTGAGGTTATTCATGATGACCAAGGGAGAGGAGATCAATCCTTTTCTCTCCAGACTGCAATTGATCCGGGACCAGCTAACTAGCATGGGGGTGAAAGTGGATGACGATGTCATGGTGAGGACTGCTCTCAATGCAGTCACAGAGGACTGGGAAACTTTTGTCCAAAGTCTCTTGGGTAGAGCGGACCTTCCCAACTGGGACAACATGTGGGCTATCCTCCGACAAGAGGAGATCCGCCAAGAGGCAGTACATCACGGCTTCGATCAAGGTGAAGAAGGAAGAGGAAGATGCAGCCTTGGCATCAAAGAGGCAACAAGGGAAAAAGAAGCGTGATCTGTCAAAGATCAAATGTTTCCAGTGCAACGAACTAGAACATTTCGCCAACAATTGTCTTCAGAAGAAGAAGGACAAGGAAACTTCTAGCTCCAAGGCCGCTGTAGCAGACGATGACGTAGCCATGAACGCTCATGAACCACGAAAGTCGGGCGATCTTGATCGGTAGAGCAACTACAAAGTGTTGGCGAGATCCTTGAGTAGCCCAAATCTTGGATCACATACGATGCAACAATTTGAGAGGGAGCTGCAGTACGGATGTAGCAGTGGCGGTGGAAACCTCATTGGCAGTAGTAGAAAAGAGTGGCAACAGTGTAGTGATGAAGGGTAGCAGGCCAAGCATCAACGTAGAGACCCACAACAGAGATCAATGCAAAACTTCAAGGTGAAGTGTTTTGCTAGAGCACATTCCTCGCTAAGAGGGAGTGTTGAGATTTTGGGGTAGCATCGGATGTGCTCTAGCTGCAAAACTTGTGGAGGGACTAGAGTACATAAGATCTCCAAGACCCAGAAAGCGTTTTGGGAAATTCCATCTAGTTTAAGAGATATTTAATTAATTAATCTTTTTAATTAAGGATCCTAAGTCTAACTTAGGAAAATTAAAATATTAAAGGTAATTAAATTAAACATGTGATGAGAATGACTTAAGTGACGCAGATCAAGCATTTTCTAATATTAGCCGACGATGAGAGATTAGATCATGGCCATTGATGTTTCAACGAGAAAAGTATAAGAAGAGGGCTTGGGGTCGGTTGGAGAACACACACACTGGCATAGCACTAAAGCAAAGCTAGAATTCTAGGGCATGGTTTGCTAAGAATTTCAGATGTGTTTCAGCTGCGGAGAGGGGCAGTATTGGTGAGGGGGATGGTGTAGTTCCAGGCCAAGAGTACAACGAGAGCAGAGAAGCAGCAGACTAAGGCAGCAACTACGTAGCTCAATCGAAAACCCAGCTGGGGTAGTGCAGAGGCATCAGGAGCTACGCAAGGTGGATGCAAGCCCAAAAAGGGCAACATAGGGGTAGCAAGAGGCCAGGAGGGCTGACGTAGGCCCAACCAGGATAGCACAAGGGCATCATAACCCAGTCTAGGGTGACGCCCTTCTTGAGCAACGCAGAGGCCGACGCAGGCCCAACCAGGGTAGCGTAGGGGAACCGTAACCCAGACTAGGGTGACACAGGCCCTTTCTTAGCAGTGCAGAGGTTGACGCAGGCCAGGAGGGATGACGCAGTAGGCTTCAGAGCAGTGCTGGAGTTTCTAGAGGCTGGAAAGGGTTGAGTTCTGTAAATCCCGTTTGAGGGTGTGAATCAATCAGTTTTTCTGTCTCCAAAACATAGGTATAGCTGCATATTTATTTCTCTGTTGAGTTAACCCATTTGGTGCCCAGATCTGTTGTACTTAGAATCTGCTTAATAATAAAAACCATCCAGAAGCTAGAAGCACCGGTTTTCCTACATTGGGTTTTCCCAGGGACAACTGTCTAGAAAATCCTTGTGTGTCACTTTGTCATTGTGCAAGTTATTCAGTTTTAGATCTACATATGTAGGCTGTTAATGTATTTACTTCGATGTTAATGCTGAAGATTTCAGATTAATAACTTATGTAAGTAGAAGAAAATCAGGAATTTAATAGTAGGGTTTCTATTTAGTAAATTCAGAAATTTTCACAGTTGTAAACTTCTCAACAACACTTCCCACAAGCTAGGTGGTAATTAGGCCCGCAACCACAATTTTTGCAATCTAACTGTTTCCTAACCAAGGAAAGAAATACCACTACTTAAACAATGACAAAATAAAATGTATAAGAGGGACTAGAGCCTCTGGGTTGGGCCGTAACCCAAGGGTTTCAACCCTCCAAAGTTAACTCATATGTAGACCAACAGTGAAATTTCATTAACAGAAAATGGAGTTCAAATACATCATATCAAAATGGAAATAACAATGTCAAGTACTTGGCTCTCAATAGCTCTTCCTAGCACCAAAAGTTTGAATCCTAATGAGCCCTTAGGCCCGTTAATTTATACAAAAGATGACTGAGGGGAAACTCCCTTGGAAGGAGGACTGATCCCCTCCAAAACCTCCAAAATAGTGGATCTAGTTCCCTTAAATCCTCTCATGCACTTGAGTTCATCAGTTTCCATTGGACCTCGAGTTGTAGGTTAGTGTAGATGAGTGATTCTAGGGATCACTTCGGGTCAAAGGAGAGTAAATGCACGAGACAAGCCTCCTACACTTCCTCTAGTTCCCTCCAACGTGCCTTTGCATCATAAATGTAATAAAAAATACTCTTTTGTTTGCACATAAACCACATTAGGCCACGAAGTATGACAAATATCCTTTAGTCTTCGTACTAAGCACATAATAGAAAAAAAAAAGTAAATTAATGCAAGGAAAGAAGGTTTGTTTACACTGTAGGATAGCAAAATGGGCGTTAAAATATACCTATTGATGGGACCCATCATCACCCTGTATTGAAAGTGTTGCTCATCCTCTAAGCAACTTACTCACTAATGTGTAGTTCATGCATGGCTCTGGTGGCCTTTCTAACATTTGAAGGCATTCAAATGGTGTGCCTTCCTGTGGATAAAACCTTGCATTTGCTTCTATGTTTGCCCATTCCCTTTGTTCCTCTACTTGATCTCTTCTCTCCTGTAGGCCCAACTTCTCTCCTGTAGGCCCAACACAACAAGGGAGGACTGAGTCCTACCCAATTCAATTTCAACCTTTCAATGATTCTTGTGTAGAGTGGGGTCTTTTCCAGAGCATTCTTCAACCTTTTAGGGGAGTGATACTCTCTGATTTGCAGACTGTGGGGCAGAGCATGCCATATCTTCTGGCAAGCCTACAAGTTCTCAGTTCCCAACAACCTAAAGGTATCATCGAAATGGAGGATAGCTTCTTCTTGTGTGCCATGTAGCGAGGGGCCAATTGGGGATCAACAAAGATGATGTTGTGGTTACTGTTGACAGCCTTGGGGCTTATTAATTCTACCTCGATGTATATGGGTTCACTTGCTTCCTTGGCCATAATCTTCTTTACTTCCTCAACCCTTGTTTCTTCATGGGTTAACCAAGAGGCTAGTGCCATCAGTTGTAAATCACCCATTTTTGAGTTGGGGTCCCAAAATTTCATGTGAGGATCATCTTGTGCATATAGAATGTAATCAATCTGGCTCTATCCTCAATGCTCACCTGCTGGCAAAAGTTAATGAACCTCCTATAATCCTGAAATGGTAGAGCCATATTGTGCCAATGTTTTGATTTGGTATTACTGCGATTTCTCATTGAGGAAAATGGCATAGGATTTGGATGGTTGCCTGCATTGGATGGCCTCCATGGACAAACTTGCCATGGTGGCAAGTTGTGCCTCTTTTTCCTGTAGGTTCTCTCTCAACCTCCTGTTTTCTAACTGCAGTGTCTACTTCATGATTGATTCCTTTAGCCTCAAGTCAACCAAGGGAAAACCAGTGCAACAAATGACGGTTTATTTATTAAGCAGATTTCTGAAAACAACTAGGGTGCCAAATCCGACTCACCCAACGGGGAAAAATCCAGGTAGAAGTACCTATATCCAGAGACATATATTTTGGTTGATCCAACAACAAAATGATCAAACCCCACAAGTGACTGCGTTGTCCCCAGTGCTGCGCAGTAACAACTGCTCCCAGCTCTGTGCTGAGACTGTGTCACCCTCCTTGTGAGCCTTCCCGACTCAGAAATTGATATGTTGAACTGATGCTCGATTTGCCTCACAGAAATCCCAACGTTGCCTGTTAAGTGATTGCGTCACCTCTCTGGCACTGCGTCACCCTCCCATGTGTTGCGTTGTCTCTCCTCAGTGCTACACTGCCTCTCTACAATGTATTCTCGTCCTTGGACTGAAGTCTCACTAGTGAACTGCCCCTCTCTGCACTAGAATCTTACTTCGAAATTCTCTGCGAACAACGCCCAAAAATTTCGTCTTAGCTCAAGTGCTGCTCTGTGTGTTTTCTCCAACTGACCCTCAAGCCTTCCTTTATACTTTTCCTGTTGAGAAATCAACGGCCGTGATAAAATCTTAATCAACGACTAAGATTAAAACATACTTGATACTGGTCACTCAGAAGCTTCTCACCAACATTTACATTGATTCACTTTAATTATTTTAATTTCCTAAATTTTAACTTAGGCTCCATTAAAAATAATTAATTATTTTAATAAAATGCACTCTTGGCAGAATTTTTCCAAACGATTTCTGGGTTTTGGAGTTCTCATGTGTTCTAGCCTCTCCGCAAAATTTCAGAGCTATAGCTGTAGAAATTTATGAATCTTATACTTTATGCATAAATTATTACTGTTAATCTAGTTATGCTCCTCCTACTTATACAAGTTATTAATTGAATAAATTCAAGTTAAAATCGAAGCAAAACACATAACAGATCTCTCCCAATCCAGATCTAGAATAAGCACATGCACACATTGACAAAGTGACAATTATTTTTGGACAAATAGTCCATGGAAAAACCCAATGTGGGAAAACCGGTCTTTGGTTGCTGGAGGGTTCTATTATTAAGAATATTTCTGAATACACAATTCTGGATTCCAGATCTGGAAACCCCGACAGAGAAAATACTAGATTTACAGCTCACTGGCTGATCTAGGGCCAAAATAATGACTGATCCACACCCTCAAACAGGATTTACAGAACTCAGCGAAGATTAGGGCCTAGAAACCCCAGCGCTGCCCCTGAAAGGCTCTGCGTCAGCCTCTGAGGTCCTCCAAACCCTCAATGCTGCTCCGGAAGGGACTGCGTTACCCCAGATTGGGTGACACAATCACTACACTACCCCAGAAGGGTCTCTGTGTAACCCCTGAGGGTTTCCTACTGAAAATCACACTGTCCTTGCTGCTGCTGCTGCCTTCTTCTACTGCGCTATCCTTGAGCTAATTTCTGCCTCTTGTATATTCTAGACCCCGGGATCAGATCACGCCCTTGGCCTAAATTCCCCTCTCTGCAGTTGAAACACTTCTAAGTATTCTTAGCAAACCCTGCCCTAGAATCTCAGCTTAGCTTCAATGCTCTGCCTCTGTGTGTCTTTATAAATGACTCCAAGCCTTTCCTTTATACTTTTCTCGTTGACAAATCAACGGCCCTGATAAGATCTTGAATCAATGGCTAAGATTAAAAGAAAGCTTGATCCATGTGACTTAAGACAATTTCAATACATGTTTCATTAAATTCACTTTAATTATTTAAGTTCCCTAAGTTTTAACTTAGGAAATACACTTAAAATAATTAATTAATTTAATATTTCCTAAACAAGATGAAATTTCCCAAATCAATTTTTGGGTCTTGTGGATCAAGTGTACTCTAGTCCTTCCTCAAAATTTGGGACCTAGAGCACAATTGATGCTACCCCAAATACACAAAATCTCAACACTCGCTCTTAGCATCAAGGGTGTGCTCTAGCAATACATCACACTATGCATTACATGACTTTGAGTATTGGTTCTGTGCTGTTGAAGCTTGGTCTGCTGCCACTCAACTCTGCACTACTGTTGCCATTCTATACTGCTACCCATGACTCTGCCACTGCCACTCCAACCACTGTACTGTAGCTCCCTCTCAATATGTTGCATTTGTGCTGCTCATAGCACTGCCATGCTGATCTGCTGCACTGCAACTTCAGTTGTTGAGAACCAACCAAATCTCCTGCCCAATCTTTGACAAACAAGTCTGATGGGCTGCATCCTCATCACTGAAGCTCCATAGGCTACAGATCTGTGCTGGCATCTAAAGAACGATGTAGAGCTACATCTCTGCCTCCGTAATTAGATTCCCTCTGCACTACTGAAGTCACATCAGCTCCTTGTGCTGAAATCTATCACGCTGCTGCTGCACTGCACTGTCCCTCTAAAGCCTTCTGCATTGCTGCAGCTCTGCACTGTTTAAGCAACACTGCTCTGTGATGTTGAAGTCACATTAGCCTCTGTGCTGCTTTGCTCTGCGCTGTTGAAGTCACATTAGCCTCTGTGCTGCTTTGCTCTGCGCTGCTCCTCCCAGCTTTCAGATCTGCCTCTGTTTCTCCCTCATCTGTGATCTATGCACCCATTGCTCCACTTGTCCCGCTACTGTCTTAAGGCTGCCATAGCTCGCATGTGATCCAAGAGATAAGTTGCTCAAGGATCTCGCCTTACTTCCATGTAGCTCCTCTACATGTCCATGTCACCCCACCTCCGTGGTTCATGAGCACTCATGGCCGCATCATTTCCTGACCCATCATCTGCCATAGCTGCTTTGGAAGAAGATGCTTCCTTGTCCCTTTTCTTCTCCGGACAATGGCTGGAAAAATGTCCCATTTCACCACACTGGAAGCACTTGATCTTTGAAAGATCCTTCTTCTTGTTTGGCTGCTTCTTTGACGCCAAGGCTGCATCTTCCTCGTCTTCCTTCTTCACTTTGCTCAATCTTGGGCTGTGCTGCCTCTTGGTGAACCTGCAGAGTTCTTCTTGATGCAAAATTGACCACAAGTTGTCCTCATCTGGGAGGTCCGCTCTGCCCAAGATACCTTGGACAAAGGTTTCCCACTCATCTGTGACTACATTGAGGGCAGTCCTGACAATCATAGCATCATCCTCCATTGCACCCGTTGCAGTCATCTGATCTCTGATTGACTGCATTCTGAAGAAGAAGTGCTCCATGTCTTCTCCATTGGTCATCATGAATGACCTCATTTGGGTCTCCAACAACATTTTTCTTTGGACAGACTTTCCCTCATATAGGGAAGTCAAGGCCTTCCACATCTCGTTAGCTGTCTTCTTCTCAGCTATGTGTGGAACAATATGGTCCTTGATACTATCCATAATCAGCCCCTTGGCATGCCCAGTAGCTTCCTTATGCTTCCGAAGGAGATTCGCATATGTCGGTGTGGCCAGAGTCTGCTCTGCATGGTCTCTTAGATTGTATGCCTCAAGAACAATTGGGATCCTTGCCTTCCAAACCGAAAAGTTTGAGAGGCCATCTAGCCTATCCTGATCACACAGTCCATGACGAGCCAACTGCTCGGAATGTGTCAGAACTTCCTTTTCTCTTTGCTAGAGAGATGGATCTAAGGTCCTTGGTGAAGCAGGTGCTTTCTGCTCCCTCTGACACTTGATTTCCCTCCTTGGAAATCTACCAAATCAACTATGATTCAACTTCTTCTTTGATCCTCTGACGAAACTATAAGTTCCCTTTGGCAAGAAATTTTCTGAGAAGCTGATCTCCTCAACTCTTTGTCACTTCTGCTAATGCTAAAAATCTGAAGACTTCAGAATTTTAACCCCACTAGCTCTTCTGAATTTCTGCAGTCTTTTCTGGATCTGACATATTCAGATCTGAATCACACTGGTTGGCTTCAGACTAAACCAATGTTGTTTCTGAGCCGCCTTTGTGCAGTAATTGCATGGGCTTGCTAGGACACAGCGTTGGACAACGTCACCCTTCCCTCTGCATGAATCTGCTCCTGAAAACTGCGTTGTCCCTTCAGATTTGTGTTTTTGCTACTTTTCCAGCTGCTTTCTGCAGCTAGATCCTTTAGATTCTCCTGCTGGTGACCCTCCTAGATCTGCAATTGCTCTGATACCATGTAGAAATTTCTGAATATTATACTTTATGCAGAAATTATTACTGTTAATTCGGTTATGCTCCTCCTACTTATGCAAGTTATTAATTGAATAAATTCAAGTTAAAATCGAAGCAAAACACATAACAGATCTCTACCAATCCAGACCTAGAATAAGCACATGCACACATTGACAAAGTGACATAGTTATTTCTGGACAAATAGTCCCCGGAAAATCCAATGTGGGAAAATCGATCTCCGGTTGCTGGAGGGTTCTATTATTAAGAATATTTCTGAATACACAAATCTGGGTTCCAGATCTGGAAAACCCGACAAAGAAAATACTAGATCTACAACTCACTCGCTGATCTAGGGCCAAAATAATGACTAATCCACACCCTCAAACGAGATTTACAGAACTCAACTGCGACAGCCCTTGAAACCCCTGAAAGGCTCTGCGTCAGCCTCTGAAACCCCTGAAAGGCTCTGCGTCAGCCTCTGAAGCCCTCCAAACCCCCAATGTTGCTCCGGAAGGGAATGGGTTACCCCAGATTGGGTGATGCAATCCCTATGCTGCCCCTGAAGGGTCTTTGCGTAACCCTTAAGGGTTTCTTGCTAAAAATCACTTTGTCCTTGGAGGGAATGCATTGTCCTCGCTACAGCTATTGCCTTCTTCTGCGTTGTCCTTGAGCTGATCTCTACATCTTTTGTAGTCTAGACCCTGGTATCAGATCATCCCCTTGGCCTAAATTCCCCTCTCTGCAGCTTAAACACTTCTGAGTATTCTTAGCAAGCCCTGCCCTAGAATCTCAGCTTAGCTTCATTGCTCTGCCTCTATGTGTCTTTACAAATGACCCCAAGCCTTTCCTTTATACTTTTCTCGTTGACAAATCAATGACAATGATCAGATCTTGAATGGCTAAGATTAAAAGAAAGCTTGATCCGTGTGACTTAAGACAATTTCAGACAATTTCATCACATGTTTAATTAAATTCACTTTAATTATTTAAGTTCCCTAAGTTTTAACTTAGGAAATACACTTAAAATAATTAATTAATTTAATATTTCATAAACCAGATGAAATTTCCCAAATCAATTTCTGGGTCTTGTAGATCAGGTGTACTCTAGTCCTCCCTCAAAATTTGGGACCTAGAGCATAACTGATGCTACCCCAAATACACAAAATCTCAACAATAGCACACCCAATGCCACCCAAAAATCAACACATGGTGGGAAATGTACTAGTGCTTCCCTTCCCTCACTCTCTGGCTCATTTCGATTATGGACTGAAGGAGGAAATGTGGAACAATGAGCCTACTTGGAATTGGTAACTTTGCCTGGAATCTCAACTCATATAGTAGCCTAAATTGATAGACATACATAACACTCAACCTCCCATCACAGGATATATAGTTAAGGATGCTATAGGCCACTTCATCCCAAGGGTAGGGGAGGGTTTCCCTTACTCCATTTTTCTCTTCAATAGGCTTCTCTTCAGAGAGGAAGAGGTTTTCCTTGGTTGTGATGGCTATTGTCTTATCTTCCTTACACCATTGAACTCTTAAGGGTATAGTGGTCACTCTTTTTGAATTTCCACGATCTTGGGTCTAGGTTAAAGTCTTAAAATCACTGACGCTACCAAACTAAGAATCTCAACCAGAACTACTTTGCACAACATAAAATATAAAGCAGTAAATCACACATGCACAAATATACACAATTTTTAACAAAATTCTACAATAATGTACAACCCCACTTTTCGTTATATTAAACCAAATCTGAATATTACAACAGCCTATGGTATACAAGATACAATGACAAACTTCGCTGCAGCTTCTATTTTGTACCTTGTCCTGTCGATCCTTCGCTTCTGTACTACTCACTAGTCACCCCTTAGTCCTTCAAAGGACAACACATTGAGATTCCAGGAAGGCTACCAACTAACACTACTGCAAGTCGCTTCTACTGCATGTACATAGGCTAATCCCCAATCTACTCTCTGGGTAGGCCTAATCCCGAGCTCCAATTTGCGAGGCTAGTAGTCACCTTTTTCCATCAAGGTGCTGCACTTAGGCACCAATCTTCACCAAACCTTTAGCTCCTCTTCGTCACTTCAAGATAGCTTGTCTAGGGATATTTTGGGCTATCAACGTGCTTCCCTCCACCAGACCAATGATGCCCAGTATTACACTGCAAGTTTTGCTCCTAGGATGGACTTTTGACATCCACGAAAAGTCCTCCAAATGGCACCCATAGGCTGCTCCAAATCTGATCCAAATGGCACCCATAGGCACGCTGCAATCACCCTAAAACACCCACACATAGTGCTAGAAGCAACTGCGACTTCCCTTCGCAAGTCTTTCCTGCCTGTTTAACATTGTCCTGGGCACAAACCAGCGCTCTATTGGCTAATGATGCTACTTGTGAGAGGACATAAGGCCTGCGGCCTATTCTGTCCCATAGAACAGCCTCTCGACCTGCTGTCCTAACCACAAATAGGCTTACGGCCTCTCCACAAAAGTCTCCAGGGCTACGACTTGCTTTCTCTAGGTAGACCACACCTTAAACCACCCTAAATTCCTTTTGAATTAGACCATATATGCTCCCCTCAACCTTGGCCCTCTAGCCCAGCTACTCGACCCTCCTAACAACAACTTGTTCTCTTCCAAAAAGGCATTGAGCTCCTCGTTGTTTGTCCTCCTTGGCTGCGGCTATTTCAAAAGTGCCATTCTCCCTTGACCGAGATCACTAATGAGCTCTTGTATTGCTTGAATGGATGATCTAAAGAGCTCCCATTCACCTTCTATTTATACCATATATGAAGGGCTCCAAAACGTCATCACAAGGGATCGCCCACTGTCATACTCTTAAAAACACCTTAGGCCGACCTTGACACTTATGGTATCAACCCTAAAATACCTTCAAAAATTCATATCTCCAATTCTCCAACTTAGAGACTTCCCACTGTCATAAGCCTAAAAACACCTTAGGTCGACCTTGACACTTATGGTGTCAACCAACATTGCATGAAGCGAGGACGCGGAAGCGTCATTTTCCAAAAATTTAGGAAGCGAAGCATTTCGGAAGCGTTTAGTATATATATATATATATTTTTTTTTAATTTTATTTAATTTTATTTTTTTATATTCAAAACAACCATCCCAAATACCATATTAGTTGTAGAAGACATGAAAACATGCATATTTTTACATGAATCAAGAATCAAGATAGGTATGACATCCATGATTCCATTGTACATCAATCATTAATTATTCGAACATCAAGAATCTAGATTCTAGATCCTAGCAATTACAAACATACATCAAATTTTTAAGCATGATAAAACATTTAAGCATACTATAAAACATAAATGATAAACATAAAACATTCAAGCATGATAAAACATTCAAGTTAACCATATTATAAAACATAAAGCATATTATAAGAGAGAAACTGTCAACACTAGTCATGTCCAAAATTCAAATAATAATGTTTACAAAATAGGCCACTTGGCCACCACCAAGACAAAAAATTTCAAATTCACAATTAGCCTACAAGTCTAATAATAATCTATGACAAAAGCAGTAAAGTGTGTACACTGAAAATATATACTCATCTCTCCTCCTTCCACCACGAAGAGTACTTGATGGTGCGCCTCCACGTGGTGGCAATGAAGAAGATGGTGGTTGTGGACGCTGTGGCACTGGCACTGTAACTGATGAAGATGAAGCCCTTGCTGTTGGTGTTGAACCATGGAACCTAGGAAGCAAGGGACCAGTGGGGGGTGGCATGTCAAGTCGATCATTATCATCATGGATAAGAGCATCCTCTAATTTCTCTAATCGCAACATTCCATCCTCCAAATTGGTCTCCTCTAGATACCTGTCCCAAACCTTAAGGTCTTTGTTACTCTTTGCATCATCATAGTAATGGGGCAACAATCGCAAGTTGTAATGAACATAAAGCAAGTTCTCTACTCGGTCTAAACTCAACCTGTTCTTTTTAACACTGTGGATGACAAAATAACAACTCCAACACCTCTCTGCAAAAGAAGTGTTTACCACCTGTAATAGCACCCGCATTGTCGAAGTCTGTAGAAGTGGAGTAGCACCTCCATGTATGTTCCACCACTCAATAGAAGAAAAACTCTCTCGGTTTCTAATAGCATGCATGCTCCCAAATGGACCAGTGGAAAGTGTACAGTTGCTCAACAGTTTCTATACTGAGTGTGACTCCTCCTCATCAAGGACTAATTTATCCAGTGCAATCATATATGTTTGTAGGACCTCTGGATCTAGGTGTGGTTTTCTCTTGCTCGCCCCCCCAAGGTGCTATTGTTGAAAGCCATGATGGACTATAGTATTTAGGTGTCAAGACATATGCTAATGCATGCAATTGAATATTTAGCATATCCCATCATTTAACCACCTCTACACGAATATATTTATACAAGGTGGTATCTCTAGGCTCAACAGTGTCTTTAATCTGCACCAACATGTTATCCATTTGCTCATACACCAAGAATAGTGTCCTTTGCTGCATTAGCACCATCTCTATCAGTGTTAATCTCCTCCCATGATTCAGCGGTGACCATATTAGTTAGAGCTTGTCTCACCTTCACTAGCCGCCTAAAGGTGAGGTAATAACTTGCAAATCTGGTTTTTACAAATTTAAGCAACTGCAACTTGGAGTCATAGCCATAGAAGTAGTTTACCCTTGTATGCCCTGTGATAAATTTAATGAGCTTCTTCCCTCTCTTGTAAAGCTCATTAATCCACCCACATTCTTTATGCTTCACAATATCATGCATCAACAGGTTCAATGTGTGCACCAAGCACCTAGACCAAAATATGTGTGGATAAGTACACTCAATAATTTTTCCTGCTCCCTTATAATTTGTTGCGTTATCTATGATCACTTGAATCACTTTTCTTGGACCAACATCTCTGATTGATTGCAATAGGAGGTCTACAATGTTTTGGGAAGTTGCACTGACAGAGGAGAAATCATGACATACAATAAACATTGCACCACTAGCAGAAACACCAAGAACATTTATCAAATGTTGGTTTCTGATATTTGTCCACCCATCTGATACAATGGATACCCCACCATCCACCCACTCATTTGTAAAATGTGTTAAAGCTACTTGAACCTTTCCTTTTTCTCTTTCTAATAACACTGTTTTAGCTTTCTCATAGTTGGGGGACTTGTATCCTTTTGGGGGCTTCATTGATGCCCTTTACCATTTCATGCCAATAGGGAGAGCGAAGCACATTGAATGGTACACTGCAAGCACAAAGAAATCGGACTATCTTTCCATCCACATCATCCCTCCCAACAACATTAAGGAAATCTGCTATTGTTTTTTTACCTCCAGAACTTGCAAAAACACCGTGAGGAGATGAGCTACCAAATCTAGAGGTTGCACTTGATTCAGATTGGGTTTTTTGTTTTTTATTTTTTTGTTGTGCAGCCTCCTCTATTTGGATGTATTTTCTTCTTTGTTCAGCTAGAACCTTTGGGAAAATTGCTATCCCCACAACACCCTTTTTTTCATCACTGTCCATCACCCCACAAAGATGCCTCCTCACACAATTATATCAACCGCTACATGGTTTTCCTCCATGACAACCACGAGGGCACAAAAATATGTAGCTTCCACCACCTTTTCCCCCTTCAAGTTTGGTCACATAGTTCCACAAGGGTATCAATGCAGCTTTCCCATCTTGTGATTCAATGTTTTGATCATCCACTTCCTCTTCAAAGCCTTCCTCCTCATCATACATTGGGTCACTCATATGGGGACCACTTTCCTCTTCTTCTTCATGTTCTCTTCTATTTCTACTCCCCCTTACCATCATCAAAACCAAGAGTGGAATGATACATAGAACCCAAAGAAACATCATCTTTGAGTATGAATATAGATGGTGGACAACCTACAAATAAATGTGCATGAAGAAAGAATGAGAATGTGTAGGAGAGGGAGGAGAGAAAATACGAAAAAAAATGACAAAAAAAATGAGAGAGTTTGGGGTTTGCACGGAACTGCTCGCGAACCGTACGGATCCGTACAGGAATCGCGACGCTTCTGTATGGCGATCCGCTGTACGAAACGCGGATCCTGCCGTACGGATCCAAAAAACCAGGAAACACAAACTTTTTTCCGAAACGCGTTTCAGTGTACGGATTCCGTACGGTTCCGTACGGACTGCGTTTCGGGGGATGGAGTTGGGGGGGACGTTTCCTGCAACATTGGTGTCAACCCCTAAAATACCTTAGAATCAAAAGATTCTCATTGCATTAGATTCATCTCACTGTTAGCTATCATCCTCATCCATCACATGTAGAAATTTGCTCATGGAAATGCCCAAAACATGATTTGGTGCAAAACCCCATTTTTGGGATCCAAGCCCGCAATTGTTGATTTGGGGTAGCATTGAATGTTCTCTAAGTCTAAAATTCTGTGGAGAGGCTTAGACACATGTATTCTAGATAACCCATAAACTGTTTGGTGAAATTCCACTTGGATTGTATTCTATAGAAATAATTAATTATTTTTAAAGGGACCCTAAGTCTAAATTTAGGAAAATAAAATAATTAAAGTGAGTTAATAGAAAATGAGTGAGAATGATCTAGAATAAACGGATCAAGTCAAAAGTTAATCTTAGCCATTGATTAGGGATCTAATCAAGGCCGTTGAAGTCTCAACGAGAAGACAAGAAGAATGGCTTAAAGGGTCATTTGGAAAACACATTTGGCAGAGATATCAAGTGATCGATTTCTTTAATGAGCAGTGCCCAGGGAGAAAATTCGATCTAGAGATCTTGTGTAGAGAGGGGTAGTAGTTCTAGTTGGAAGGTTTTCTTGAGCCAAAGAATACAAAGCAGAGAAGACAAAAAGCAACACCAATAGAGGCAGTGTAGCAGTGACAGTGCAGAGCTACACAGTGCCACGAAGAGGCAGCGTTGCAGTCTTGAGGAACTCATTGATCAGCTGAGGATCAGTTAGATCCAGTGTCGAAGAGCCTGGGTGTGAGTCCGGAAAGGGCCAGAGGGTCAGATCGAGCCAGCAGAAGTGTCAGAATGCACAAGCCACGCAGTCCCCATGCAAAGTGAGGCAAAGGATGCGCAATGACTACGTAGAGGCAGCGAGGAGCTTGCCATCCGAGAGGTTTTGACCAGTTGAGCTTCCAGTGTCAGGGTGCGAGGTAATATCACCAGCTTTCCTGTCAGTTAGATTCTCTGTGAGGATAGCCACAAAGGAATCCAGTTTGTATACAGAGAAATATTTACTGCATAATATATAAACCCTCAGATCTACTGCAACAATTTTCTCGCATTAGGTTTTTCTGGGGACATTAAGTCCAAAAATAACTGTTTTGAATGGTTGTGTGATCTATGTTTGTTCAAATTAGTTTCTGCACTTGTATTTCTTAAATAGTTTATTTGTGTAGGTCGTAGTGACTACATTTCGATATGTTCTTGTAGAACAAAGTAAATAATTTGTTAAGTGAATAACAGATAAAAGACTTCCCATCAGTTGCTGCAGTAGGATTCCTGAGTTCATGGAATTTTTACACCCCTTGTGGCACTTTTCCCTCCAAACCCTGAACCCTAGGGCTTGGAGTACCACCCAAGCTACTAAAAAATCAACACTCTATCTTAGCGAGGTAAGTACTTCCAAGACTAGGAAGTAACGCATCATCATATTCACTACTCGCAACACTAGCCCAACTCTTGGCGCTGACCCATCGTTTTAAAAATCGATCGGACCGACTCAAAATCGACCGAGTCAACCGAGCCAGACCTCCGGCCGGACCGACTCGGTGGAAAAGCCGGTCCGAAGGTTGGTTTGTGATCGAGCTGGCCGAGTCGTACACCGAGCCGACCGAGTCATTGTCCTGAATTGCAGAGATGTGCAATCCACATTTTGAGTCAAACTAATAGTGCTTCTGGGTGTGAGTGCAATTGGTCTGTCTTTGAGAGGATTCACATAAAGAAGAGAAACCATTTGGAGCCAATGCCGATCCACCAGTAGCAGGCCCAGTCCCAACTCCAAGTCCTCCAATTGCAACCGCAGTCACTTCCTCTAGTCAACCACGACAGAGGCGCATAACTCGTCTATCTCAGGCTCAACGTGCTACAGTTCTAGTTGAGGATGTTGATTCAGAGGGGGAGGAGCGAGCGGTTCCCCCCTCTGGTTCAGAGTTTGAGGCAGAGGATATTGTCTTATCAAATGTCTAGCAGTAGTGACTATTCATGTTTTGTTGTAGAGGCCATTTAGATCCTCCTTGGTTATGTATTTTGTTTTGATCTCTATATAATCATCATGTATTGGACAATGCACTGGGTGCAATTTTGATATAATGGATATATTCATGCTTTGTGTTTGGAAACATGAATGAAAATCTTTAAAATTATGTTTTTTTATAAAAATATTAATATTTAATGTAATTTTTACAAAGATCAAGTCATTGAAGCCGAACCGGCTGAGTCAATACCGGAGTCGGAGTCGGAGTCGGAGCCAACCCTTGGCCGTTTCGGACCCCGAGTCTGATTTTTAAAACACTGCGCTCACCATCGCAGTGATCCATGTTCTGTGAACTACGCCTCTTGGAAGTGTCACTATCACTGCTGGAAGCATCCTGCTTCCTCTTTTCCTGTATTGCCTTCGTATCCAAATCTTCCCATATTTCCAGCTCCTTAGGGTTGGTTGGCTTCTCGATAGCTTTCTCGACAAAATCCTAGATCTTGTTGACCTACAAGACCAACCTGATCCTTTCCTTCCAAGGACTAAAGTTTACAACCCCTCCAACCTGCCCTCATACCGAAGACCTGCCTGCAATTTCAACATTATCACCTACAATGTAACCAACTCCCTCTCATGCTGTACTTTGTTGCGCACAACTTTAATTCACTGACTTCCAAAGTAGCTCAGATACACTCTGATACCATGTTGAATTTCTACAATCTTGGGTCTAGGTTAGAGTCTTAAAATTACTGACACTACCAAACCAAGAATCTCAACCATCACTACCTTGCACAACAGAAAATATAAAGCAGTAAATCACACATGCACAAATATACACTATTTTTAACAAAATTGTACAATAATGTACAACCCCAATCTTTGTTATAGTAAACCAAATACGAATAATACAATAGTCTATGGTATACAAGATACAATGACAAACTTCGTTGCAGCTTCGATGTCGTATCTTGTCTTGCTGGTGCTCCCCTTAGTCCTTCAAAGGACAACACATCGAAACTCCAAGAGAGCTACCACCTAACACTACTGCAAGTCACTTCTGCTGCATTTACACGAGTTGATTCAATCTGCTCTCTGGGTAGGCCTAATCCCGAGCTCCAATATGCTAGGCTAACAGTCACCTTTGTCCATCAAGGTGCTGCACTTCGGCACCAATCTTCACCCAACCTTCAGCTCTTCTTCATCACTTCAAGATAGCTTGTCTAGGGATACTTTGGGCTATCAACACGTTGCTCTCCACCAGACCAATGACGCCCAATACTACACTACAAGTTTTGCTCCTAGGACGGAATTTTGACCTCCACGAAAAGTCCTCCAAATGGCACCCACAGGCTGCTCCAAATCTGATCCAAATTTGGTCGACTTCCTTGACGCAACACAAAACAGAGTCTGCTCCAATTCACTGTTGTTCTTCACTGTTCCTGGTTAGGGAAATCTGCATGCTACAATCACCCTAAAACACCCCCACACAGTGCTAGAAGCAATTTCTACTTCTAAAGGGGATGGTATGTCCATGGTACATCCTGGCGGTGGCATGTGATAAAGTGATGGAACAAAGTAGGGGATGAAAGGGACAATCGTGGATGACACGCTAGGGTACATGGGTCGCTAATAAAGGGAAGCCCACACTTGGGTAAATAATGTATAGGGAGGAATCATGGTACATGAGTTGTTGTGGCCTTGATTTTTCCACACTTCTTCATATGCCTTTTGCCTTTTATGATTTTTCTTTGGTTAAGTGCTCATGGCTCAAGGAATGAGAGTATGATGTGTAAAGTATAACAGTGGATACCCCCTTTAAGGTGGGGCGATTCATTGACCACCATGGGTTGGGACAGTCATGGGTTCCTGTATGATAGGGGAGGCTCAACTAAGGCCTATAAGAACCAGGGTGATGGCCATAGAGAGGGGCAAAGCTCATGTATGGTTTTTTCCCATGTGCTAAATTTGTTTGTCCTAACCATCTTTTGCATATTGTGGTCCAATTTCCTGTTGCAAGTGTCTAATTTTGTGTTTTCCTTTCTTTTTAGTTGCATCAACCTCCAGGGCATCGTTCCAAGCCCGACCCAAGATGTGGGCAAGGGGGAGGGGGTGGTTGACCCTATGTGGACCGAGTGGAGGAATGTGGACCTGGTTGAAGTGATGAGAAGGATTATAATGAGAGGAAGGGGAGTGATATATGTGAGTCGGGGAGCGCCACGCATCCAAAATCAGGGTTTCTTATGTAATACCATCCCAGAAGCCCAAAGGCTAGTAAAAGAGATCCCACTGAGGTAGGGTCCAAGGTTAGCAACCAAAAGAGAGCTAGGAGACAAGAGCACATATCTAGACCACTCTTTCCGCAAAATCCCCCCATTAATCCATGCCCAAGAGTTTTGATGATAAGTAAACCAAAATACTCAATTACCAAATGACAAGATATATCTTTGGGCTTGGGAGGCCCACATTCAAACATATGATCATAACAAAGGGGTGAGGGACCACATGGCTGGCTCAAGTGGCGAAAAAATGGCATAATGAGCTAGTTGGTGGCTGCAAGGAGCTGCAAGCTGCCGAATGAGGATCATCATTGAGAAAAAATTTCTCCAGGGGATATAACCCACAAAGTGGTGGGTAACACGTACCATCAGGGTTTTAAGCTCTATCACCAACGCAAGGAATCTAGGTACGTATCCAAGGTCAGTGCTCCATGACCAATGCCACTCTCCCTACTTCGGGATCTATGCATCAACACACAAGCTGACCAAATGTCCTCCCAAGTATCTTGCCATAAGATGCTTCATCTATCCTTATCAACTAAATATGTAACATCAACCAATCCAAGCATGCTTCTAAAATATTCAAACCTCTTGTGTATCCAAGGTCAGCGCTCCATGACCAATGCCACCCTCGCTATTTCAGGATCTATGCATCAACACATAGGCCGACCAGATGTCCTCCCAAGTTTCTTGCCATGAGATGCTTCATCTAGCCTTATCAACTAAATATGTAACATCAACCAATCCAAGCATGCTTCTAAAATATTTAAACCTCTTATTCGGAAGAAATTTTGTCAACACATTAGCTACCTGTTCATCTGTCAGAATATATTGTAGCTTCATGACCCCATCTTGTACCAAACTCCTAATGTAGTGGTACTTGAGGTTGATATGCTTCGTCCTTGCATCGAATACGGTGTCTTTAGACATCTTGATGCTGCTTTGATTATCACAATTTAAAAAACGTAGGATCCAGAGGCTTTCCAAACAAATTTGAGAAGAGTTTTCTTAACCAAACAACTTATTTTCCTACTTCACATGCAACGACATATTCTTCTTCAGCACTACTTAACACAATATGATCTTGTTTTCTACTCACCCAAGAAATCATTGCAGATCCCAAACTAAAACAACCACCGGTATTACTCCTTCCATCAATCTCACTGCCACCCCAATCTAAATCTATAAAACTTGTTAACTTAACTTATTTTCCATCATATTTTAGGCAGCGATGTATTGTGCCAGTAGATATCTCAAGATATGCTTGGAAACTATCCAATGGTCATGATGAGGCTCCAACTGAAATTGACTAAGAACATTTACAACAAAACATATATCAGGTCTCGTATTTACCAAGTACATCAAAGAGCCTGCCAACTTACGATAGCTAATAGGATTGATAAGACTAGAGTTGGAGCTTCTCAACTTCTTGAGATTACTTGGAATCCATCATTCTAAACTTTTGTAACATCTTGATTATGTACTTCCCTTGACCAAGATATATCTCAATAGGTTTCTACCAAACCTGCAAGCCTAAGCAACAATGCATGAGTCCCAAATCTCTCAACAGGTTTCTACCAAACCTGCAAGCCTAAGTAAAGATGCCTGAGTCCCAAATATTTCATTTCAAATTCTGTTGGCATCATCCACACCTGTAATAAAGAAATCATCCACATATAGTAGTATAATGACAGGTTCATTCATCACGATCTTGATGTATAGGTTTGCATCGACAAAACTTTTGATGAACCCAATCCTTAAGAGCTTTCTTGAGTTTGCAAACATGTGTATCCCTGCTATTTATTTCAAAGCCTTCCGGTTGTTCAATGTATACTTCTTCATCAATGGTTCCATTTAGAAATGTTGTTTTTACATCCATTAGATGAATATTCCATCATATAGTAACAACTAGCGAAACCAAAGATCTTATAGTAGTATACCTAGCTATAGGAGCAAAGATTTCTTCATAGTCTATTCCTTCCTTTTGTGAGAAACCCCTTGCGACAAATCTAGCTTTATATTTTTCTATGCTTCCATCAAGAACATGTTTGATTTTGTAAATCTATTTGGAGGTGACAATCGATTTGTCACTTGGTCTAGGAATTCCCAAGCACCATTCTTCATAATGGATTGATATTCTTCCTGAATCGCCTTCTTTCGTTCTTCTTGATGAGCGGCTTCTTCAAAGGTTGATGGTTTTGCTTCTATTAATTTTGTTATGTATGCTGCATATATTCATATCCTGAATATCTCTTCAGTCTTTTCTCTTCAGGTCTTTTGCTTTCTCTAGAAGATCCTTTAGTTGCTCTATGTCCTTCAACTTCTTCAAGTGTAGTTTTAACCAATTTGGCCTCTTCTTCGTTTCGAGAATGATTATAGGTTAAATAAGCTCACTTCGTCTTTTTTCTTCTTCTTCTTGGTTTGTAGGTGAGTTTTCACGATGCTCCACTTCTTCAAATAACGATACATCTTCTTCATCGGATTCAATTGGTATATCCTTGGATCTTTTCTAGGCATGGCTTTCATCAAATATAACATCCTTGCTAACTTCAATTTGTCTCCCTTCCTTGATGTAGATTCTATAAGCCTTTGACGAAAGGCTATAGCCAATGAAGATTCCTTTTATGCTTGTAGAGTCCAACTTCTTTCTCTTGTCTTTTCGAACATCGATGTATTCAGGACACCCAAAGTTTCAGAGATGGTCTACATATGGCTTCTTCCCTGTGAATGCTTCTTGCGGTGTCATGTTATCAAGGATTCTACGAGGAATTCTATTTTGTATATATACTATTGTCATTGTTGCTTCTCCCCATAGAAATTTCGGTAGATCTTGATCAAATACCATAGTCTTTATGCATTCTTCAATGGTTCTATTCTTCCTTTTTACAACTCCTTTATGTTCCAGGTTGTAGGGAACAATGAGCTTCCTCTTAATACTTGCTTCTTTACAATATGCAATTAGCTCTTTTGAAGTGTATTCCCCTCCATTATTGGATCTCAAAGTCTTTATTTTTCTTTTGGTTCAGGTCTCAACTTCAGATCTAAATTCCTTGAACTTTTCAAATACTCCGTCTTTTGTTTTGAGAAGATAGAGCCATGTCTTTCTAGAGTGATCATCAATAAAGGTCACATAATAAAGATGGCCTCCAAGGGATTTATTAGACATTGGCCCACACACATCAGAATGAATGAGGACCAATACCTCCTTAGACCATAATAAAGATGGCCTCCAAGAGATTTATTAGACATTGGCCCACACACATCATAATGAAAGAGGACTAATACCTCGTTAGACCTTGTATCATTGCTTGTAAAAAGTTTCCTAGTATTCTTTCCCAAAGCACATTCCTTGCATACTCCTTCATGATCTCCCTTGATGTTGGGGATGCCCTTTACCATTTGAGTTAGAGAGGGTATTATCCTGTAATGGATATGCCCATATCTTTTATGCCATAATTCGATAGGATTGATCTCCATGTGAACTAGCGCTTGAGGAGATGGTCTTATAATTCTATATAGTCTTCGTTCACGAAATCCAATAACCTTTTCCTTTTCAAAACTTGAATCCTTTCGCGGAACCAAAACTTTACCATCTACAAATGCAACCCTATCTCCTTTATATTCTAAACAAGAAATGGGAAGTAAATTCTTTTTCAAAACTGCGACATAGAGTATGTTGTTGAGATGTAGCTTTGCTCCACTTTCCAGCTTCAATGATGTAGATCCAAGGGCCTTGACTGCATAACTGTACTTGTCTCCTAGCTCCACTGCAGGTGATGATGGTTCCCTTGACAGAGTATGAAGTTGTCCACTCTCTCTTGTCATATTCCTTGAGGCTCCACTATCAATGATCCAAGCATTGTCATCATCAAGAGTACGTGTAAGTGCAACCAAAAATCCTTCACTCTTGACTCTTCTAGATAGATTATAGATGATCCTTCCAATCCAACTTCTTGCAACCTTCATGATATTGAGACCCATATTCAAACAACTTGCCATAGAGGGAGTAACCTTTCCTTCTAAGACCGCTTTTCCCTTCTTCAAATGATAACCAACAAAGTGATCTTCAGCCTTCTTCCACCTTAGCTCTAATACGATGTTGAGAAATCAATGCTTATAGGAATTAGGGTTTGATTCCTCTTTCTTGATAATTACTTGTGAATTATGTTGGCTTCTTTTACTTCTTTATTAGTTTATCTTTTATCAAGCAATTACCAAATTATATGTATATGAAGACCACAAGAACAAGAGACACAAGATGTAGGCACTCAGTCAGGGAAAAATCACTTCAAGAGGAAAACCCAGTCCAACTCTTCTACTAGTAGATTCAAATCAAGATAAGACAATCCAAGACATCTTAAACCTAGACAAAGACCTCCTCCAACCACCAAGTCAACCCTTCCTTCCAATAGATGATCCCTGTTAAAGTCTCCAAGTCACAGCTTCCCAATAGCACTTACAATCCAAAATTTCGCCCCCCCAACAACAAAATTTTGGCCTCCAAATTCAGAATTTCAGACCTCTAGTAGATCTAGAATTTCGACCCCAACAACTGTCCATAAATTTCACACGTTTGAGAGATAGATAGCCCAAGAACTTGTTTTAGGTCTTCCCAGCGTCTTTCATCCTTGTAGATCAAACTTCATGAGTGAGTGCTCCAAATAGGCCAAACTACCTCTCTATATATAGCCTTTCCACTAGGTTGAATTGCCCTAATGTAGGCCGACTTCATGGGGACAGGGCTAACTTGGTGTGGAGGTGACAATTAACATTTTTGTCTCAAAAATAATTCCTTTTGCTTGATAGAAAAGCCAAAGATGTTGAAAAATTTATAGGGCAATGATTAGAATGACTTCTCTTTACTTGATAACTGGTTGTGATGTCTTTTTACTTATTAGCTTTGTTACTTATTATCATGTGTGTGAATCATCAAACACCTACCAAAACAAGAAGAAACCTCCCTTCTTGAGAGGAAAACCTGCAAATCTCTTCTCTTCCTTGTAGATTCTTCAATTGACGAATTCCATGACCTTGAGACTGTGACCAATACCCTCCAAGACCAAGATCAACCTCTTCACATGATGTGCTAACCTTGATCCAGTCAAACCCAGTCAAATCTCTTCCAGTAACACTTCTTCGACCTTTTGTTGCAAAATTTTCGACCTCCACTGCAGATCTGAAATTTCGGCCTCCCTACAGATTTTGCTACACTTCTTCGACCTTTTGCTGCAAAATTTTTGGCCTCCACTGCAGATCTGAAATTTCAGCCTCCCTACAGATTTTGCTACCACACGTGTGAGCTTCGAGCTCCCTTCTGAGGCTTCCTTTGACCTTCACTTTCCTTTCTCTAACTTCTGGAGCTTGAGGATGACCCTTGGTGACCTTCGTTTGACTTCCTTGCCTTCTTTTCTCCAAGTTCGTGTTAACTCTCTAGTAATTTCTTAAGTTGTGGGATTTTGAGTTTTTAGTCAAAAAAAACACTAGAGGTAACCACAAACCTACTTCAAACTCTAGGATCTAGCCATCCTAGGGTTCAGAGAGGGCTCTCTCTTTAAGATTTATCTTTGTTTTTATTTATAATACTAGGCTAGTTATGAAAGTCCAATTTGGTTTTGGTTTAAAGGGTTTGGTGGGGAAAAATCACTTGGAGGTAAGATAGAGAGAAATCTACATGTCCATTGGGCTATGGAGTCTAAATTAAGCTAGCAACACTAGAAATCAAGGCTAAAAGGTACAAATACATTCAGGGCAAGATAGATAACCCTCAGAGATTTGGGAAAGTGTTTTTTTGTGAGGTGGTGTGATCGAGATAAAGGGCACTTAAGGATCTTTTGATCCAGAAAATGGAAGTAGAAGGCGGAGGTCAAACGGGAGTGAGAGAAATTAAGAATTCTCAACACCAGAAATCAGAAGAAAACATTAAAATGGCAACTAGTTAAAGACAGAGAGCACTTGACTAATCCTGTAGTAATACTCCTAGTTACACATTCAAACAGAACAAACATATAATGAATGCATGAAACTTAGAAAAGGAAACAGTGATAAGTAGGAAATACTTCACTCATCAGCTTATCACAGGGATCCTGAATTATGATGCCAGTCAGCTTGTCCAGTTTGCTACTTTGAAATCAAACACACAATAGCCTCCAATGTTCAGCAAAAATGTCTATAGTAAAGTCCAACAATTTTATTCCACACTGAATACTTCTAATGTAGAAGTATTTATACAAAATGTAATTACAAATATCCTAGGATAAATCTAGGAATATCTTTAGGAAAAAGAAAATATCTTTACATAATAAGAGGGACAGCTGCTTAACAAATCAACAAGTTGTCCTCTTATCCAAAATAAACTGTTTTATCTAACAAGGAGCTTTTGATTGACTAGCTGTCCTGCTTGCTGGCTGCAAGAAAATATGAAGCTTTTGACTTGCCTTCGCTGACACTCTTTTATCTGATACTCTTTACCGCTGATACACTTTGACTATTAGATCACTGTTTGCTGCTGTAAAAAAATGTCTTTTTGCAGTAAACTCAGCAAACTGTCTTTTTATTTCAGTGTTCTTTTTCACTGTTTTTCAAGGCAATCTTCCTTCACTGTTTTACCTCTTATTGTTACATCAAATCAGTAAATGCTTGCCACTGTTCTGCCTTGGGAATTTGAACATTCTTCAGCTTCCTAAAATTTTCATCAACCTCTGTGTATTTAACAAAAGTGGGCTTGAAAACAAAGAGATGCTTAATCTCATGTTGTAAAAAGAACAGATCTTCAAAATGTTGAAGGAGGACTTTTCCTGTGGGAGTGCCTTGTGTTAATGGTTTGTTGACTTGCTCCTTCGCAAATTCCCTGATCTTTTTATCATAATCTTTCTGAGGCATTAGTTTTTCATTAAAAACATGGATGTCTGGCAAGCCCCTTTGTCTTAAGTTTGTGTATTTTACCATAAACTTTGTTATGGCAATGTTCATTGATTCACATTTCTCTTCCAGATTGTTCATCAAATTCTTCTTAATTACAACCTTTTTAATCTATAAGATTGTTTCTGTTCTGTCCAATACCTGTAATTCCTTCAGTTCTGCCCTGTTCTTGCTGTTCAAGAATGTGATGAGTTTTAAACTCTGAGCAGGCTTATCAGTTAACTCATCCTTGGTCTTTTGAATCTCTGCCTGAGCTGCTAATAGTAAATCTCTTTGCTCATATATAACCTGAATTGAAGGCCATTGAATGTGAATGGCTTCAATTATGTTTGTCTATAGATGATTCTTTATGTATGAAATCTGCTTAGTGAAAGTTAACTTTTTTTGTAAGCTTTTGATTTGTTCTCCCAGTCTGATTGCCTTTTGTTCATGGTTTTTAACAGTTATCAGTGCTGTCTTGTTCGTAGCTTCAAGATTATCAATCATCTTCTTTAGGCTGTTGATTTCATTGGTTTTCAAAGACATTTCCTCCATAGCTTTAACAATCTGGCCTGCTTCATCTATTTGTTGAACATGTGTAGTAGAAGAGTCTGTTGCTGAAGTAGTAGCTGAAATCATTGGCACTGCAGTTGTCAGTGGTTCTTTTGTTGCTAGGTTCTATCCTAAAGTGGAAGACACTGTTTTAGTAATCACTGGGATAACTGTAGGAAAGATAGGAGTCTCAGATTCTTTTACAGTTTCCTTTTCTTTGACAAGCTGGTCCATTTGGGTTTCCATTTCTTTGATTTGAACAGTCAATTTGAGAATGAGCTTCATCATTTCTTCTTTCTCAGTCTGATCTTGAAGGATTTCCTTGGTTTGTGGATGTTCACTTTGAGGAAGCTTGAGCTGTTTCCTCAAAGCTGCTATGTCATTATTCTTTTTCCTTATCAACCATTCTACTACTTGAATATTTGAGGGATCATATCCAACCTGTAAAACTAAATCCTCTAAGGCTTTAATCCTTAGATCCTTCGCATATAGAGATGCCTTATCCAACTTCATTTCATCATGCATATTAAGAACAGTATTCTGTAACTTGGTAGCACTCATTGCCTTAGTTACCACTGTTCAATACAACAACTCAAAGCTATGTCTATGAAATTCAATTTAGTCTAGGTCATGAACATTTTCTGTGTCTACCTCAAATTCCACCTTTTTATAATCTGCCACTGTTTTAGGTGCTGAGGTGGTAGGTTGTAAAAATGACATGATCATTTTGTTTGTAGAATAATCAAAGGATGTCAGTAGCCTATTTTGATTTCCAGGTTTTTGTTTGAGGAATTGAGAATATATCTCTGTTTTTATCTCTTCATTCTTCTGCTTTATCAGCTTATATTTCTCCTTGATGTCTAAATCCTTTTCCTCCGCTGTCTGTGAGGAAGAGGCCTCCATATTACTTTGTTTTTCAATCATTTGAGTGTGATTCTGATTAGTAGTTGATTCCTTTTCTATTTCTATAAGGGTTTCATTGATTATAGTTGTGGCTATATCATCAGTGGTTGCTGGAGCTTCTGTCTCATCAACATCAATGGTTACTTTTTCCTTGTCCACTGAACTGAGTTTAAGCCTCTTGCTATAGATTATTTTGAATTTGGTTTCACTTGTTGTCTCCGCTGTATAACCTCCTTCTTCCCTGCTTCTCTTTGCTGATGTCTCTGGCTGTTTTACAAGTTCTAGAGCCTATGTTGTATCCATTTTACCTGTGTCTCTGTATTACTTGCTGTATCTATCAATGTATTTTCTAGCCAGCTTGGTTGGCAAATTTCTCAATCTCAGGCTTAAGCTCATGTATGAAGGGAGTCAATTTGCATTTTACCCTTGGACTACTCAGGGTCCCTTAAGGATCATAGTTCCATGGAAAACTTTCTTGAAATCTAAACTCTGCTAATGTCTTTGTGATTTATTTTTCTGCCTCTCTGTGGTTTACGATAAAGGGACCAACCTGATTCTTTAACTTAAATTGAGTCTTTTTTCTAGCAGCCATGAAGTTAATAGAATCAGAATCTCCCATTTTACTCTGTTTTGAAAGTTGCAGGATTCTTTTCATTGCCTCACTGATTTTGGGCTGCTTTACTTTATCCAGAATGTTCATTGCTGGATGTAGAAAAAGGTCTGAAAAATCTGTGTAGGTGAAATCACTGCCCTCTTTCCTGAGCAAGGAAGTCCAGAAGATAATGGATAGAGGCTTACCCTCCAAGTCCATCTTTCCTAATGCAATAGGAAACTTATCAGCTTGAAAGAATAAGAATAAGTGAAACATATAAGATGAGTATCTAAAAACTCCTTCAGTGGGTAATTTTATCAACTAATGATGGATATTGTTGGCTATGAAACCAACAAAGTCAAAAATCACTGATGGAGGTTGGCTTGGAGACAAGGTGGACAGGAAACCTAGAATGGACTCATCAGTGTGTCCATCTGTAAAATATCCAAGTATAAAGGATAGCATAGAGATAATATGTCTAGACCCTTCAGGGAATTTTGCAGTGGAATAAGGAGTATTTATTTTAGGAATGTCAACATGGGAAGGCATAAAGTTTTGAAATATCATGAACTTCTTAGGAAAGTCTAGACCTAAGTACAACTGGGTCAAAGCCTCTATAGTCAGGGGGACTGATTGAGGATCAAACTGTAATTGAAGCGTTTGATTTATTGACTCTGCTGTGACAGTGAAAAGGATTTCTCTATCAACATTGACTATGGCCCTTTGATCTGGTTCATAATATTTTTGACATAATCTGATAAGATCTTGGCTAGGGTGGGTCAATGGAACTATATATTTAGGCAAATGAGTCTCCCAAATAGGTATTTCATCCTTATCCAAGTACTTTTCATAACACCAATTATGTATATCCAAGAGGTTGAATTCTACAACAGGATCAACAATTTTGTAGTCAACATCAGTCAAAGGGAGGCTTTCTACAGTAACTACAAGTGGTTGGAGGGGATTCACTGTTGCATTAGATTTGGCAGTGATGACTGGGGTAGGTTTAGGGGCTTTAGATCCTTCAGATTTAAGTGTTTTGGATCTTATAGGTTTGCTTGTGCTCGGTTTCTTAGTCATTTTGGATAACTACTGCAAGATTAGACTGTTTGCAGGAGTATTTTTCTTTAGCACAAGATGAATTAGGCAATTCTTAGGCTAAAGATAATTTCTGTTGGTTTTATTGCTCAATTAGGCTTTTCAAAGAATGTAAACTGGGATAAAACAGGAAACGAGGGTTTCCTGAGTGAATTTTGACTGGAAAAAAGGTTTTCAAAGTATCTTCAGGCTTTAAGTCCTTCTACGTCTTTGAATTTGGTCTTCGGGGGCTTAAAACTTGAGGAAATTCGCTTCAAGGAGTGATTTTTGCAATACAGAACTTTCTGGAAAAAATTGGTTAGGGTTTGGCCTCTTTTTGGCGTTTTTGGGCAATTTTATCCGATGAATTCTCTTAATTAAAGTCCTGGTTTACTTATTGACAGTTTAGAATTGACTTTTCAAGGTTTTAATCGTCAGAAAATACCTTGAAAATAAGGTATTCAGCTGTTGAAAAAGGGTCTTGAAATCTGTTGGTCGTTTCTGAGGACTAGTCCGGATTGCTGGAGCAAAGAGCCATTCCTGATCAGACTTTAATGGTGAACTTCTAAGGTTGTGTGTGAGAAATACTTGAAAACGACTTAATACAGTCGGGAGCAAAGGAAAATAATGGATATACTACGCGAAAAGGAAATGATAAGTGTTTTTCCAAAGGTTTAACTTTTATTTTAATTTGGACTTTATCATTTATTGCAGGTTAAAACTCAGGCGGGAGCGGATTTAGTTTAAAATGCAAAACCAATAGCAGTTTTTGCATTTGTTTTCGGCAGTGAATGGTTTTTGTTGAAACGAACGCGATCCAATAGATTTTCGCCACGTCACGGGAGGTGGAATAGGTGAAACAACCCATTTCGCGTTCGTTTTGCTCTTGGGCGAACGATCACTTTGTGGGCGCGACATGGATTAAAGACCATTAGATCTCATGATCGGGAGCGAAGGGTCACGATTCGCTGGGAAGGTGCGAACAATGGCATGGTGGGACCAGGGCCTTTTATGGGCGTTGGCACTGATTAATATACGACTTTGATTAATTTTTTATATACACAAAGGGTTTTATGTATATGGGTAGGGGTATATGGTTAGCCCCGGGTTAGGCTATGTAAAGCCTGGGGCTTTACACAACGGGGATAGAATGAACGAAGAAGCTTAATTTCAATGGATCATAAACTTAGTCTTATCGTGATAGCACCTTGGGTTAAAAACTCATGCGGGGGTTGAAACTTATAAAAGACTATTTGTTTCAACACTTAGGATAAAATGTGACAGGCGGGGAAGTATGTTTAGTTTTAAACATATGTATGGGCGCAGAAATTATTTTATTATATAGTTTTAAACCATTGAAGGGTTTAATAACCATAGGGTGCGTGATATTTCTTTAAGGTCAGTTTTAGACCACAGGGTGCATTATTTGGGTTTTCGTTTTAACAGGTGGATAATATTTTTGGTCCAAAATCTTTATAATAGTGGGTTTTAGAGGGTGGTATTTTAGATAAAGGGAATTATATAGATAGGACAAGGTATTTTTAGGGAATTAATAGCATAAGTCAAAAGTTAATATGACAAAGGGGAATGGAATACACTAAATGACCAAGTAAAGTGAATAAATAAAGCAAAGCTTTTCATTTCATCATTTCACCAATTTACTTAGGATAAAGTATTTTTGAGGGTTTTTGTATGTTTCTATTTAGGGAATTAATAGCATAAGTCAAAAGTTAATATGACAAAGGGGAATGGAATACACTAAATGACCAAGTAAAGTGAATAAATAAAGCAAAGCTTTTCATTTCATCATTTCACCAATTTACTTAGGATAAAGTATTTTTGAGGGTTTTTGTATGTTTCTAAGTTAATCAAATGGGGGTTTATGTTTCATTAAGTAAGAATGAATCTTTACTTATGAAAATGAGTTAAAATGTATGAGTGAGGGATAAATAATGGTAAAGGGGATTTTAATCATAAGAACTCAACATTTTCCACCATCCAGTGATCGAGCCTTGGGTCCGGTCCCAACAAAAATCAGAGAAATGCTCTGAGCCTTTTTTACTGGTAATATAGAATACTAAATACTTATAAGGGAAGGGAAATTAGTGATTTTTGCCCGGTGATGAATATTACATGCTTTTTATTACTTCTTTCTACCTACCCAACATTACTCTTAACAATTTTTTCTTCCTTTTAGCAGGTGCATTTAGACTTGCAACCTTGAAACATTTATTCTTTTGAAAGCATAAACTATCTAATTTTACCTTATTTCATCCGAGGGCTCAGATTAAACTGATGAGCTCCTCATTATTCTCTACCTATCTACTGATTTGTCAGGATTAAACTATCTGACAAAACTTTATTCACTATCTAAAACATGTAAATTGAAAACCTGACAAGTCAAGTTTAAACAGTTTAACTCATCATCGATTATGGCATTTATTGACACTCTGCCATAATCACTTGCAAAAGGTAAGAAGTAGTGGCATTTGGACTGCACACTTTCATGTTTTATTTTCATCTTTTTCTTTCGAGGTCTATATATTTTTTAAGTCTTTTGATCTTTCTTTTAGGACTTTTTACCCTCTTTTTGATTTTTTGATTTTTGATTTTTGATTTTTTTATTTTTATGGCAAAACAGCTTGCAGAAAGCATGGTATGTACATATTTTACAAGACTATCAAAAGTCAATTCAAAATTATGAATCCTATATTTACAGGACCCTAAAAGGTCGAACTTGTAGATAGAAACCTTAGATATGTTGCAGAAACCCTAGTCCTCCTTAAGCACGTGTGAGAGAGAAAAAACACAAACAAAAGTCTCCTTCGTCCTCTTCCTTCTACAATGCCGCCTTCTTTTTCTTCCTTCGCTAGGAGTGATGAGTGTATGTGTTCCAAGGAGGACGAGTTCCCTCCTATATATAGGCTCTTCAAGGTGGACGTGGCTCTTTCTTTTAGGTTGCCTTGCCAACTTCCAGGCCAATTTGGTCTTGGAGGGTATTCCAACACTTTTAAAGATAAAAAAAAAATTCTTTACAAGTTACAATGTGCCCGATGGGGTCTTCAACTTATGACAATAACTCTTTTGACTTCTTGAACTAGGACAAACCCTAGAAGCACTCAATGGGTGCTTGACCTATAAAATAAAAGACCTTGAGCATGAAACCCATGCTCCAATAATAATAATAATATTTTTTCTTTCATTTTACAATTTACAAGAATCAAAAGTACATTTCTCCACACTCCCTCTTCACTAGGGAGGTATTCATAAGAGGTACATGGCCATTATCAATCTGAAGAGATCTCATAAGAAGAGCTGGATTGGTAACCCATTTGTCGAGCATCATAGCAACCAACATTGTCACATAGCAATGCCTTGACTAACAACTCTATCTCTCCACAAGATCAAAGCACAATGCTGGCGAGACTAATGATTTATAGACACCATCATCATTGACTCTCAAGGTACATACTCCACTTGGGTGTTCACAGAGTATGACCTTCTTTGGATTATTCTTATCTTGGATAGCTAGTCCTCAAAGAATATCGGTCCACGAATACTCTTATCTTGGATGCCCTACCTCATCCTCACAAAGTATTAGATGCCAAATGTTTACCTAATTCCCCATTTTGTCTTCCCAAGTGAAGACAAGAATGATGTGCCCATATCTCTCTCTCAACTAGGGAGGATACATCAACCAAACCAAGCTTGTCTCTCAAATACACAAGGTACATACTCCACTTGGGTGTTCACAGAGTATGACCTTCTTTGGATTATACTTATCTTGGATAGCTAGTCCTCAAAGAATATTGGTCCATGACTACTCTTATCTTGGATGCCCTACCTCATCCTCACAAAGTATCAGATGCCAAATGTTTACCTAATTCCCGATTTTGTCTTCCCAAGTGAAGACAAGAATGATGTGCCCATATCTCTCTCTCAACTAGGGAGGATACATCAACCAAACCAAGCTTGTCTCTCAAATACACAAGCTTCTTATTATGAAGAGATTTTGTTGATATGCTTTGTCTTTCCATGAAATACTGTGTCTTCAGACAATCGTATCCAACTGGTGTTATCACAATGTATCACTATACGGTTTACAGGTCTTGCAAATAGATCGAATAGCAGCTTCCTTAACCAGATCGCTTCTCTGCTTACTTCACAGGCCACAATATACTCAACCTCAACACTACCCAAAGCAACAATAACTTGCTTTCTACTAATCCATGAGATCATAGAGGATCCCAAACTGAAATATCCTCTAGTAGTGCTCCTTTCATCTTTCTCACTGCCTCTCCATTCGAAATCTGTATATCCCATCAAGTGGGCATTATTCCTCCTATCATATTTCAGGCAGTACTGGATGGTTCCTCCCAGATATCTCAAAATATGTTTTGTTGTTATCCAATGATCATGATTCAACTCCACTTGGAATTGATTGAGAAAATTTACTGCAAAACATATGTTTGGTCGAGTAGTCACCAAGTACATCAGTGAGCCAATCAGTTGTCTATACTTGGAAGGATCTATAAGGCTTGATTCAGAACTCCTTAGTCTCTTTAAGTTCTCCTTAGTCTCTTCAAGTTCGTGATCATTAGAGTGGTCATTAGTTTGCAATCCATCATGTCAAACCTCTTCAACATCTTAATCATGTACTTTCCCTGACCCAGATAAATTTCATCAGGTCCTTGCCAGAATTCTAGTCCCAAATAGTAATGCATCAACCCTAGATCCTTCATGTCAAATTATGTTGCTAGTTTCTTCTTCCATTCTTCAATTCGACCTTCTACACCTGTCAAGAGAAGATCATCTACATACAGGAGAATGATTACTGTTTCTCCATTCACAACCTTGATATAAAGGTTCGGATCAACAATTTTTTTTTTGAAGCCTAATCTCTGTAGGAATGCATCCATCCTAGCACACCATGCCCTTGTGCATGCTTGAGGCCATATAATGCTTTCTTTAATTTGCAAACATATGCCTTCCTATCTTTGACTTCAAATCCCAAAGGTTGTTCTATATAGACTTCCTCATCAATTGTGCCATTCAGAAATGCAGTCTTAACATCCATTTGGTTGATGTTCGATCCCATCAAAGTTGCCTTAGAGGCCAATGAACGAATTTTTGTATACCTTTTTGTCAGAGCAAATGTCTTTTCATAGATGATGCCTTCTTATTGAGAGAAGCCCTTAGACAAAAGTCTTGCCTTATACTTGTCGATACTTCCATCTTCAGCATGTTAGATCTTATATATCCATTTGGAGTTACTACAAATTTGTCTTTGGGCCTAGGTACGATCTCCCAAACTTCATTCTTCATTATAGATTGATATTCTTCAGTCATGGCATCCTTCCATTCTTGATGGTTGACAGCTTCTTCAAAGGTGGATGGTTCTCAGTTTTGTCGTGTATGTTGCATATCCAGAATATCTTTTGGGTTTCTTGCTTTCTCTGAATGTGTCTTATGTTGCTCCATGACCTTCTGCATCAGGTAGTATAGACTTCAACCAGTTTGGTTTCTTGATTCAGGGATGACCATAGGTTCAATAGGTTCACTGGGACCTTCATCATCATGGTGAGATTCTTCTTCTTCCCTGTCAACTTCTTCAAATACTGAATTTTCTACATCCTCAGAGTCCATGGGAAATACTGGAAGTTCTTCATCATCAAAGTCCATGGGAAGTTCCTTAGATTTCTTGAATGCAATACTTTGGTCAATTATGACATCTCGTCTGACTTCTATATGGTGTCCTTCCTTTATGTAGATTCTATAGGCCTTTGAAGAATTGTTGTAGCCAACAAATGTTCCCCTCATGCCTACCAGATCTAGCTTCTTTCTTTTGTCCTTAGGTATGTGAATATATAAAGGACACCCAAAGATATGGAGATGGTCTACAATTGGTTTCTTCCCAGTGAATACTTCTACAAGAGTTTTGTTGTTCAATGACCCGTGGGAACTTCGATTTTGAATATATACCACTGCTTTCATATCTTCACCCCATAGAAACTTTGGTAGATCTTGATCAGGTAAAATTGCTTTTACACTTTCTTCAATGGACTGGTTCTTCGGTTTTGCAACTCCATTTTGTTCGGGATTGTATGGGACTATCAACTCCCTCTTAATCCCAAACTCCTTACAGAAGGCTATAAGTTCCTTGAATGTATACTCCTCCGTTATCGGATCTTAGTATCTTGTTTCTTCTTTCTATAAGGTTCTCTACTTCCGCTTTGAATTCTTGAAATTTTGTAAATACTTCGTCCTTGGATTTCATCAAGTAAACCCAGATTTTTCTTAAAGGGTCATTTATAAAAGTGACATAATATAGATGGCCTCCAAGTGATTAATTTTTCTTAAAAGGTCATTTATAAAAGTGACATAATATAGATGACCTCCAAGTGATTTAGGGTTCATATGGCCACATACATTAGAATGAATAAGATCCAAGATTTCTTTTGACCATGAAGCACTGCTTCCAAATGGTCCCTTGTGCATTCTTACCCAATGCACATCCCTTACATACTCCTTCGTGATCTTTCAATTTGGGGATTCCATCTACTATGGTACTTAGAAATATTCTAATATTCTATGCCAGGGTTCACTTTGGGCTGATTTCAATGTGAACCAAAGCTTGTGCAAGAGGAGATATCAACCTGTAAATGCTTCCTTCACAGACACCAATTACTCTAGCATTTTCTATGCTTGATTTCTTACTCCATACTACAACCTTTCCATTAATAAACACTACTCTATCACCCTTATATTCTAGACTTGAAATCGATAGTAAGTTCTTATGCAAACCTGGAACAAATAGGATGTTGTTGAGATGAATCGTCCTTCCATTCTCCAACTCTATAGACGTTGATCCAATTTCTCTTACAGGATTGCTCTTATCATCTCCAAATTCCACTGAGTACGAAGATTTTCCCTTTGATAGTATCTTTGGTTGTTTGTGATGACAAGTGATGTTTCTAGATGCACCACTATTGATTACCCAAATGCCCTTGTCTTGGAATGTACCAGTGAGTGCAGAGAAGAGACCTTCATCCTTTGCCTTGATTACTTCATTCTTTGTAGTGAATAGAAGATTCCATGCTCCCATGATGCGTCACTTGAGATAGCTTTCTACCTTCGAACACTTCTTGAGGAACTTCTTCAATGTAGTGAAGATCTTCATAATGCCCTTAGCCAACCTTAGCTTAGATACCCAGTTGAGAAATCTATAAGGCAATGATTGTAATGATTTCTCTTTACTTGATAACTGCTTGTGATGTCTTTTTACTTATTACTGTGCGTGTGAATCATCAAACAACTATCGAAACAAGAAGAACAAGAACACAAAATCAAAGCTGCAAGCCAAGTCCAAAACCTCTCATCTTGAGAGGAAAACCCACAAATCTCCTCTTCCTTATAGATTCTTCAATTGATGAATTCCATGACCTTAATACTATGACCAATACCCTCCAAGACCAAGATCAACCTCTTCGGATGATGTGCTAACCTTGATCCAGTCAAACCTAGTCAAATCTCTTCAAGTACCACTTCTTCGACCTTCTACTACAAAATTTTTGGCCTCCACTGCAGATCTGAAATTTCCGCCTCCCTACAGATGTTGTTAGTACGCTACCACAACTGTGAGCTTCGATCTCCCTTCTGAGCCTTCCTTTCACCTTGCTTTCCTTTCTTTGACTTATGGAGCTTGAGGATGACCCTTGGTGACCTTCCCTTGACCCCCTTGCCTTCTTTTCATCAAGATCGAACTTGTAGATAGGAACCCTAGATCTGCTGCAGAAACCCTAGTCCTCCTTAGCATGTGTTAGAGAGAAATAACCCCCTTCGTCCTCTTCCTTATATGTTGCCTTTTTCTTCTTCTTCCTTCGCTAGAATGAGTGATGAGTTTGTGTGTTTAAAGGACGACGAGTTCCCTCTTGTATAAAGGCTCTTCAGGGTGGACATGGCTCCTTCTTTTAGGCCGACTTGGTCTTGGAGGGTATTTCGACACTTTTAAAGACAAAATTAATTTTCTTTACAAGTTACAATGTGCCCGATGGGGTCTTCAACTTATGATAATGAATATTTTGACCTTTTGACCTAGGACAAACCGTAGAAGCACTCAATGGGTGCTTGACCTATAAAATAAAATACCTTGACCATAAAGCCCATGCTCCAAAGAATTTTTATAATTCAAAGAATTCTTCTTGATGTCTTTAGGATTTTGTCACCTTGTCATAAATATAAATAGAGTCATTGTCTTTAGGAAAGAGATGTAAAAGTGATCCTCCAAAGAACTTGTCACGACATTGTCACTAGGCCTCTCCAAGTCAGCCTAAACCTTATGAAGATCCTCCTAGATGAAGTTAGCTCTCCCTCAAAGATCATGTCGACCAAGAGACAGAGAGACAACAACTATAAATAACATAACTTGACCTCATTGTAGCATCATTAATTCGGTCAAGATTTCAGAGCTAAAGTGCGAAGAAGGGACTACAATACATGCGAAATTAGGAGGCACATCAACGAAGGAGTGAAGGGCTATATATATCTCTGTCTTGAGTCTATCCATACCTCACATATCTAAGAAAGGCCGAAGCCTATTATAGCGTAAGGGAAGTTCGATCTAGGGCTTAAGGTGGCTCATAAAAGAGTCAAGGAAATAAGACAAGAAGAGGTATAGGAGCCATAGAAGGAATCTGAAATTTAGCAAGAAGGAACATAGAAAAGAGTAGATAGAAATGTCTATCTAGGGCTATGGCAATAAGAAGACGGAGACTGTGTTTGTGTATACCGAGTAATTTTAGCTCTCCTAAAGAAGCCAATCAGGAAGGGAGCTCCTACTATCTTTTACATCATCATCAACAAGGAAGCTAATAGAAGAAGAAAGCATATACTCAAGTAAGTATCTTAATGTCCTCATCTAAATCTGTCAAAATGACTTTGCAAAGAAAGCAACAAATTGTCTGGGACTTCAAACTTTCTTGCATGGAAGAGAATGACAGATTTAAGTTTGATTGAAGAGGTATAGGAGCCATAGAAGGAATCTGAAAACTAGCAGGAAGGAACCGATAAAAGAGGAGATAGAAATGTCTATCTAGGGCTGTAGCAATAAGGAGACGGAGACTCTGTTTGTGTATACCGAGAAGTGCAGTGCAGTACAGTCCTGAAAAGAGAGGAATCGAGATTCTCAAGAAGAACATCAAAGGCTAGTGACAAGGATCTTGGGAGGACACTTTGTTTTTGGGTCTTTGTTACGGCCTTGGTACTCAGCAACTGAAAGTCTATTAGAAGAATTACTTGCGGGTTTTCTTGGAGAAAGAGAAGGATTGAGATTCTCAAGAAGAACATCAAAGGCTAGTGACAAGGATCTTGGGAGGACACTTTGTTTTTGGGTCTTTGTCACGGTCTTGGTACTCATCAACTGAAAGTCTATTAGAAGAATTGGAGTGCAGCCTCTCAGATTGCAGATGAGAGGCAGTGGTATTTGTCCTTGGCTGATTCAAGAGAGGCGAACTGGGTTATAGGAGGAAGCACATGCTTGAGGGTGTTGGTTCCCCGTGTTTTGACAGTTTGGCAAATCAAAAGACAAGGCAACATCAGAACCAATCTTTAGAGTTCCAGGATCTAGTCCTCCTGTTCTCAGAGAGGGATCTCTCAAATATTTGTTTTCAAAGGTTTATCTTGTTTGCTTTGGTTATGGAATTTAGACTAGTTATTACGTGCAGATGTTTGTTTGGTTGGGTTGAGTTGATACAGCAGAATATGAAAGGTCTAGGAAAGATAGACAGAAAGAGGAAATATCCGGTTCATTGGGCAATGGAGTCAAAATAAGATCATGACAAACTCTTCAAGGGATATGGGATATCAAAGGGCAAATCTAACTTGGCCATAGGATCCTTTGTTTTGGAATGAGATGGACATTAATGATTTGGAAAAAGAAATTTAATTCTCAACAAAGGGAACTTGAGAAACATAACTTATCAATAAAGAGATATTTGATAGACAAGGCTAACCATAAATTCTACAAACATTCTTTAAGCAAATAATGATTTCAAGACAACTTCTAAAATGAAATCTAAGATTCGGGGAACACCCTATTTCCTCAAAGATCTTATTTTAAAGGATTTAGAAAACATAAAAGATTCACTGATAGTTGCATTCATAGAAGAGGGAACACCTAAATAACATTTGTGTTTGCAACCATAAAGACCTTCAAAACAACTGTTTAAGCAGGGGCAAAGGGTAAGATCAAAACCGACCTCTTTGGTTAACTTAAGACAATGGTACTTCGAAGGGAGATTTCAATAACGACTTTCAAGTGATGGCAGACAAGAAGGGAGAACCATAACATGCTGAAACCAACTATTTGAGCTATCAAGGAAATAAACGAGCATGAAGACTAAAGAGAAGGTTTAAAGCCTCTAAAATACTTCAGCAGAAGAAAACATAAAACAGTGAAGGGTGAACAAGTCTAAGGTGCTTCCAGGAGTCATTTCTTAGCCTAAAACTTTCAGCCTACTGTAGTAAGAAATTATGGAACATAATGAAAACAAGGGAAAAACATTTAACAGTTCAGAGCACTTCACCAACAGCCAAGCTCATGGATCCAATGATAGAGCCTTCTCAGGAACAGACATGCAACGACATCATCAAGACATCCAAGACTCCAAATTATTTTCAACTTCAACAGACTTGTATATTTATTTAAGAGAGTTTCAATATTACAACTTGTGATCAAACAGCAACCAACCCTCTCATCTTATGCAGAAGTACTTATAGGAAGATGAGGAGGTGAGAACTAACAAAAATATCTCATGAACCATTAATACAGAGACAAATGACCCCCGCCGTAGGTTCATGGAGAAGTGTGTTGTGATCACCGTATTAATGTTTTACAATTAATATCAAAGCCTTGGAGTTTTATTTGACTTCTTGAGGCTCTATGCTCGTCCTGACAACTTCAGCTTATTTAATATTACACTCCTTTTCGCGGCACTAATCTCTCGCGCGCCGGGGAGGTATATTTCCCCGAATCAATAACTTCTACTGCTTTGAATGGTTTGAGGCGTACGGTGGCTCTTTGTAGCAGGGCCGAGAATCCACCGCTCAGCTGAAGTGTGAAACTCTTTCCGTCTGATAAAACACTTTTAGGTTTTTCCTTTAAACTGTGTTTTAGATTGGGGATTAGGCTTTTGATAACTGTCTTAGCCGTAATCCCCATAAAAACTGTCTTCAATCTTCATCTGCTGTGCTTTATTCTCAAAACTGATACTCTTTAACTCTGTTGATTTAAAACAGTATCTTGTCGATGTGCAAACCCACACTGGGCTTTACGGCATCAATACTCATAAAGTACTGACGAGACATGGAATAGAGCCTCGTGAATGGATTCTCTGTAATGAAACGAGGGCGTGAGAATCGTCATTCCCAGCCCTTGGCATTTCTTCGTTATACAATGGAAAACCATTTAGAACACCTACGTCAAACACAAAACAATTAAGAAATCCTGCGAAAAATAGGTTTAAACTACTTCAGATGGCGGGGAAGGAGCGTAGCCGTCAGATAAAAATATCTAACGGTGGAGATCGGCGCAAAACAGAAAATGAGAGCGGGGAGAAGAAATAAGGCGGGGTGATTTTGGACCGTCCGATCTGGACATGTGGACGGTCGTGATCTAATCAGAGGATCTCAATCGGGGGTGGCAGGCAAGTGCATGCGATGTCAATTTCCAATGCGATTGGGTTACCGGCTGCTCATCCCCCATTGCATCGCATCGACGACAAAACGGAATGAATCAGAGGGATCGCAATCGGAGGTCGCAGAGATGGGCATGCGATTGCGCAAATAGGAAAAAGTTGCGATGCGATTGTGCGCGGACCGTTGGATCGAAGGACTAGATCAACGGTCAGGATTTCTTCGACCTACGCACCGGCGGAAAAACCTTTAAACATATGAAAACCAAATTTTTTGTAATAAAAACAAGTTATAATGGATAGGGCGAAAAATATATATAAGTAAAGGAAAAAGGCGCCCGATTGCGGGGCCGGTGGTTTTCACGGAATGTGTAATATGCCCGGGAGTATAAAGACAAGGGCCAATCGCAATCGGGCCATTGAGCCTAGTCTTTCCGATCAACCCATTGTGTTATTTTCGTCATGATTAGCGTTTCGAAAAGCTTTGGCGTTTGGTTTTTAACACATGGGCATGTGGGGGAAGTGGTTTAGGACTTAGCCCAAAGGGACTTAGGTCCATAGCAATAAACTTTGTTTTTTATGAAAAATTTCAAGGTTTTCAATGGATTTGGGGGTTTCGGCATAGTTCAAAAAGAAGTTTCAAACCATGTCAGGAAGATTTTTACGGATGGAGGGAGAAACTCATGAAAAGTAGAGGAATATATGGAGAAAAAAGGGGAAGAAAATGATGGTTTCTTCAGCAGTTCTTTATAGGAAATTAGCAGAATTTTCTGAGTATAAAAAGGGACAGCAAATGAGGATTTTGGACAGAGGCATGAGGCCTTAAGGAGACTTCAAGAGCCAACAATTTTTTAGTGATAAAATTTGTTCCTTGGAGGCTCAAAAAGATCTCAGCCACCTTTTGGTATCACAAAATATTATAGGTGGCTAACAGTGGCTCCACTTGGGGATGGTGCCTTCTTGAAGGCATCAAGAATTCAGACTTGATTTCTGGGAGGCTGATTAGTTGCCTTATCCATTGGGCTGTCCTCCTGTGATTGAATAATCTTCTCTAAAAACATATTTGGCAGCCATGAAAACAATGGACCTTTATCAACAAGCTTGCTACCTACCCAATCCTACAGATCTAGCATTTTTTCTTCATAAGAGTGCACTTGGATTGGCAAACTCTATTCACAACATTTTATTCTTTTGAAAGCAGGTTATCTAATCTACTTCTACTCCTTATTTCTCCCTGAACTCAGATTAAACAGTTGAGCTCAGATATTTCTCTACCTAGTCTACTGTCTGTTGGGATTAAACAGTCCAACAAACTTTCATTCTCTAAATTCTACAACAGAAATTTAAAAATAGTCAAGTCAAGATTGAGCTATTTGACTTGCTATGATCTGTGGCATAAGAACAAGCTGCACATAGATTATTATTTGCAGAAAATTAAATCAAAATGGAAGGCTTAAGATCTGAAAGTTTCTCATTATGGCCTTATTTTTCTTTACAGCTTTGTTTTTAATTTTGTTTTGAGCTGTCTCATTCTTGATATTTGATTCAGATTTTGGGCAAATTAGAACCAATTTTTCTCTTTTATGACTCAGAAAAATAAAACAGTTTTGAGTCATCTCTCTTTGGAAACTTTGGTTCAGATTTTGAACATGTTTGAACCTTTAATTTCTATCCTAATCCATCTACTGATAAGCCAAGATTAAACAGTTTGGCAAATCAAATTCACTATCCTATCAGCAGAAAAATTTAAAGCTAATTTAGTCAAGATTAAATTGTTTGACTAATTAGAAGTGTGTTTTTTAGGAGTGGCATTTGGGCTTGCACACTTTCAGATTTATTTATTTTTTGGTATGGGGCTATACCTTTCTTGCTTTGACAATTTGCCCTCTTTTCATTCTTTCTTTGTTTTTGTATTTTTGAATTCTTGATTTTTCTCCAAAGCAGAAAACAACAACTAACTACATGCTCGGAACTGAGCTTTATTTACATTCCTATCTAACCTATTCTAAACATGGAGTATTTACATATTCATATGATACAAAAGTGCCAATGCAACCAGCTGAGTAATGTCAAGAAGAAGTAGTAACTCTGGCTGCTTGTCAGAGGTATCCATAGAACATATTGAAGGTTAACCTTCAATGTCAAGGCTATCATAGAAGGTGACAGCTTTTCATGTCTCTGGCTCTTGCAAAGGGTCAATGCTTGATAATTTGAGCCAGTCGGGATTTCCACACACTCTTCCATAGGATCAACAAAGAAAAGATGAAGATTCTCTTCCTTTTGATCCTCCACAATTGGTAGATCATCTACTTTTAAGACATCAGCTTTGAAGACTATCTCTTCAGTATGTAGCTTGGAAGTATCATCATTTTTAACCTGCAAAATAGCAAACAGTGAAATATCTTCTTTCTTTGAATCTATGCTTGCTTCTGATATAAATTTAGGCTCTTTAAATGACAGACTAATATCAGTGAAGGGAGAAGTTTCTTCTTGAGAAGATGATATATCCACAACAGGATAGTCTTCTATTTGTTTTTCTCCTTCATCTTCATCATCCTCTGAACTGGAGGACTCATCATATTTAACAGTGTTGTCTTCTGGTAACCCTGGTATGCTTGTATTCAGTGGATTAATTTGTATGAAGAGGTTATTATATTCTTGGGCAGGAGAGTATTTAAAGGTTTCCTCTTTTTCAAGAGAAAGCTCCTTTTGCTCAAAAATTTCTTTATTGCTCTTCTCTTCACCTTCTGAGTTGAAAGGCTGCTGATTTCCAATTATGTGAAAGCCATTAGTGATGGATTGAAACGGATGTTTTTGGCTTTCAAGCTAGTGATGGTGAAAATGATAACACCAATCAAACGCTGGTTGCCCTGCATGATTAGTTTTTTCTTGGAACTCATCATCATCATCATCAGACTGATCAAAATTCGGAAAATCATCTGAATAAACAATTTTGTCAGTCGAACATATTGGGTCATCAGTTTGTTCGTTTAACTGTTCTACAAGTTTATTTTCTATTTCAAGACAACAACATTTAGTAGGAAAATGAGCAGAAGTGTTTTGTTCTAATAAAGAATTGAGGGTTGACTGTTTATTTAATATCTGATCAATTTCTTCCTCTGTAAAAAGAGAAGGAATTTTCTCTTTGCTTTGGACAGAAGGACAACAGTCCTCTCCCTCTTGTGTTAACTGGTTTTGAGGCTGGATGTCTTCTTGAGCCTCTTCTAGGGGATGATTACTTGTGCTCGTAGGGGAATTTTGAGGATTCTCTTCTTTTTCCCGATCTATCTCAATTTCAACCAACACCTCATGATTTTCATGGCAGTCACTTCGACTATAAGGTTCATGAGTTGTTTCAAGCATATTATGAAGATGCCATTGTCTTTTAATAATCTGAAATGATTTGAAACATAAAGGAAGAAACCCTGGTTGTATTGTCTCTTCTCCTTTTTCAGATTTTGTCGGTTCAAAAAGGCTTATGTTTTCCTCAAGGCACTGCTTACTATGAGCTTTTGCAATCTGGTTATGGAGTTCTCTTAATGGCATAATACAAGAAATAGGTATGCAATCAGGAGTTTCCTGACAACCTTCTTCATTGCTCTCATTGTAATCTTGTTCATCATACCTATTTTGTAGTTTTTGGGTTTGCTCTTGATTCGAAAGGAGTATGGGCTGCTCTAGATCATCAATATTTAAATTGCCTTCATGCCTTTTAAATCTTTTCCCAAGTATGTACATCATTTTCTCCATCATGATCAATAATTTTCCTTTATTAATTTGTCTATAATCTTGCTCATTGTCTAGGTCTTGTAATGGTTGAGTTTTGTATTTAAGGTCACTGTATCTTTTTAACCAGTTCAGAGTCTTCTGCCAGTAGAGTCATTAGGTCTTTTGGGTTTGTGGAGTCGCCAGGTGGAAGATTTTGAAAATTGCTATCCACCAACAACATGATTGGGTTTGCTTAATGCATTCCCAAGGGAGTCTGGAAGGGTAATAGGCCTACTGGAGGCCAGTGGAGTCACCTAGGTGGAAATTTTTTTAGTTTTTATAAAGATAGAATGTTTTATGGTTCCACCACCATATTTATTATGAAGCCAAACTTGAAATATTTTGGGCTTTTCTAAGTTTATTTTGTTTTTATAGGTTAAGAGAGTGTTCTAAGTCTGATTTTGCACTTAGCTAAGGTGTTCAAACAAACAGAGTTGCTCTTATGGCTTGGTAACTGGTTCCTTCAAGGTTTGATAAGGATTTAAAAGGAATCCTAAGGGTTACTTAGTTTGTCACTGATTCAAAAGAGTCTTATCATGATTGCCATTATGTTAGGCAGTGCTTGAAGAAAGTTACTTATGTTATACTGGACCTAAAGTTGAAGGAAAGGTTTTGTAAACCTCTAATTCTCAGCATGTCCCACCGTGATCGCCATTATGTTGGTTCCCCGTGTTTTGACAGTTTGGCAAATCAAAAGACAAGGCAACATCAGAACCAATCTTTAGAGTTCCAGGATCTAGTCCTCCTGTTCTCAGAGAGGGATCTCTCAAATATTTGTTTTCAAAGGTTTATCTTGTTTGCTTTGGTTATGGAATTTAGACTAGTTATTACGTGCAGATGTTTGTTTGGTTGGGTTGAGTTGATACAGCAGAATATGAAAGGTCTAGGAAAGATAGACAGAAAGAGGAAATATCCGGTTCATTGGGCAATGGAGTCAAAATAAGATCATGACAAACTCTTCAAGGGATATGGGATATCAAAGGGAAAATCTAACTTGGCCACAGGATCTTTTGTTTTGGAATGAGATGGACATTAATGATTTGGAAAAAGAAATTTAATTCTCAACAAAGGGAACTTGAGAAACATAACTTATCAATAAAGAGATATTTGATAGACAGGGCTAACCATAAATTCTACAAACATTCTTTAAGAAAATAATGATTTCAAGACAACTTCTAAAATGAGATCTAAGATTCGGGGAACACCCTATTTCCTCAAAGATCTTATTTTAAAGGATTTAGAAAACATAAAAGATTCACTGATAGTTGCATTCATAGAAGAGGGAACACCTAAATAACATCCGTGTTTGCAACTATAAAGACCTTCAAAACAACTGTTTAAGCAGGGGCAAAGGGTAAGATCAAAACCGACCTCTTTGGTTAACTTAAGACAATGGTACTTCGAAGGGAGATTTCAATAACGACTTTCAAGTGATGGCAGACAAGCAGGAAGAACCATAACATGCTGAAACCAACTATTTGAGCTATCAAGGAAATAAATGAGCATGAAGACTAAAGAGAAGGTTTAAAGCCTCTAAAATACTTCAGCAGAAGAAAACATAAAACAGTGAAGGGTGAACAGGTCTAAGGTGCTTCCAGGAGTAATTTCTTAGCCTAAAACTTTCAGCCTACTGTAGTAAGAAATTATGGAACATAATGAAAACAAGGGAAAAAACATTTAAAAGTTCAAAGCACTTCACCAACAGCCAAGCTCATGGATCCAATGATAGAGCCTTCTCAGGAACAGACATGCAACAGCATCATCAAGACATCCAAGACTCCAAATTATTTTCAACTTCAACAGATTTGTATATTTATTTCAGAGAGTTTCAATATTACAACTTGTGATCAAACAACAACCAACCTTCTCATCTTATGCAGAAGTACTTATAGGAAGATGAGGAGGTGAGAACTAACAAAAATATCTCGTGAACCATTAATACAGATTAAATGACTTCTCGGCCTCTTGAGGGGTTCGATGGAGAAGTGTACAGGTGGATCACTGTATTAATGTTTTACAATTAATATCAAAGCTTGGTGGGAGCTTTATTTGACTTTGAGGCTCTATGCTCTATCTGGAGCAACTCTGCAGCTATTTACTATTACACTCCTTTGGCAGAATTAACTTCTTGGCAGCGCTGGAGGCAGATATTTCCTGAATCAATAACTTCGGCCTATGTTTTGAATGGTTTGAGGCGACAGGTGGCTCTTTGTAGTAGCTGAGGAATCAATTCGCCTCAGTTGAAGCGGTGGAAACCTTTCTGTCTGATTAAACACTTTAGGTTTTCCTTTAAACTGTGTTTTAGATTGGGGATTAGGCTTTTGATAACTTTCTTAGCGGTAATCCCCATAAAAACTGTCTTCAATCTTCATCTGTTGTGCTCTATCTTCAAAACTGATACTCTTTAACTGTGTTTGAATTAAAACAATTTCTTGTCGATGTGCAGACCCGCACTAGCCTTTACGGCATCAATACTCATAGAGTACTGACGAAACATGGAATAGAGCCCCGTGGATGGTTTCTCTGTAATGAAACGAGGGCATGAGAATCGTCATTCCCAGCCCTTGGCATTTCTTCGTTGTACAATGGAAAACCATTTAGAACACCTGCATCAAACACAAAACAATTAAGAAATCTTGCGAAAAAATAGGTTTAAACAGCTTCAGATGGCGGGGGAGGAGCGTAATCGTCGGATAAAAATATCTAACGGTGGAGATCGGCGAAAAATAGGAAAATGAGAGCGGTGTGAAGAAATAAGGCGGGGTGGTTTTGGACCGTCCGATCTGGACACGTGGACAGTCCTGATCTAATCGGAGGATCTCAATCGGGGGTGGCAGGCAAGTGCATGCGATGTAAATTTCCAATGCGATTAAGCGCTGGCCGTTGATCTGCAGATCAGATCGACGGCAGGGAATGAATCGGAGGGATCGCAATCGGAGGTCGCAGAGATGGGCATGCGATTGCGTAAATAGGAAAAAGTTGCGATGCGATTGTGCGCAGACCGTTGGATCGAAGGACTAGATCAACGGTCAGGATTGCTTCGACCTACGCACCGGCGGAAAAATCTTTAAACATATGAAAACCAAAGTTTTTGCAATTAAAACAAGTTATAATGGATCGGGCGGAAAATATATAAGTAAAGGAAAAAGGCGCCCGATTGCGGGGCCGGTGGTTTTCACGGAATGTAATATGCCCGGGAGTATAAAGACAAGGGCCAATCACAATCGGGCCATTGCGCCTGGTCTTTCCGATCAACCCATTGGTGTTATTTCCGATTGCGATTAGCGCCGAAAAGCTTTGGCGTTTGGTTTTAACGTATGGGCATGTGGGGGGAAGTGGTTTAGGACTTAGCCCAAAGGGACTTAGGTCCATAGCAATAAAACTTTGCTTTTTATGAAAAATTTCAAGGTTTTAAATGGATTTGGGGGTTTCGGCATAGCTCAAAAAGAAGTTTTAAACCATGTCAAGAAGATTTTTACGGATGGAGGGAGAAACTTATGAAAAGTAGAGGAATAATATGGAGAAAAAGGGGAAGAAGATGATGATTTCTTCAGCAGTTTGTTATACGAAATCAGCAGAATTTTCTGAGTATAAAATGGGACAGCAAATGAGGATTTGGGACAGAGGCATGAGGCCTTAAAGAGACTTCAAGAGCCAACAATTTTTAGTGATAAAATTTGTTCCTTGGAGGCTCAAAAAGATCTTAGCCACCTTTTGGTATAACAAAATATTATAGGTGGCTAACAGAGGTTAGAGGAGAAGGCATCAGGATCGCCTTCCTCGAACCTGAAGAGAGTACGGGGTGGGCCGTGCTGGGTGGGGGAGAGGGGGGGGTTTGGCAGGATGTCGCGCTGAAGTGAAAGTGAGAGAAGCGCATGATCAGCCAGGGGGATGGGTATGACAAAAAAGTTTTGGATGTGAGGGAGGAGATCAAGGCTGGCAAGGGCGTAGTCTACCACACTCGCTACTAATGCCCTACTAAATTCTCAGCATGGTATCAAAGCTAAGGTGCTAGAAAGGGCTATTTTGACAGAAAGACACTCAAGTACCAAGAAGATCAAGGATCAATTCCTAGAAGGAAAAACTCTACATTGAAGAATCAATCTTCAAATTCTAAAGGAGCAGGTTGTAAATTGGAAAGCCATCTCAGGAAGATCAAGGGCACCATCACCATGAATAACTTTTGGTGTTGAAATCAAATCAACATTGTGGGAGTCACCATCAAGCCATCACCATCAAGGGTTGAAAGTAATTTTAGCTCTCCTAAAGAAGCCAATCAAGAAGGGAGCTCCTACTATCTTTTACATCATCATCAACAAGGAAGCTGATAGAAGAAGAAAGCATATACTCAAGTAAGTATCTTAATGTCCTCATCTAAATCTGTCAAAATGACATTGCAAAGAAAGCGACAAATTGTCTGGGACTTCAAACTTTCTTGCATGGAAGAGAATGACAGATTTAAGTTTGATTGAAAATCAAGTTATGGATTACATTAAAGGGACAATGACTAAACCTTCCATGGAAGACACTCAAGCTTATCCCAAATACATGAAGGGAGACATAAGAGCCCAAAGGATTCTTATATTTAAAGTTGATTGAAAATGCAATTATGGATTACATTAAAGGGTCAGTGACTAAACCCTCCAAGGAAGACAATCAAACTTATGCCAAATACATGAAGTGAGACATAAGAGCCCAAAGGATTCTTATAGAATCCATAAAAGACTCTTATTCCCTATGTGTCCAAATTAGAATCATCAGAAGAAATATATGAGAAATTGGTGGGGCTATTTTCCTAAGTACTTGGGAGAAGTAATATCTCTAAGACAAGAATTATATAAGTTGAAGCTCTCAAGAGAGGAAGGAATAACTTCATACTTTATGAGGAATTCCAAAATGCATGATCAGCTGTAGGAAATGGGACAAGTAAAGTCTGACAAAGAAATGACTACGGTGGTGTTGAATTGTCTACCAGAGGGATGGGGAAACTTCACTTTTAGTATCTATCGAAACAAATAAGCAACACCATTCCAAGATCTGTGGTCTCTATGTAAGATAGAAGAGACTAGATTGAAAGCCAAAATTGAGACTGGAACAAATGAAGAAAATCAAGCCTATGCTACCATGTCAAGGAGAAAAGGAAGATTTAGTAAGTTTGGTCCTCATACGAAAAGAAAGAACATGGATAAGATACAATGTTATGGATGTCATGAATTTGGGCACTATAAAATGGATTGTCCCAAATCCAACAAGGATAAGAGGAAAAAGGAGGAAGCCCATGTTGCTGGAGAAATAAAGAACCTGAGTCAAAGAAGTCTAAGAAAGAAGAATTTAAAGATCTCTATTATGATTGAGATCATCTTCCTCTTTAATAGATATCTGTCAGTTGTAAAATAGTATGATAGGAAGAATTGCATATTAGATAGATGAATCAGTTTAAATTAGCACCATGATAGAAGCATTACAAGCAAGGAGTATTGGCCTTAGGAGGATGTTTGAAAACATTAAACATTTATGCTATGAAATAAAAATGACTCCTGGAACCTCTTTTTATTTAAAGATCTCTATTATGATTGAGATCATCTTCCTCTTTAAGAGATATTCGTCGGTTGTAAAATAGTATGATAAGAAGAATTTCATATTAAATAGATGCATCGGTTTAAATTAGCACCATGATAGAAGCATTACAAGCAAGGAGTACTGGTCATAGGAGGATGTCTGAAAACATTAAACATTTATGCTATGAAATAAAAATGACTCCTCGAACCTCTTTTTATTTATAAAAAGATAGTCATTTGGGTCATAGTTCATTAATCAACATGAAAATAGGTGCAAACATTTTTTTTCTAATGAAATCCTTTTGGGATTCAATGGTTAGTAAGTAACCAAAAGGTTTTCATCAAGGATTCTAATAATTTTGGGATTAGGATACAATGACATATTAATGAAACAGTTCAAGGGAATAAAATTTCTTAGGAAATTCTTCACTCCTAAGAAATCCGCATCAGGATGACTCAAAGAATAGAAATGAGATACATACATATATTTATGCTAACACTAGATGCTATAGGTCATATGGTTGCAGGTAGAAGAAGTATGATCAAAGAAAGCAAGAACTCTTTTGATGCACAGATTGTCAATAAACATTTTCCACAAAAGATGAAATCAACATAATATGTCCTCATATGGAATATGAGGTGATTACATACTATCAAGGCGCTACACATTAGAAGTTCCTGGGAATGAAATAAAATTGTGTGGAAGAGAGAGGAAGAGATCGCGAAAAAGGTGCAATCATGAAAAGAGGCAGTTAACATCCAAGGAAGTCAAGAAGACTTGACTAGAAAATCTCCTGGGAAGATATGTAGACCCTGATATGAAGATCGGAAATGATCTAGACTCTGATATGAAGACTGGAAAGGATGAGGATCCTTGGCAATACATATCTTTTGAGATGTGTCAACATATACGAAGCATGCTAATGCCTACAAGAAGGATGTCATGGTGAAAGATCATCACTGAGGTAGCTTTTTAAATATACGTATTTATAATTGAATAACATATGATCAGCTTATGCAGGGCTGCCAAATGGAAGTAGATGACTTCCACAAGTTGATAACCATATGGCAGGATGAAAGATCCTTGGAAGATATATGGTTCGAAAGAAAGCAACATAACATGAAGCTAGACCAAATGAGAAGATTAATGGATCACTTTCTGATAGCAGACATGGCTTTTCGATGAAAGTGATGGATGATCTATGCCCTATGAAGAGATCCCAAAAATTGAAGACTCCTCAATTCATGACTCCAAGGAGTCCTTCTTGAGCAACTGGATGTTCCCATCATTGTTGCTACAAGTCCCTAATTAAGAAGGATCCTAAAAATTGATGACTCTTCAATTCGTGACTTCAACGGAAGGAGTCCTTCTTGAGCAACTGGATGTTCCCATCATTGTTGCTACAAGTCCCTAATTAAGAAGGATCCTAGTAATAAGTTTCTTATTTGGAAGAAAATCCTAAGCCAAAAGGAAAGCTTAGGTACATTCTTATTCCTCTGTGGAATATGTCCTCCCTAGTTAAGAGGGAGAGATATACACATCATTCTGGAAGACAAAATGTGTGATTGGGTAATTATTTGGCATTCGATACTCTTTTGAGATGTATTAAGGCATCCAATGAAAAGAGTAGTCGTGAAAGGATAGATATTCTTTTAGGAATAGTCCTATGAGGTCATACTCGGTGAACACCCAGATGGAGTATGTACCTTGGAGAAAATGACGATGGTGTCTATAGTCATTGGTCTCACCAACATTGTAGCTCAAGATCTCATGCATAGATGGAGTCGTTAGTCAAGGCCTTGCTATATGACAATGCTGGATAATATGATGCTATAACAAATGGATTACCAATCAAATCCTTCTTCTGAGATTCTTCAGATTGAGAGTGACCATGTACCATTATGAACACTTCCCTAGTTAAGAGGGAGTGTTGAAAAGTGTAACTAGGTTCGGTCTTCATAATGACTTTTAATTATGAATTTCTGTAATGAAGAAGACAAAGATAATAAAATGTACTTGTAAAGCTTGCTGCATGGGTTACATGAACATGGAGTTTTTATAGTTCAAAGACTACTTCTTGATGTCCTTCGGATTTTTTCACCTTGTCATAAATACAAATAGAATCATTGTCATGTAAATGAAGTCATGTTACACTTTGAAAAATATGTAAAACTGATCATCCAAAGACCTTGTCACTAGGCCTCTCCAAGTCGGCCTAAACCTTATGAAGATCCTCCTAGATGAAGTCGGCTCTCCCTCAAAGATCATGTCGGCCGAGAGACGGAAAGACAGTCACTATAAATAGCATAACTCGGCCTCATTGTAGTATCATTAATTCGGTGAAGATTTCAGACCTAAAGTGTGAAGGGACTTCAATACATGCGAAGTTAGGAGGCACATCAACGAAGGAGTGAAGCGATATATATATCGTGTCTTGAATCTATCCATACCTCGCATATCTCAGAAAGGCCGAGGCCTATTACAACGTAAGGGAAGTTCATGTAGGGCTTAAGGTGAATCATAAAAGAGTCAAGGAAATAAGCCAAGAATAGGTATAAGAGCTAAAGAAGGAATCTGAAATTTAGCAAGAAGGAACCGAGAAAAGAGGTGACCGAAATCTCTGTCTAGGGCTATAGCAACAACGAGACCGAGACTCTCTTTGTGTATACCGAGAAGTGTGGTGTAGTACGGTGCAAAAAAGCGAGGGATCGAGATTCTAAAGAAGAAGCGAAAAAGAGCAGCTCAAGAAGAACATCAAAGGCTAGTGACAACAGTCTTGGGAGGACACTTTGTTTTTGGGTCTTTGTCATGGTCTTGGTGCTTGTCAATTGAAAGTCTATAAGAAGAATTACTTGTGGGTTTTCCTCTCCAAGAGGTAGAGGTTTTGGCCCTGGCTTCAAGAGCCAAAATCTTGTTTCTTTTGTGTTTTGATAATTGATTTGATGAAATACCTAATAAGCTAATGAAGAGAAGATCCAAGTAACAGAGATAAGTTCAAAAGTAATTATCAAGGAGAGAATTAAATTAAACACTGCCCTACTAAATTCTCAACATTTACAAGAATCAAAAGTACATTTCATATTTATGAAGACCGAACCTAGTTACACTTTTTTCAACACAAGAAGGGTCTAATAAAAATGACAATGACTCTATTGACTCAATTCAAAACCTAGAAACCTTCAATGGAGCCTTTGACATAGAAAACATTGCTCCAAGCATGAAACCCATGCTTTAATAAGTCGTTTTCTTTAATAGTAAAATTTCTTTTGACAGGTATAATTATGAAGACTGACACTAGTTACATTGTTCAACAAAAAGGTCCAAGGCTACAAAGAGAAAATTAGAACAAGAAGAGGGATGTCTCGAGAAGAACTTTAGTGACAATGTATCAGAGCAAAAAGAAGAAAATTTGTGCTTTAAAACCTTAATCTAAGGGTCACTAGAACAAATCAGAGATTTAAAAGATGAAAAGTTTGAACGTCAAAACATTGAAAATAAGGTTGATGAATCATAAACTGAAGAACTCTTATGTCTCATAAATCATAATCAAAGTCTACTCACTCAAATTAAAAACCTTAAAAATGATAAAAAAATCATTGAACAACAAATTAGAAGAACTTATCACAAAAGACGCATCGAAATCTTCAGAGCTAACATTCCAAGTTGAAGAAAAGGGAACAAACACTGATCTAGAATCTAGATAATATCACAATTTAAAACGATTCCAATTCATTTCAAATGAACATGTACACAGAGGTTGCAGTTCAAATGACGGAAAATTCAAGTGAAGATATAGCAATTAACTAACCATCATCCGTGCATGGAAGAAATCAGATACCTCAAGCAAATCAAGAAATCACCACAAACAGGATAAGGAGAAATGAGATCACAAAAACTTATCAACACCCCAATCATAAAAGAAGACATCCCAATCAATATGAATATCCATATCACTCAAACCAGAAAAAACTAACTTTCGTTCCAAATAATATGAATGAGAACAAAATCCAGTCATGTGATAACAGTTCATCCCAAGTTTCTAGTAAGTGCAAGATTCCACAAAATATTAAACTGGGATGGTTAGATCATTTCATAATATGACAATTCTTTTACCACACTCAGAAGTTCATATCATCTTGTATCATCAAAGATGTCAGTTTCGAGAATTGAGAAAGACGAGAAGACATTATGGGACAGAAAATGATATCAAGCATTGCCATCAATAAACTTTGAGGACAACTTTTCTAAAGGGGAAGGCAATGTTATGAACATAGTATATAATTAATAATTAATAAATAATTTGCATATTGAAGGGACATGTCCTAAAAGACATGATTATTCGTGAAGGGGCACCTTGTCTAGTATATAAGCAGGGCCCTCATTTATATCATATCATATTTGCGCCCTATTTAGAATATCATATCATATATCCACCAAACTTACAATTGTATCATCTTGAATCGTTGAACACAGAATACCTCTTAGGTCATTACTGCGGAGCCTCCCTTGCGGTGCAATTCCACTAAAGAGGAGGAAGAAGATTGTTGAGGTGACAGTGGCAATCTCCTTCATTGTTGCAACAAGGTCCGGCCTTCCCCTTTTGAAGCCTCCCACAAGGCCTACTAGATTTTGAGACAACAGTCAGTATCTTTGAAAATCAACCATAAACTTACATGAACTTATGTCATACTGCGTATTCAATGAATTCATTAGTTCTGCTTGTTGCCGTATTTCCAGTGTTGTGCATGGTCTAAGAATATATGACCTGTCATTTGAAAGGACTGATGGTTCTTCAATTTGTTATCCATATACGTATGCTTAAAGTTTCGACAACATATACTGATTTTTCTATCTTTTCTGTGCACAAAGATGTTTTTCTTTTGACATTTTAAATAATCTTGTGCGTATGCTAGGAAATACTCAAGTAAATGATATAATAAAAGTTCAAACATTAATACAGATACATTTGAATGTGTATTGCCTGATATTTTATCTATATCAATGAATTTAAATAATTATTTAAGATTGTGGAAGCCATTTATTTTGAAACATACAAGTAAATTTGAAAGAACATTAATAAATGAATAATCCCGGACTATGATTAGAAAAGTGCAAAAGCTTTTTCCAGTATCACTGCATGTTATTCAGATAGTGTGTTAGTGTGTGTATGCTTAAAGTTTTGACAACATATACTGATTCTCCTATCTTTTCTGTGCACAAAGATGTTTTTCTTTTGACATTTAAATAATCTTGTGTGTATGCTGGGAAATACTGAAGTAAATGATATAATAAAAATTCAAACATTAATACAGATACATTTGAATGTGTATTGCATGATATTTTATCTATATCGATCAATTTAAATAATTATTTAAGATTGTGGAAGCCATTTAGTTTGAAACATATAAGTAAATTTGAAAGAACATTAATAAATGAATAATCCCGGACTATGATTAGAAAAGTGCAAAATCTTTTTCCAGTATCACTGCATGTTATTCAGTTAGTGTGTTAATGCCAAGTCAGAACAGCTAACTAGAAAGATGAGGCTAACCCTGAAGTACAACACTGCAATTTGCAGGCATTTCTTGAAGAGCTTCACAAAAAACAAGGTGGCATTGACCTAGAGTGGTTGAAAGACATTCCGCCTGATGATGCAAAGTAAGTTACTACTGATTTGTGCTCCAAAATCATGTTCTGCAATATTGCATTTTCTAAACCATGTTTAATCTTGTAGCACTTGTTGGATTGCTTATGAACTTATATTGTCCACAGTATTTGGGGAAACAAAACATGCTTGGATATTTTTTCCCAATAAGATCTCTCTGTAAGAGCAATGTGATGGCAGGAACTTTCTTCTGAGCGTCCGAGGGTTGGGACTCAAGAGTGTTGAATGCATCCGCCTGCTAGCTCTTCAACATTTAGCATTCCCTGTAAGTCACTCATGCACTTTTATAAATGAATGCAATTCGATTGTCCATTTATACTCTATTTTCTTCCCAAAATCCCCATTTGATGCACTGACTTGAACATTTCTACTTCTATAGCTACCAACATCTCTGCTTCGCTTTAAAATTTTTAAATCTATACTTACATATTCAACCTCCCCAAAGATAGTAGCAATTGCATAATTTTGCAGAATGAAGGTAATTACTTCATTGTTTGCCAAATATATAACCCCAATACCTTACACTTTTAACTGATGGTTAAAAAATGTTGTAGGGATTGTTAAACAGAATGCAGAGCAGCAACATATATTAGAAAAAATGACTCCGATACTCTAAAAGATATGTTTCTCAATTGAGCTGTATATAAATAACGGAGTAGGAGATTCACTGCACTTTTCTTTTTATGCCAAAGCTATCCTATTTGCGACACTGCAAAATTGCAAATAAATGTCTCCAAAAACATATTCCTGACAGGCCTAGGCCACTAACCAGTAAATCACAGAACACATTTATCAGTACCTCTATAAGAAGATAATTTACTAATGTCCAGAAAATGGCAATGGTAGAAGGTCAATGGGACTAAGAGAGTACAGTCTGTGTAGGTACAGACTGGGAGTGTGAAAGCAGCTCCCTGATAAACTGTAAAAGCAGAAGGATCTCATAGCAAATTGAAGGTAATTCCTGTTCTATGGTCCAAAGCCTTGAGCATTATACAAGCAAATATTGTAGGAGTATCTCATCACCCATGATAGTTTCCACTCTTTTGATGGATGGTGGTGAAGCAACATCCACATCTCTTCTCAAGAGGGAACTGGGCTAAGTGAGATGCGCTCCGTTTCTCCACTGGAGAAAAAAATATTGTTCACCCTGTATCATCATGCACGCTCAAGCCTTCATATTCTCTAATTACTAAGTGTCTAGGATGCCAAACAATGCTTATACTAGTAACTGCCACTAGTTTACGAAACTTTATTTGTGAAATACACACTCAGTTTATCATTTATGAGTGTTTATTACAGAAATACACCCTTGGTTTATCATATGAGGCAATGTGCAAGGAGCTGATTCCAAATTAACTACCCTAACTGCAGCAGCTAGGCGACAACGTTGCTGGAGAACAGATTATTGGATATATATGGATATGCACCTAGATGTAATGAGGCAAAAATGACAAAAGTTTTAGAATTTGCATATTAATTTGAAATTATTCATTAAAGAAACATGCATTTTCCCTGCAAAATTGGTGAACGTTACATTAGTTGGACAATTATGATCAGGCAATTTCAAGGACAGTTATTGTATGCATTTCTTGGCCAATTTGTTTTGAAGACAGTGATTGTATGTATTGCTTGGCCCATTTGTGTCTACACTGTACAGCCATTACCATTATAGGCTTACATTTATTGCTCCATCAGACAACATAGAGCTAAAAGAATTCATAAATATGTACAATAAAAAAGAAACTACAGGGCATGGAATAATTTCAGTGTAGGTACTCCAAGCATCGTGTATGATAATAAGAATTTTTCATCTGCTCGTAAACTGACCAATCAGAATTTGATCATTTCCAAACTTGATTTCCTTGACTCTCATGTATTCCTTCAATTTCCTTGTATCAAGTGTAAGCTAACTTGTTACCAAGTTGCATTTGCAGGCATTCCCATTATTGGCTCAGTTACTGCTCCCTTATCCTAGGTAGAGCTTAAATAATTTATAAATTTGCACAATAAAAAAAAGAAATTAAAGGGCATCGGTTCATTTTGATATCATATTCTAAGCATCATTTTAATATTGTAATATCAGATAAATGAATACACTCCGAAAACAAGCAATTGGCATAACTAAGATATCAGCATTTGATCGGTTACAAACTTTATTGCCTTGACTTGTAACTTTTCCCTTCAATTTCCTGTACAAGCTAACCTTGACCAAGTTGCGTGTGTGGGCATTCACATTCTAGACTAAATAATTTCCCCCTTATACTAGAATCTAGATAGAGGCTAGAGACTAAACAATTTATAAATCTGCACAAGAAAAATGAAAAATGAAAGGCTATGGGATCATTTTGATATAGTATTCCAAGCACGATTTTAATATAGTTCTATCAGATAAATGCATCCACTTGGAAACAAAGCAATTGGCATTTGATTATTTACAATCCTTATTTCCTTATTTCATAACATATACCTTTAATTTACATGGACCTTGACAGAACAATATATAATGCATCAGCTAAAGTGTGTCAAATACTTCATTTTGTGAACATAATCTAGTGACTCTCCACCTGTTCCCCTCAACATAAAGTCTTCTCCCTCCCTCTTAACATGGGAGGTATTCATAATCACGGTCATAAATGTTCTCAAATTGAACAAAATTCTCTAAAGAAAAAAGTTATTTATCATTACCAGCATCATCATCTATCATCACCATCCACTAGTGGCCATATCCGGGGCAGTACCAAACCCATGGCAACGTCATTAGTGTATCAGGACTCACTCCTCCAGAGTGATCAGTTGTTGAAACCCATGGCCTCTACCTACACCAAAATGTTGAGACCCTCAACTAGCAAGCACTCACTCACCCTTCCTGGTGAGCACTCTAGGCCAAGACCTCACTCGTACCTTTCTTGGTTGGTGATCAAGTCTAGATGTTGAAAGGACCTCACTCCACCCTACTTGGTCCTGATCGTGGTCCAGGACCTCACTCCTCCCTTCCCAATGTATGATCAGGGTCCAGATGATGAACGAACTCACGCCACCATGCTCGGTGTGTGATCAAGGTCCAGATGATGAACGAACTCACGCCACCATGCTCGGTGTGTGATCAGGCTCCAACACCTTACTCCAGATTTCCCAGTGTGTGATCAGGGTCCAAGACCTCACTCCACCATTCCTGGTGTGTGATCAATGTAAGTGTTTGTAGCATCCGATGTGTTCTAGCCTCAAGATTTGACAGAAAAGTTACTACACATGCATTCTCCAAAACCCATAAATCGTTTCTGGAAATTCCATCTAGAGGACTTAATTAAAATACTTAATTAATACATATTAATTAAGTCAGATGTGAATTTTCCAGAAAAAGACACGGATCGAGTTCCAATTACTTTTAGCCATCGATTAAGTTTTAATCGTGGTCGTTGATGTCTAAACGAGAGATTATAAGAAGAAACTCGATGGGGTTTAGAGAACACACTTGCACAGATCGATTTCACTGGAAGATAGATTTCCTGAGTAGCAGCGCTGAGTTGCCAGAGAGAGAGCTAGTGAGCTCGTTGCAGTGAGAGAGGGGCAGGGATAGTAAGCCCGAAGGAATATTTTCTGTAATATTCCCAATTAGCTTCTGTTTATTACTGCTTATTCCCCTTTGGGGGATATTACATTTTCCTGATCCGGTGAGTGCACAACAGAGAGGCAGTGAGTGCCAAGAGAGGCAGCACAGAGGCCACGCAAAGGCAACATTGTGCTTTAGAGGCGATCCACATTTTTGTTGGGGAGCAGTGTTGATTCAGTGCCAGAAGCCAGAGAGAGTCCAGATGCCAGGAGGGTCCAGTTTCCAAACAAGGGTTGATCAATTAGCGAGAGGGAAGTTGTTCCTAGCTGTAGGGACGCAGTAATGCGTAGGCTAACACAGTGACTGCGCAGAGGCAACATAGAGTAGCTTATCTTGAACAAAGGCTAGTGCCGAATCACTAGCGGGAGTGAGATTTTTCTCACTAGACCCTCTTGTCAGATTTTTCTCTATATGGTTTGCCAGATTTAAGCAACCAAAGATTTGTACTCATATTTACTACTGCATAATAAACAAACCTCAGTTGTTGCACCGGTTTTTTAGCATTGGGTTTTTCCGCAGACTTAGTGCAAAAATAACAGTGTTATTTGTCTGTGTGTGCGTCTATCTTTCTAGTGCTCTTCCCCACTATTTTTTATTTGTGAAGGTTGTAGTGTATTAATTTTGATATTTATCGGAGAACACAGTAAATAATTTGTTCTATGATTTAACAAATAGAAGAAAGTTAATTAGTTGCTGCAGTACGATTCCAATTTGTGAAATTTTCACATGGTATCAGAGCACAGATAAAAGACAAAGATCTCAGTTGTAAAGAGGAAGAGAGAGCTTCGAAGCACTGCGTAAGCAACTACTCGAAACCCCAGAGGCTGCGTAGTCCCTTTGGCCAGGAGGATCAATTTTTGAGTAAAAAATTATTTCTCTGAGAGAGTCAACAAAGAAATTAAATTTTCCAGATCAAAGATTGTCAGAGGCAAAGGGACCAACAGAATTTTCCTTGCAAAGAAGATCACCAACTGGGACGCAATTATTCTGCAGCAGTTTGCTAGCGCAGAATAGCATCAGGAGGAAGGAAGAGCACACACGAAGGGAATTTTTCCTCAGGGAATTTCTATCCTAGAAATTTGATTTCTCATTGTAGAGTAGCAGTAGTTGTGAGCTGATTTTCCCACTCCAGTAGGGAGTGCATAGAGCCTAGCAGCAGTTGCGCAAAAGAGAAGAGAAAGAGTTTGACGTTATAGTAGAGATGGCATCAGTAGGGATGAGAAATCAGGATTGGTTGGACGGTTCATCCAACTATGTGATATGAAAGGCCAGGATTTCTTGCCTTCTAAATGAATATGATCTCAATTCTCAAGACCTATATTAGTTCAGTGGTAGCTATACCCACAGACCCAGATCAGCTAAAGGCTTACAAAAAGGAGATGGCGAAGGCGAAGAGACTGGTTCTCAACAGGGAAAATTTTAAGGATGGAAGTTTATCTTAATGTTTAGAAACCTTGGCGAATCTTACTAGTCCCCAATATGTAAATTGTAAAAAATTTTATGATATTTTTGTAAAATATTTAGGTTTCTAATTATTTTATATTAGTATATATAAAATTTTGGCGATTTTTAGGGTAAAAAAAAAATTATACTATAAAATTTGGGCTAATTAATTTTCAAAAAAATGGAAATTGGCGAATTTTTTTTTTTGGAAAAAACATGGAAAATTAGCCCACCTGCAAATATTAGCCCCTAAAATTTTCCCTGGTTCTCGATGGCGTTCGAGATCACGTGGTGTCACACATAGCTGACAAGGATATTGCCAAGTAGATTTGGGATGCTCTTGCCACTTCGTACTAGGGATCTTCCGAGCAACTGAAGATGTATATGGAGGAGAAGCTAAGAGGTACCAGGATGCAGAAAGGGGAGCGTATAGACCCCTTCCTTACTCGACTTCAGGATGTCCGGGATCAGCTGTCTACATTCATGTCAGCGCCCCAACCTACAGAATTGGTGCAATTTGCCTTGAACAACATCTCCGAGGAGTGGCAAGTGTTCGTCCAGAGTATCCTGGGCAGAGATAACTTGCCAGATTAGAACACAATGTGGGTAGATCTGCAGCAGGAGGAGATGAGGCAAGACTTGGTGAAGAGCACCATCAGTGGCAGCAACAACAATGGGATGAAGGAAGTAAAGGAAGAGGAGAACACAACCCTTACATCAAAGGGGAAGTAGAAGCAACGTAGAAGGAAGAAGGAAATTTCCAAGGTTAAGTGCTTTATGTAGAAATTTCTGAATCTTAATCCTTATGCATAAATTATTACTGTTAATTTAGTTAAGATCCTCCAACTTATATAAGTTATCCACTGAATAAATTCAAGTTAACATCGAAGCAAAGCACATAACAGATCTCTACCAATTCATAACTAGAATAAGCACATGCACACATTGACAAAGTGACAATTATTTCTGGACAAATTGTCCCCGGAAAAACCCAATGTGGGAAAAGCGGTCTCTGGCTGCTGGAGGGTTCTATTATTAAGAATATTTCTGAATACACAACTCTGGGTTCCAGATTTGGAAGACCCTAAAAAGAAAAATCTAGATCTACAGCTCCTGGCAGATCTAGAACCAAAAACACTGACTGATCCACACCCTCAAACGAGATTTATAGAACTCAGTTAGATCTAGGCCTAGAAACCCCAGCGCTGCCCCTGAAATGCACTGCATCAGCCTCTGAAGCCCCTGAAAGCCTCTGCGTCAGCCTTGGATGGCCTCCAAACCCTCAACGTTGCTCCTGGAAGGGACTGCATTACCCCAGAATGGGTGACGTAGTCACTACGTTGCCCCTGAAGGGTCTCTGCGTAACCCCTGAAGGGTTTCTTGAAAATTGCGCTGTCCTTGCTGCTGCTGTTGTCTTCCTCTGCGTTGTCCTTGAGTTGATCTCTTCTCTACCTGTTATGTATTCTAGACCCTGGGATGATATCATCCCCTTGGTATAAATTCTGCTCTCTGCAGATGAAGCACTTTTGAGTATTCTTAGCCAACCCTGCCCTAGAATCTCAGATTAGCTACAGTGCTCTACCTCTATGTATTTTACAAATGACCCCAAGCCTTTTATTTATACTTTTCTCGTTGACAAATCAACGGCCATGATTAAATCTTTAATCAATGGCTAAGATTAAAAGAGAGCTTGATCCGTGTGACTTAAGACAATTTCATCACATGTTTAATTAAATTCACTTTAATTATTTTATTTTCCTAAGTTTTAACTTAGGAAATACATTAAAATAATTAATTAATTTAATATCTCCTAAACCAAATGAAATTTTCCAAATCCATTTCTAGGTCTTGTAGATCAAGTGTACTCTAGTCCCTCCATAAAATTTGGGAGCTAGAGCACAACTGATGCTACCCCAAATACACAAAATCTCAACAGTACCTCTTAGCATCAAGGGTGTGCTCTAGCAATACATCACACTTATGCATTACAGCATTTTGGGCACTGGTCCTGTGCTGCTGAAGCTTGGCCTCCTGCCACTCAACCTTGCACTGTTGTTGCCATTCTGTACTGCTGCCCATGACTCTGCCACTGCCACTGCAACCTTCGTATTGCAGCTCCCTCTTCTTCGGAATACCACCCTTTCCTTTAGTGGAAGGGGTTCTCGATCATCCCCATCTTCTCTTTGAAGTAAGTGAACTTGACCTTATTTAGAGCCTTTGTGAGGATATCTGCCACTTGTTCACCTGTAGGAGTGTATCGCAACTGTACTTCTCCGTTCTGAACATAGTCTCGAATAAAGTGACATTGAATGTCAATGTGCTTTAACCGGTCGTGAAACATAGGATTTTCAGAGAGCTTGATGCAATTCTGATTATCACACATGATCTTGGTTGGCTCTATTTGTTTCTTGAGTACGTTCAAAATTAATTTGCGCATCCATATGGCCTCACACGAAGCTGTGCTTGCTACCATGTACTCTGCCTCGACTGAGCTTAGTGTTACAGACTTCTGTTTCTTGCTGCACCAGGAGGTCATTCCTGATTCGAGACTGAAACAATACCCACTAGTATTTTTCCGATCTACTATGCTTCCAACCCAGTTTGCATCTGTGAACCCACTCCACTGGATGTCATTTCCCTTGGTGTACTTTATTCCATACTCGACTCTCCCTCTCAAGTATCTGAGAATATGTTTGGCTGCTGCCTAGTGAGCCCTCCTTGGTTCCACCATGAACTGACTGAGGGAATTCACTACATAACAGATGTCTGGTCTCGTGTTGACCAGATACATTAATGACCCAATGAGCTGTCTGTACAAAGTGGGGTCAACTTCATCATCCTCTGATGTGTCTATCTTCTTCTAGTTAGTGATCATTGGCGTGGCCATCGGTCTACAGTCTTCCATCTGGAATCTTTTCAGAATCTCTGTCATGTATCTTCCTTGTCATAGGAAGACTTTCCCTTCATGCTACCAAACTTCTAACCCAAGAAAATAGTGCATCCGTCCCAGGTCCTTCGTGTCGAATTATGTTGCCAGATTCTTCTTGTAGTCCTTGATGAGCTTAGATGACCCAGTCAAAAACAAGTCATCCACATACAGAACAAGAATGAGTGGCTCATCTCCTACTCTTAAGTAGTACAAGTTGGGATCTGTGTCACTCTTGACGACCCCATATTCTGCAAGTAGCCATCAATCTGACCATACCATGCCCTGGGGGCTTGTTTCAAGCCATACAAGGTTTTCTTAAGCCTGCAAACATGAGTCTTCTGCTCATGTGTCTCGAAGCCCTCTGGCTGCTCTATGTATACTTCCTCCTCTATCACACCGTTCAAGAATGCAGTCTTGACATCCATCTGGTAAATCTCCCATCCCATTTGCGCTGCCAAGGAGATGATGGATCTAATAGAGGTGTATCGTGCTACTGAAACAAAGGTTTCTTCATAGTCAATGCCTTCCTTCTGGGCATACCCCTTTGCTACAAATCTTGCTTTGAATTTCTCTATGCTGCCATCTGCAGCATATTTGATCTTGTAGATCCACATGGATCCTACAACAGATTTGCCCTGTGGTTTAGGGACTAATTCCCAGACATCATTTGTCATGATGGAGCTATACTCCTCTACCATGGCATCTCTACCCATACCTGATGCTGAGCTGCTTCCCGAAAGGTAGAGGGCTCTCCAACCTAGGCTACCAATGCTTGATATCTGTCAGGTTGTTTCCTTATCCTCTTCCCTTCTCTAGGTGTTCCAACAAATCCTTCTGCATCTCTAAGAATTTGTTGGAGTTCTCTGCTCAGTCTCCCATCAGTGGTGGGTGATCTCACCTGTTCTTCCTCCTGTTCTTCGTTGGAGGAGCTTCCCTCAGAACAATTGTGGCTTGGAGAGGCACTAGACCTCTCCTCCAGAGGTCGTTGAGGCTCTACCAGTGGATCTTCCTCAATCTTCGTATCTGTGGCCATCTCTCGAGATTTCCTAAAGGCTTTCTCTTCCAAGAATTTTACATCCCTTCTTACCACGACTTTCTTGCTCTCTGGAATATAGACGCGGTATGCCTTTGCATTCTCACTGTAGCCCATCAGAAAACCCTTTTCTACAGTTTGATCCAGCTTCTTCCTCTTTTCCTCTGGAACGTGGAAGTATGCTATGCTGCCGAATATCCTGATGTGGCTCAATTCTGGCTCGCTGCCTGTGAACACACTTTCGAGAGTCACCTTCGCCAAAACCCTATTGGTAACTCTATTCTGAATATAGACTGCTGTGTTGCAGGACTCTGCCCATTAGAATTTGGGCATTTCCTAGTCATACAACATTGCCCTTGCAACTTCTATTATGGTCTAATTCTTTCGTTCTACAACTCCATTTTGTTCTGGATTGTAAGGTGTTGTCCACTCTCTCTTGATGCATTCTTGTGCACAAAAATTTGTGAAGTCTTTATCAATATATTCTCCATCGTTATTTGACGTTAACTTCTTGATCTTCTTTCCTGTAGAGTTCTCCACCAATGCTTTGAAATCTTTAAACCGATTAAAGACTTCATCTTTGGTCTTCAGAAAATAGATCCAAGTTTTCCTGGAATAATCATCAATGAAGGCGGCAAAATATTTTGCCCCACTGAGAGCTGTTGTAGACATTGGACCGCAAATGTCAGTGTATTAACTCTACTACACTTTTGGCTCTGCTGCTGCTTCTTGGAAACACTGCCTTAGCGTACTTCCCTAATACGCATCCTCTGCAAACATTGTCTTTCTTTGTGCCGAGTTTAGGAGCCTCTATGACAGTGTTTTTGAGAATCCCCAAGGCTCCATGATGCAGATGCCCCATCCTTCTGTGCCATAACTCATTCAGATCTCTATTGCCTATACTGCCAATCAGGGCCACCGGAGATTCAAGCTGATGTTTATACAACTTGTGACTCCTTACTCCGATTTGTGCCTTTTTCCTCCTGTTAGGATGTTTGACATATACTCTATCTCGAATATAGTATACATCATAGCCCTTGTTCTGAAGTGTAGACACCGAGAGTAAATTCATCCCCAACCCTGGTACATGCAGAACATTTGTGGCGCGAATCTTGTGGCCATACCTTCTGTCTGAAAAGTTACGGTACCTCTCCCGATGGGGGTACATTTTGCCTTATTTCCCATAGTTATTTGGAAATTCATCTGCTCTTCTTGATAGCTCGAAAAAAAATCTCGAACCCTCGTCATATGAGTAGATGCTCCACTGTCAATATAACAAACATCTAGAGGAGTTGTGCTTGACACACAGGCAAGATCCTCCTCTAGTCTGGATGCTAGCACCTTCATGTCATGTTCCCTCTGCATTTTTGTGTGCTCTGGAGGGTTGCGTGAGTCCTTTTGACTGTGTGAACCCTTCCCTTCGTTCGTGTCAAATCTTCTCTTCCTGTCAACTGCGCCGTCCCTTCCCTTCAGATCTGCAATTGCTCTGAAACCATGTAGAAATTTCTAAATCTTAATTCTTATGCAGAAACTATTACTGTTAATCTAGTTAAGCTTCTCCTACTTAGATAAGTTATCAAATAAATAAATTCAAGTTAACATCGAAGCAAAACAGATAACAGATCTCTACCAATTCAGATCTAGAATAAGCACATGCACACATTGACCAAGTGATAGTTATTTTTAGATAAACTGTCCCCGGAAAAACCCAATGTGGGAAAATCGGTCTCTGGTTCCTGGAGGGTTCTATTATTAAGAATATTTCTGAATACACAACTCTGGGTTCCAGATCTGGAAGACCCTACACTGAAAACTCTAGATCTACAGCTGCACCAAAAATACTAACTGATCCACACCCTCAAATGGGATTTACAGAACTCAGACAGATCTAGGACTAGAAACACCAGCGCTGCCCCTGAAATGCACTACATCAATCTCTGAAGCCCATTAAAGCCTCTGCGTCAGCCTTGGATGGCCTCCAAACCCTCAACACTACTCTTGGAAGAGACTGCGTTATCCCAGAATGGGCGACGCAGTCACTACGCTGCCCCTGAAGGGTCTCTACGTAACCGCTGAAGGGTTTCCTAAAAATTGCGTTGTCCTTGCTGTTGCTGCTGCCTTCCTTTGCGCCGTCCTCGAGCTTATCTCTTCTCTGCCTCTTGTGTATTCTAGACCCTGGGATTAGATCATCCCCTTGGTTTAAATTCCCCTCTCTACAGCGGAAGCACTTCAGAGTATTCTTAGCCAACCCTGCCCTAGAATCTCATATTAGCTCAGTGTTATGCCTCTATGTGTTTAACAAATGACCCCAAGCCTTTCCTTTATACTTTTCTCGTTGACAAATCAACGACCATGATTAAATCTTTAATCAATGGCTAAGATTAAAAGAAAGCTTGATCTGTGTGACTTAAGACAGTTTCATCACATGTTTAATTAAATTCACTTTAATTATTTTATTTTCCTAAGTTTTAACTTAGGAAATACATTAAAATAATTAATTAATTTTATATCTCCTAAACCAGATGAAATTTCCCAAATCCATTTCTGGGTTTTGTAGATCAAGTTTACTCTAGTCTCTCCACAAAATTTGGGAGCTAGAGCACAACTGATGCTACCCCAAATACACAAAATCTCAACACTTTAGATGTGGTGAACTTGGTCAATATAGCACAAATTGCCCTCTCAGAAAGAAGGACAAAGAGAAGAAGGAAGACGAGTAGGTTGCATCCACAGAGATTGATAGGCTGTCCTACAGACTGGAGGAAGACTTTGCCATGATCACTGATATACCTCTAGGAGTGAGGTCGGGTGATTTGGTTTTGTAGCCTCAGAGAGCTATAGATGGACAGGATCCTTGAGGAGTCCACCTCCTGGATCAATACCTTGCTACGAGAGCCCAAAGAAGCAATAGAAAAATGGACAAGTGACAGTTGGTGCAGTGAGGTGCCAAAGTGACAAATGCAGTAGTTAGTAGCTGTCAAGCACTGACCAATTAGTGAGTAGTTATTTTTTGTAGCATCGGATGTGTTCTAGCCTCGAGATTTGGCAAAGAGGTTAGGACACACGAATTCTCCAAAACTCAGAAATCATTTCTAGAAATTCCATCTAGAGACGACTTAATCAAACTAATTAATCAATTTTTAATATTTCTCAAGTCTAAACTTAGGAAATAAGGAAATATGATTAATTAACATGTATTAATTACGTCAGATGTGAATCTTCTAGAAAGATACACGGATCAAGTTCCAATCAATCTTAGCCATCGATTAAGTTTTAATTGTGCTCTTTGATGTCTCAATGAGAGATTGATTATAAGAAGAAACTCGATGGGGCTTGGAGAACACACATGCAGAGATCGAATTCACTGGCAGATCAATTTCCTAAGTAGCAACATTGAGTTGCCAGGAAGAGAGCTAGTGGGCTCGTTGCAGTGAGAGAAAGATAGTAAGGCTGGAGGAAGATTTTCCAGATCTGGCGAATGCACAACAGAGAAGCAATGAGTGCCACAGAGAGGCATCGCAAAGGACATGCAGAGGAAGTGCAGTGCTTCAAAGGAGATCGCCATTTTTGTTGGGAAGCAGTGTTGATTAAGTGCCAGAAGTCGGAAAGAGAGTTCAGAGGCCAGGATGGTCTAGTTTCCAGACAACAGCTGATCAGTTAGCGAGAGGGAAGTTGTACCTCGTTGTAGGGACACAGTAATGCATAGGTTGACGTAGTGACTGCGCAGAGGCAACACAGAGTAGCTCATCTTGAGCCAAGGTCAGTGTCGGGATCACCAGTGGGACTGAGATTTTTCTCACTACTATTATCAAACTTTCCTTGTATGGTTTGCTAGATTAAAGCAACCATAGATTTGTACCTAGATTTACTACCACATAATAAACAAATCCTCAACTGTTGCACCAGTTTTCCTACATCGGGTTTTTCCAGAGACTCACTCCAAATCTAACAGTGTTATTTGTGTGTGTGTGCATCTATCTTTCCATCATTATTTTCTTCCGCAATATTTTTTATTTGTGAAGAATGCAATGTATTTGTTTCAATATTTACCATAGAACACAGTAAATAATTTGTTCAGTTATTTAACAAATAGAAGAAACTTAATCAGTTGTTGCAATAGGATTCCAATTTGTGGAATTTTCACAATCATAATCCTTCTCCAAGAGACACTCACTTAGCATTGCTTGTTGAGCCCTCTGGGTCTCTTGGAACCACTCTCCCTTTGGGAAGAATGTAATATTCCAAGTAGAAATAAACAACAATATAAAGCACATGAACAAAGAACTACAACAACTAGAGAGACATCATATGAAAAATAGACAATATGGAGAAAGATGAAATGAGTACAAAGGTGATCAGAATGATGGCACCTTGGCTTGCACTAGGCAAGCATAGAAATACTCTCAGACTATATCCCAGAAAGGCCGCTCTCTCAATGACTGCGTAATCTCTAGTGTTGCTGGTGCTGCTACTGCTGGAATGAAATGACTATTTGGGGCTGCTCCCCTCCTTGAAAAATTGTGAAACTTTGGGAATGACCTCTCCACCCAATACCCAGAAATTCCTAGAAAGCTTTCCGGAAATGGCTGACCTCCGAAAATGACTCCCTTGAGGCACTACGCTATTCTCCAATGAGAAATGTTGGCCCTGAATGATCTGCTGCAAATAATGGCCTCCAACTCTCCCGGTCTGAATCCCCTGATAAACCCTCAATCCGGAACCACCTCCTTCCAAGGCTGCATCCTCCCTCTCACTGACTGCGCTGTCTTTTCCAGTGAATGGTCCCAATTGTGGTTGCTGCAACTCTCTCCGGCAAAACAAAGATGGAACTCTTCACCCGAGCAAGGACTCGAAGTCCCCTGGGGCTGAGGTTGGGATCTCCGCACGGAGACACTCGGTGTACTGAACAGTACGTGCAAACTTTGCTTAACAGCAAGCGTGCTCAATGTCAAAAGACAAATAACATAGATGCATAATCAGAATGATCAAAATGAGGAGACCCTCTCCCTTTTTATGTTTGGAGAGCCTTGCTCTCACCTAGGCCCCACCATCAACTGCACTGTCTCCTTGAGCCATGCTATCCCTCTCTCTCTGCGCTGGCTTGGGCCCACACTGCCTACGCTGTCCTTTTCCCCACGTTGCCACTTCAACCTCTAGACCCCACACTGCCAATTAATCATGTCTCTCAAGTGGCTTTAGGAAATAGTTTTATCCTATGTGTGAGTTAAGTGTCCCCCTTCACCACTTTATTTATAACTTAACTTTATTAAAGTAAAGTAGTCAAAAATTAATATTTCCAATTAGCTATTGCTAATTGGGAATATTACAGTCCTCCCCGATAAAACGTTGCGTGTCCTTAAGCAACTACAATGATGGATGCTGCAAAATCTTCTCTCTCCCAGGTGGCATCCACATCCGGTAGATTCCTCCATCTCACCAGGTACTCTCTGATTGTCTTGCTCCGCATCTACCTCTCCCTAGTGTCAATAATGGCCTCTGGCTATAGCACCGGATGCCCCTCATCATCTGTGGGCGGAAGCTCATCCGTTGCAGTCCCCTGTTGTCTTAGTGCCTTCTTTAGGCATGACACATGAAAAATGTTATGAATCCTGCTATCAGTGGGCAACTCCAACTCATATGCAACCTCCCCAATCCTACGAGCCACCCTGTATGGTCCATAAAAGCGGGGCTTGAGATTTTCAGCCCCCTTCTGCTTCAGCTTGGATTGTCGATATCGCTGCAATCGTAGGTAGACCAAGTCCCCTACCTCGAACTGTCTCTCAACACATCCCTTATCGGCATACAACTTCTGCTGATTCTGTGTTGCAGCTATGTTATCCTTGAGAGCTCAGAGTATATCCTGACTCTCTTGGATCCAGTCCTTGGCCCTAGGGGCCTTGCTAGCACCAAACATCACGTCAGCAAAAGATAAAGCATTACACCCATATAAAGCATAAAATGGAGACATACCAATAGACATATGATGAGTGGTGTTATAACAATACTCCCCCAAGTGCAACCATCGTAACCATGCCTTTTGTTGCCTGCTTACATAGTTGCGCAAGTAGCCTTCCAGCCACTTGTTCACTATCTCTGTTTTCCCATCTGTCTGTGGGTGGTAACTAGTACTCGGGGTCAACTCAATGCCCACCAAACAGAAAAGTTCCTGCCAAAACCCACCCATGAAGCAGCTATCCCTGTCACTGACAATGGTCTTTGGGAGACCATGCAATCTGAGAACATTCCTGAAAAATAACTCCGCCACCTGTGCTGCAATGTAACGTGCTGGTATGGTGAAGAAATGCGCATACTTTGTCAGTCGATAAACGACTACAAATATGCAATCCTTGCCTTGTACAGTGGGCAACCCTGTGATGAAATCCATCGAAATACTCCGCCATTTCCCCTCAGGTATGGGAAGACGCTGCAGTAACCCCGCCTAATGGTTCATCTCCCCCTTGTTGCGCTGGCAAACTACGCACTCCCTAACATGTCGGAGTACGTCCTCCTTGAGGCGAGTCATGTGAGGCGTGCAATATCTTCTCCTTGAGCTTGGAGCTCTCGGTCAAGAAGATTCTATCCCTGAAGTAGATCACCTCATCCATCACCCTGTACCTGACATTTGTAACCTATCCGTTCAACACCTCACAGGCAAAAACGATCCTTCGAGTACTCTACCAGAAGTTGAGCCCTCTAGTCTGTGTCCAAACTCATCAAGGACAACGCTGTCGGTCTGCGTGAATGTGCATCGGCCACTACGTTATTCTTTCCCTTGACATACTGGATGTCAAAGTCATATCCCTAGATCTTGCTGACCCACTTCTATAGCCTCTCCTACAACTGCTTCTTCTCTAGAAAGAATCAAAGGTTGTTGTGGTCTGTCCTCACTCTAACCTGTTCCCCACCAGGTACTGCCAAAACTTGGCCAATGCATGCATGATGCCCAACATCTCCTTGTCGTATATAGCATACAACCTCTCACGTGGCAATAGCTTTCAGCTCTCGAAAGCTATGGGGTGGCCTCCCTGCATCAAAACTACGCCTATCCCCTCCCCTAATGCATCACACTCTAGGACAAAGGGCTATGTAAAATCTGGCAATGCCAAAACCGGACAACTGCTCATCACCTCCTTGAGCTTGTCGAAAGCCCTCTGCGCTGTATCAGTCCAACTGAATGCCCCCTTTTTGTTAAGGTCTGTAAGGGGTGCAGCAAGTTGGCAAAATCCCTTAACGAACTTTTGGTAGTAGGTGCAGATACTCATAAACCCCTGAAGCTCCGTCACATTCTTCGACTCTAGCCAATCCCTGATGGCCTTGATCTTCACCTCGTGGACCCTCACTTCGTCCACCCCAATGATGTGCCCCAAGTAGAGCATCTCTGTCAGCTCAAACTCGCATTTGGAGAGCTTAGCATAAAATTGCTGCTCCTCCAAGATGCACAATACAACCTCAATATGTTGTAGGTGCTTCTCCCATGTCTTGCTGTAAATCAAAATGTCATCAAAAAACACTAACACACACTTCCTCAAGTGACTGCATGAAGATGTGATTCATGCATGACTGAAATTTGGCCAGAGCATTGGTCAGCCCAAAGGGCATCACCAAAAGCTCAAAGTGGCCGTAATGACATCTGAAAGTGGTCTTGGGAATATCTTGCTCCCACACGCATATCTGATGGTACCCGAATCTCAAATCAATCTTCGAGAAGAACTTCGATCCCCTCAACTCATCCATCAACTCATTTATCCGTGGGATGGGGTATCGATTCTTCATGGTCTTCTTGTTTAGAGCCCGGTAGTCAATGCACATCCTCAGTGTCCCGTCCTTCTTCTTCACCAATACCACTGAAGACGCAAAGGGGCTAGTGCTAGAATAGATATGCCTAAGAGCTAAGAGCTCATGGATGGCCCTCTCAATCTCATCCCTATAGGCATTAGGATGCCTATAGTGTGTAGTGATGACAGCCTGGATACCCTGCTCCAGCTCAATCGTGTGCTCAAATCCCCGATCTGGTGGCTGCCCTGGTGGTATCTCTCCAAAAACCGTGGCATACCGGTCTAAAATGGACTGTACATCAGGGTGTACGGCTTGCCCTGTAGATCTTGCCTCTGAAACACGCAGCTCCACTGCCCACTCTATGTCTCCCTTCCGAAAATCTGCCTCCATCCAGTGTGCTGAAACAGTCTGTGGTGGGTAGGTGTGCATACCCAGAATTTTCTCGTGCCTCCCAGTCTTCTTATCCATCGACTCCATCTCTAAGGTCTCCTAATCAATGGTGACCTTTCCCAGCATGATCAACCACTGCACCCCCAGTATCACGTTGGTGTCCGGAATGTCCACCACAAAGAAGTGATCTGTCAAGGTGTACGTCCCCATAGTCACTGCCAAGGCTGGCACATACCTGGCACACTGCATGGTCTAGTCATCTGGAACCAGTACAGAAAATCCATCAAAGCTCTCCGTCGGTATGCCCCTCTGCTCTACCAAATGGGCATCAATAAAATTGTGGGTGGCCCCACTGTCCACTAATACTGAAACACTCTGTCCCCACACTGTGCCTCGGACACGCAGTGTCAAGTATTTGGAAACTCCCTGCAAAGATCTAAGGGCTTCCCCGGTAGGTGGAAATGTTGCACCTCTCGCTCCTGGTGGTGGAGGTGGCAGATGATCCCCTCTCTACATTGTACTACTGCCTCCTGCCTGTATCTCCTCATACTCCTCTTCCCCGCCACTTTCGGAGAAAACCGCAATGTAATGTGCCTTCCTTGCGGCACAATTGTGTCTGGGTGCCCAAGGCACCTAGCATGTGAAGCATAGCCTTTTCAGCCTCAGATCTCTCCTGGTATCGTCATCCAAAGGCCCTCTGCTCTGGTTCCCCTTTGGAGGCGGAACCCTCATGTCCTTTCCCTTCGGCTGAAATGCCAACCTCTAGGGAAAAGGAGCTCTAGTCCGGGGTAATGCATCCTGCAAGTCCCAAGTCCTCCCAACTGCATCATGGAGTGTAGCTGGCCTGGTCGACCTGACTAACCCCCGAGGAGGCTCTGCCAATCCGTCGATGAACATATAGATCATCCAGGCTGCGAATAAATCAGGCACCATCACAGAAAGTCTCATGAACTCTAAAATATATGTGTCCAGACTTCCGGTCCACTTGAGCTTAGTCAGCTCAAAAAAGTGCTCCTCTGGATCCCTCCGATCAAATCACTCTATCACCCTCCGTGTAAACTCGGCATATGCCATCACTCCTGAGTGCCCCAGCGTAGCCATCCGGTGAAACCACCAGTCATGGGCCTCGCCCTCCAGGTGCAGCGCTGCCACCTTGATGGCCTCCGTCTCTGCCATCTGGTTAAGCTGGAAATATATATCCAACTTCTCCACCCAAAAATTTGCGGAACACTTGGATGATCCTTCAAATGTAGGTAGATAGAATCTGCCTACAGTGCACTGCACATCCATGTCATGTGAATGTATGTTCCCCTTGTGATGGTTGCGGGGTCTGCTGTCCCGCTTGAGCTGAATGAAGTCATGGAATGTGAGGGCATCTCTGAACTCTTGACCGTAGGACTGATACTCAGTAAAGTAATCTCCCATGTGGGTCGGTTCCTGCTCCTGCTCCTGCTGTGCTCCTACCGCAGTGTTAGCAGCAAGAAATGTAGGCATCGTGGAACGTGGAGGTGTGTGTGATGCAATCTGCTGTGCTGCGGTGTGCTCCTGCAAATGATGGGATGTGCCCGAGCCCTCTTCGATATGGAAACCCCTTTGGGTCTCATGCTGTCTAGACTCGGCCGTGAACCTTTGCCCCATCTCCTCTATCCATCTCGACAAATATTGCACTGATTTGAGGAGAAGTTCCCCGAACTCCTTCCCAACATCTCTTTCCTCCGCCATTGGTTCCTCCTCCTCTGCATCCACTACTGGAACGTCGTCACCTTCCCCGAAGGTGAGCTTTAACCAGTCACCAAATGGATACACAAGATCAAGCATGTTGCAAATGGTAGTATTGATAAATACAGGGCATAGTTCGTGGCTAGAGGGTTCTCCTAGAAGGAGGGAGAAGATTATGATGAGACATTTACTCCAGTTGTCGGGTACGGCTTTATTAGATCCATCATTTATCTCACTGTTTCGTTAGGTTGGAAATTGCGCCAAATGGATGTGAAGACTGTATTCCTCAATTGTGTGCTTGAGGAAGAGATGTACATAGACAAACTTGAAGGCTTTGAGGTATTTGTAAAGGAATCTCATTTTTGCAGGTCAAAGATGCCCTTGTATGCACTCAAGCAAGCTTCAAGAGCTTGGTATGCTCGTATTGAAAGCTATTTGACGAGACTGGGATTAACCAAGAGCGAAGTCGATCCAAGCTTTACTTTAAGCCTTAAGGTTGTGAAGAATGCACTTGTGATCTTATTATTATATGTTCATAACCTGTTTCTGATAGGTGTCGAGGTTCTTATCATTCAATGCAAGAAGCAGTTGGCTTTTGAGTTTGATATGAAGGATATTGAGTTGATGCACTATTACTTGGGATTAGAATTATGGCAAAAACTTAGCGAATTCTTTGTTGGTCAAGGAAAGTATGTGTTAGAAATCCTTTAGAGGTTTGGTATGATGGGCTGCAAATCCATGGTGACTCCCATGGTGACTAACCTGAAGAAGTTAAGAGGCTCTGACTCCAAATCGATAGATCCATATATGTATTTGCGGGGGATTTGTTTGACACTACGCCAGACATATGCTTTGCTGTGAATACATTGGGTCAGTTCCAAGTTGAACTGAGACATGAGCATTGTATTGCAACAAAGCACATTTTGAGATATTTGCATGCTATAGTAAATTATGGCCTGAGCTTTGTTGCAAACAAGGATGTGCAGCATCAGGAATATATAAATGATGATTGGGAAGGAAGTGTCGAAGATAGGAAGAATACCTTGAGAGTATGCTTCAATTTGTGATTCGCTATGATATCGTGGATGAGCAAGGAAAAAAATTCGATTGACTCAGCACTACTGAAGTAGAGCACATAACAACGAATGAGACTTGTACTGAAGCAGTATGGCTCCAAAAGTTGTTTGCAAGATTGTTCGGCTAACAATTGGAAACAACGATGATACATTGCGACAATCAAAGTTGTGTGAAGCTTTCCGAGAATACCTTGTTCCATAACAGGTCGAAGCATATTAAGATCAAGTACTGCTACATCAGTGACATGGTGCAGAGGAGAGCAATAAGGCTCAAGTAAATCTCCACCAATGAGCAGATAGTTGATGATTTGACAAAGCCATTGTCGAGAGACAAGTTTGTGTACATCAGAGACAGGTTGGGGCTAGTGGATAATAGCCTTCTCATTAAGAGGGTGTGTTGATATGTCTGAAGCATGGATAGACATTCTCTATAATATTCCCAATTAGCAATAGCTAATTAGAAATATTAATTTTTGACTACTTTACTTTAATAAACTTAAGTTATAAATAAAGTGGGTGAAGGGGGACACTTAATCCACACTTAAGGATAAAAGTATTTCCTAAAGTCACTTGAGAGACATGATTAATTGGCAGCGTGGGGCCTAGAGGTCAAAGTGGCAGCGTGGGGAAAGGGACAGCGTAGGCAGTGTGGGCCCAAGCCAGTGCAGAGAGAGAGGGACAACATGGCTCAAGGAGACAACGCAGTTGATGGTGGGGCCTAGGTGAGAGCAAGGCTCTCCAAACATAAAATGGGAGAGGGTCTCCTCATATTGATCATTCTGATTATGTATCTATGTTATTTGTCTTTTGACATTGAGCACGCTTGCTGTTGAGCAAAGTTTGCATGTATTGTTCAATACACCAGGTGTCTCCATGCGGAGATCCCAACCTCAGCCCCGAGGGACTTCGAGTGCCTGCTCGGGTGAGGAGTTCCATCTTTGTCTCGTCGGAGAGAGTTGCAGCAACCGCAATTGGGAGCATTCACTGGAAGAGACAGTGTAGTCAGTGAGAGGGAGGACGCAATCTTGGAAGGAGGTGGTTCCGGATTGAGGGTTTATCAGGGGATTCAGTCCGGGAGAGTTAGAAAGGGGTCAGCCCTTCCTTATTCCATCATTTTGGTAGAGTCGGAGGCCATTATTTGCAGCAGATCATTCACGGCCAGCGTTTCTCATTGGGGAATAGCGTAGTGCCTCAAGGGAGTCATTTTCGAAGGTCAGCCATTTCTGGAAAGCTTTTTGGGATTTTCTGGGTATTGGGTGGAGAGGCCATTTCCAAAGTTTCACAATTTTTTGAGGAGGGGAGTAGCCCCAAATAGTCATTTCATTCCAGCAGTAGCACCAACATAGCAACAACACCAACAACACTGGAGATTATGCAGTGTTTGAGAGAGTAACCATTCTGGGGTATAGTCTGAGAGTATTTCTACACTTGCCTAGTGCAAGCCAAGGTGCCATCATTCTGATCACCTTTGTACTCATTTCATCTTTTAGTATTTAATAAAATGGCTAAGCGTTCTCCATATTGTCTATTTTTCATATGATATCTCTCTAGTTGTTGTAGTTCTTTGTTTATGTGGTTTATATTGCTGTTTATTTCTACTCGGAATATTACAGTGGTATCAGAGCCCATAGACTTGGCTCATTCTGTGGAGAAGATTGTCTATGACACCAACAGGTAAACCATACATCTGTTATCGAGGGAGGAAGTACAGAGACCAAGATCTTGCACCTCTCCGAAAGAGGAATCCAATAAAATTATTGGCATCATCATCTAAGTAGTACAACATGGAATTTGGACCTAGTTGCCCAAAATTAACACTCCCTCTCAACTAGGGAGAACTCCATCCACTAGTGCCATCCAAACATTGTGTGTCATCCCGCTGTAATGTTGTAACTTGCTTTGCTGGCTCTTTATTTCAAAGCAAAAGGTGAGTCACAAAGACATCATTCCCGGTTGACAAAATCAGCTTAGAGGTCTGAAACCTCTATAGGACTCAAAGGAGTCTCATACTAACCCGAAGTTAGTTTAACTGACCCAAAGTCAGTTAGAGGTCCAAAACCTCACTAGACTTGATCCCAGATCAAGTGGTTGGACATGTACCATCCTAAACATAGAGAGTACGACAATCTCCGATGCGTCCATCGGTCTTGCTATCGGTCTCTATCCACATTTCCCACCTCATTGGCCAAGATGAGAGGTACTTCCCATGAGTCTGGGACTCCATGGGTAGGATGCATACGAGGCATACATCAAAGAGAGGCGAACCAACTCAATATCATAACAGTGGGGCAAAAGCGCACCAATAGGGTTTGACAAGCCTAGCCCTGTGGTTGCTTATAACTTCAAGAAGCTATCCCCAAAGCCCCCCTGGAGCTCCCAGAGCTCATTGTCCAACAAAACCCTCAGAATAGGGTCGTTCCATGATTCCAAGATTCTCACGGAAGGTTAGGAACATGACCTTCGCCAAGGGCTTTGTGAGAATATCCACGACCTGCTCATTAGTTCGTATATGATTGAGCCTTACGACGCCTCGCTGTACCATATCCCAGATAAAATGGTACTAGATATCAATATGATTGGATCGATCACGGAACACAGGATTCTTTGACAAACGAATCCCCCTCTGGTTATCACAAAGGATAACAGTGGCATCTAGCACATGCCTGAACAACTTCCGCAACCAAATAGCTTCACAACAGGCCATACATGCTGTATTCGACCTCAATAGTGCTCAAAGGCACGGACTTTTTCTTCCTACTTGAAGCAAAACCAAGTGTGAAACAACATCCAAATGTGCTCTTGCGATCCACCACACTGCCAGCCCACCCCAATCAGCATCAGTATATCCATGGAGTCTCAAACTCCGGCCAGTGTATCTCCGCCCATGGTCTATCGTGCCCCAGAGACATCTCAAGAGATTATTGGCACCAACCCAGTGAATGTTATGAGGATCAACCATGTGTTGACTCAAAGTGTTCATTGCACAACATACATCCAGACGGATGTTCCCTAAGAACATTAGGGCCCCTATGACTTAACGATACTTGGTAGGATTTGCTATCACGGGCCCAACAACGCTTTCGCTCAACTTCTTAAAGTTGAGTTCCATCGGTGTCAATACGGACTTACAGTCCAGCATACCAAATCTCTCCAGCAACTTCACAATATATTTTCCTTGAGAGAGGAAAATCTTGCCAGGTTCCTGCCAGACCTCCAAGCCTAGGAAGTAATGCATCAGTCCAAGATCTTTCAACTCGAACTCGGAAGCAAGCTCCCTCTTACACTGATGAATGAGAGGGTCAACACCTCTCAGGAAGAGATCATCCACACAGAGAACCAAAATAAGAGGCTTTTCTCTATCAACCTTGAAGTAAAGGTTCAAATCAACATTACTTCGAGTGAAGCCCAGCTTCATCAAGTAGCTATCTCTCTTTTCGTACCAAGCCCTGGGGACTTGCTTCAACCCATAGAGGGTTTTCTTCAACCTGCATACATGAAAGTCCCTATCTGGACTTTGAACCCCAGAGGTTGCTCCACATACACCTCTTCCTTTATCGATCCATGCAGAAAATCGGTCTTCTCATCCATCTGATGTAGACTCCATCCTTGCATAGCAGCAAGGGCAATAATAGATCAGATGGTGGTATAGCAGGCCACAAGTGCAAATAAATCATCATAGTCTACACCTTCCTTTTAAGAGAAGCCCCGAGCAAGGAATCTTGCCTTGAACTTTTCAGCACTACTATCAAATCCATGCTTGATCTTATAGAGCCATTTCGAGGTGACGACGACTTTGTCTTCTGGTCTCGGAACCACATCCTAGACATCATTCTCCATAATGGACTCATACTCTTCATGCATAGCATCCTTCCAAACTTGATGCTTTACGACTTCTTCAAATGATCCAAGCTCAGATTGTACGATTGTACTAATGGCTGCTAGATACCCTTGGTATCTATACGGCTTCTTGCTTTCCCGGAATGTCCCCCTTTGGGGCCATATGTTTCTTGGCATCTTCGAGAGTGTCCCTGAGTGATGAGGGTCTTCTCTTCTTTCTTCTAGCAACACCATTTGCTCAGGAGCATACACGGTTGTGGTCTCCTTCTTAATGCCAACTCCTCTTGCTAGAGAAGTCATCTATAAAAGTCATGAAATAAGAACATCCTCCCAAGGATTTCATGGGAAACATATCAGATAAGTCTTTGTGATACTTGAGGAACGAAGAAAGTCCCCTTGAATGCTTTCCTTCGTCACAACCTTGACATACGCCTTCATGATTATTCTGAATCGGGCATCCCAAACACCAACTACCTTGCTTCGGAAAGGGCTTTGTAATCACAGGTCTAAATCGTACACACCTACTGACAAGGCTTATTTTATGGAATTATAGCCATATACTGCCATACATATGTATACGGTCATATTACTGATTACAACGTTGCCATAATATTATCACACACATCACTATCATCTTCATTATTGTCATACTGCCATACAATACTGAAGATATCAAACTTCATGGTCATATATATTCTGCCATATGACACTGATCAGGTTAGGACACCCATAGATTTACAACCCTAAACGCTCCAACAACTTCCTAGAAGATTGCGGCTTCACCTCCACAGGATCCTCCTCCCTTCGCTGTTATAAATGACACTCTGATGCTGCTTTGAAAAATACAGGGTTGTGGTCAAGTCTTTATTCAGAGATTAGTGTTGCAGCACACCCAACTGCTCTTCTTCAAAATCCTTGCACACTTTAACTTCAATACATCTGCCTTCTTACAGTAGATAGACTGCCTTCACATAATGATTACGCTGCTCCAACGTCAGACAAAACTAGTGCAACGAATGGCAAGTCCAGGAAGACCTGGGACTATGTTACGCCATGCATCATTTCTAAAGGTTCTCAGTAAGTGGAGATTGATCACTCCATTCTTTCACTGCACTGTCTGCAACTTCTCAATTCAACCATTGTTTCTATAAGCCATAGCAAATGCCTTGCATTCACACATGTTGTATGCAGGTTCATCTGCCTCATAGCTTCAATTTCATCATGGTCCCCTCTCAGATTGGGACTGGAGTACTCCTCCAATGAATCTTTCACTGTTCTCAAAATTGTTCAAAACTAGGCGAACAACATCGCGAGATGAATAATCCTGCAACAGCTTAGCCACAAATGCCTTAATAGTGGCACCATTTTAATGACAGTGGGTTGCAGTAAATATCAAAACATGTAGTATATATTTCCAATGCATTGCCCTTTACAGGAGAGATCTATAGCTTATTCGTGCTTAAGATAAGGGACCAATTTTATGATCAAACGTATCGCTGCTCTAGGGCTTCTTTACCATTCGCTGATTATATTAATTGAATATGCAAACGGAATGGGGAGAGTGTAAACATATAAAAAAATACTTGATGGCACAGACCGAAAAAGGAAAGCAATTCTAAAATTTGACTGGGTTAAAAACTTGATGGAAAATGATCTCTCGGACCTGTGATAAAAAAAGGACTCAACCAATTTGCTTGAGACTGTGGGGCAGATTTTAAAGTTCGAATTTCTCAACAGCATCCATTGACTCTTCCACAGATGCTAGGACCCTCATCAAAGTAAACTCAGCCACTGGCTGCTACAAATCTCCTTCCAATGGAACCTTGCCATCATACATAAACTAACCACCAACAAACTATGCATATGTTCATATCAAATCTAGAACCTGAAAAAACCATCCACAGTTAACCTGAAACTTGGGCTCATTCATTTGAAGTTGAGCTTATTAATAGCCCTCTGTGCATCCTTCCTGTTGGCGAAATTGCCAAAGCCAAAGCCCTTGCTCATCTCGATCCTCTGGTCTACGGCAACATAGACACGTGAGATGTGACCAAACGGATCAAAAAGAAAACGTGCAAATTTTAAAGTTTGAATTTCTCAACAACATCCCTTGACTCTTCCACAGATACTAGGGCCCTCATCAAAGTAAACTCAGCCACAAGTTTCTACAGAGCTTCTTCCAACGGAACCTTGCCATTATCCATAAACTAACCACCAACAAACTATGCATATGTTCATATCAAATCTAGAACCTGAAAAACCATCCACAGTTACCCTAAAACTTGGGCTCATTTATTTGACGTTGCGCTTATTAATAGCTCTCTGTGCATCCTTCCTGTTCGTGAAATTGCTAAAGCCAAAGACCCTGCTCATCCCGGTCCTCTAGTCCACGGCAACATAGACACGTGAGATGTGACCAAACGGATCAAAAAAAAACTCTTGAAGTCTGCCTCTCTGGTGTCCTCGAACAGATTAGAAACACAACCTCAAGTTGCTGGCTATGGCCTGCGACCTAGCTCAACAACTTGTTGAAGCCTTCAGAGAATATATATTCTACCTTAGCCAGACGTCAAAGAGGCTCAATCTTGGATCAACTAATGTGGTGTTCTTCGCTGATGATCGTGAACAAAAAATAGTTCAATTCTTAGAAAATTTAAGGTCTGGTTAGGGCATATGTCAATCCTGACATATTGCAGCAAAACCATGAGATTAACCCCAAAAGAGCTCATACTTCCTTGCAGAGATTGTGGGTTAGGATGGACTAATATTTAGGTTTTAATCCCCTGTAATCTCCATAGAACATATGTGGCCTCTCCTAGTGTGAGCCTTCTCCCTCCACGTTGAAGGTTAGGGCACAAAACAGCCCCAAAACTGCCCACGCTATCACTTGCTGTGATGGTATGGCCTACGACCTACCACACAACCTTGCTGTAGCTTACGACACCCTCCAAACAGAGTTTCCAGCCCATACAATAAGCCCCGACAGACCTGAAACAAAGATCTCCTAACTCAGCCTTCCTAACAAGGCTACTCGGCCTTCTTCTAGCAGCTCGGTCACCTTATTGGCCCTGAAAACAATCCTTATCTCCCTCGCTACCCTAGCCTTCTCTTCACAGTAATTTGGTCTTTAAAAATATCCCTGAAATAGACCTCCAAAACCCACGTTGTCTTTCTCTATCCTTGTTGCGGCTAGGGCAAATAATTTCTCCTCTGCAACGAGTCTTTCTTAAGTGTGAGAGTTGCACAAATGGATGCTCTTAGATTGGTGATTGCTCTCAACACAAGATGGGCTTTGTCTTCTCCTTAGCTCTGATACCATGTAAATTTTTGAAGATGTTCTATGCTAGATGCAAATTTACTTAAACTTCTAGGGCTCAAATAGCAATCACATGAAAGTAAGATGCAAATAGAACATACGAATAGATTGATGTAAGACAAGCCAAAAACAGAGATGAAAAATGGTGGCGTTACGACGATCAACAAGATGCTTCAACCAACAAAGTCTCCATCAGGTCAGTGACTCAAATGTGTCACACAACCCCAAGATGGTTCTTCAAAACGCTGCATCAAGAACGCTGCTCCATCCATGAGAGAAGAGAGTACCTCCAAAATTGTGTGTGTAAATGAGAGATACTCCTCCATAGATCATACTTTTAAATACAAAAGTTCATTACCTGCAACCATATGACATGACTTCACAACATCCTCATACCCTTAGCATATATATATATATGTTAGCATAATATATATTATATATATATATATATACACCTTATACCCTTTTCCCTTGAGTCATCTTGTAGCAATTTTCTCAAGAATGAAGAGCTTCATTCTCTTGGCTTACTCCATCAATATGTCATCACATCCCAGAACTTTGTTTCCATGACGACCCTTGCCCTTGACGACTGCTTTCCATTAGTAATGTTATTAGAGAGGTTTTCCCAAAGCTAATTCACTAAGAGCTCCTACCATGCTTTCATAAGGATACTACACTGCTTCCTATCATATAACAAAAAAAAATATCTTAAAGAAGAAAATGATCTCTTCTTCTTCTCTCTTGTCAGGCTCTTTCCTCATATGGGCTTCTTCCCTATTTCTCTTGTCCTTTTCAAAATTAGGACAATCTATTTTATAATGTCCAAGTTCATCATATCCAAGGCATCGTGCTTCTTCCACATTTCTTCTTTCACTCGGAGCACCAAAACTTACTGAATCTTCCTTTCTTCCTAGACATGGCAGCAAAGGCTTGATTCCTTTACTTGATCCTGTAACAACTTTGGCTTTCAATCTTGTTTCCTCTCTTTATATAGAGACCCTAAATCGTGGAGTCGCTTGATTCCTTTACTTGATCCTGTAACAACTTTGGCTTTCAATCTTGTTTCCTCTCTTTATATAGAGACCCTAAATCGTGGAATGGTGTGACTTCTATCTTCCTGTATGATTGTGAAGTGAAACTTTTCCATTCTTCTCATAGAGCTTTTAGCACCACTATAGTCTTCTCCTAGTTCCTGTAGTTGATCAGAGAGATTGCTTCTCCTGCAATAGTAACAGAGAATAGCTCTACTAATTTCTTATATACTCCTTTTGATGATTTTAGATTTGGTACATAGGAGATGATAGAGTCTTTTGTGGATTCTATAAGAATCCTTTGCGCTCTTATATCTCCCTTCATGAATTTGGCATGACTTGATTGCCCTTGTCTTCTATGGAAAGTTTGAAACCCCAAACAGTTTGTTTCTTTCTTTTCAAAGGAGACATTTTAATAGATTCATATAAAGTCATTGATATACTTACTTGAGTAGATGCTTTTCTTCTTCTATCAGCTTGATTACCTTAAAGATAGTTGAAGCTTCCTTTGATACTTGTGAACTTACTTGGTTTACCTGTGGCTTCTCTTATTTAACATAGTTAAACTTTCATCATGTCAATTATCAAAATACATGAAGATAACTTCTTCACAAGCTTCCTTTGATACTTGTGAACTTACTTGGTTTACCTGTGGCTTCTCTTATTTAACTTAGTTAAACTTTCATCATGTCAATTATCAAAATACATGAAGAAAACTTCTTCACTGAGATATACTGCCTCTTTTATGTATTGAGATCAGTAAGGTAAATCACAGATTTACCTTCCTTCCTTTCTCGCATCCCATTATTGTTTCACAACTTAATAGTATAGACCAAAAGGGGTCACCTACACAACTTTATATTTCAAACTAGTCTGCGTATTCCTTTATACAAATACTTATACAGTCATCCTCTGACTTGACACTTCGCATACTCTTCAGAATATATCATACCAAGATATGCAATAGTATATTGCGCACTTCATTAACCCTGCACTGTTTTAGACTTTGTAGTTTGCATTCAAACTGAACTGATCCTTCTGTTCTATATTCATACAGACCTATATTCCGAACTTTATACCGTTGCTGAGAGCACAAATATCCGCATCTTCTTCATAACAGTCTGCACTCTTGTTTCAAGCATTCACAATCTTCCCTAGCCTATCCGCTGTCTTCTTCATATTATACGCAATCTACTTCACACTATATTATCTGCAATCTACTTCAATGTACTCCATATTTCTTCATTATTATCCACATCTTATTTCAGAGAGATACGTAATTGTTATCTGCTCTTCTTCAGAGAAAATCTACAATCTTCCTTCTTCTAATCTTGTCCGTAAACTTTAGAGGTATGCTTACTTATGTTTCATATATTCATCAGCACTTATGTCTTCGGGTTGATCCGCAAATCTTTTATCCACACAATTGCGTCCACGCTTGTCCACAATTACTCAGAGGAATCCGCATTATGATTTCAGATGTCCGACTTACTTTACTCCGCAGATCATAGATATATATATATATATATATATATATATATATATATATATATATATATATATATATATAGGAGTTATCTTTTAATAATACCTATACAACCCGTGAATTTAGGGTCGACTAGATCATGGAGAATTCCAGCACCATGGAGAATTCCAGCGTTGGAAAGGTACTTCTTTGTTGCGTTTAAAACTTGTCTTTAATCGTAGCATTGAGGGCTGTAGAGAGCTTCTTCCACGAGGCCTTGGAGCATAAATACCTAGACTAGATCCTTCATGTGAGAGACTCTTAATTCAACCTAATAGACATTAAGAAAAATTCTATCTACATAATAAAATCTTGCTCATGAAACCCATGAAGCAAGTACAACAAAAATACATTTTATTATCTTTGACTTCTTCTTTACATAAATACATAATTACATAGTCAACACGAAGACCAACCTAGTTACACTTTTCAACACTACCTCTTAACTAGGGAGGTATTCATACAGGTACATGGTCACTTTCGAACAGAAGAATCTCATAAGAAGAATCGAATTGGTAATCGCATTTGTATAGCATCATATCAACCAACATTGTCCTAGTGCAAGGCCTTACAACCCCATCTCTCAACGAGACAATGGGCTACAATGCTGGCGAGACAGATGACTTATAGACACCTTCATCATTGTCTCTCCAAGGTACATACTCCACCCAGGTGTTCCCAAAGTATGACCTTCTTGGACTATTCTTCTCTTGGGTAGCTAGCCCTCAAAGAATATCGGTCCACGACTACTCTTATCTTGAATGCCCTATCTCATTCTCAAAGAGTATTGAATGCCAGATGATTACCCAATCCTCCATTCTGTCTTCCAGGTGAATACCAGAATGATGTGTCTATCCATTCTCTTCACATGGCCTTCACTAAGACTTACGACTGATAGTCCTGGTCTAGTGCATGACACATGTGGTCTAGTGCATGACACATGTAATAGAGAATAACATACGTCACTCCCTCTTAACAAAGGAAGGACATACTTCAAGTTTCTTCCAAGCAAGAAACTTACCACCAAGCTCCCCATCAACCAGGGTCCCGCAGCAGCAATCCAACTACTCATGAAGAGTTCCTCCCCTCGATGTCATCGTTTTCGATATTGAGGAATCTTCAACTTTTGGCTTCATAGAACATAGATCATCCATCAATTTCAGTAACGAGTCATGTCCACTATCAGAAAGTGATGCATCAGTCTTCCTCATCTGTTCCACAGTTATGCCATGTTGCTTTCCTTCAAATCATCCCCAAGGATCATACATCCTTTCTTATGATTAGCAGCCTTGCACAAATTCATCCAGATAAACATATACATATAAACTTTTAGAACAAAAGTTACCTTAGTGATGATCTTTCACCATGACATCTTCCTGAAGGCATCGTCATCCTTCATACAAATTGACACATCTCCTAATGATATGTTTTTGCTAAGGGTCTTCTTCTTTACTAGACTTCCATTAGAGTCTACATATCTTCCCAGGACATCTCCTAGTCACATCTACTTGGCCTCAGGATGATAACTACCTCTTGACATGGTTGCACTTCATGATTTCTCCCTTTCTCCACATTCTTCATTCCCAGGAACTTACAACCTCTCTAGTTTCTCGTTCATATACAACTACCTCATATTCCATGAGGACATATTATGTTGATTTTATATGTCTGTGCATTGAGAGATACTCCTCCATACTCCTCCATAGATCATACTTCTAAATACAGAAGTTCATTACCTACATCCATACGACATGACTTCACAACATCCATTGTTAGCATATAAATATATATACCTACCTCATAGCCTTTTCCCTTGAGTCATCCTGTAGCAATTTTCTCAAGAATGAAGACCTTCATTCCCTTGGCTTGCTCCATCAATATGTCATCACATCCCAGAAATATGTTTCCATGATGACCCTTGCTCTTGATGACTGCTTTCCATTAGTAATGTTATCAGAGAGGTTTTCTTCGAGCTGATTCACCAAGAGCTCCTACCATGCTTTCATCAGGATGCTATACTGCTTCCTATCATATAACCAACAAAAATCTCTTAAAGGAGAAGATGATCTCAATCATAGTGGAGATCCCTTGCTTCTTCTTTCTTGTCAGGCTCTTTCCTCATATGGGCTTCTTCCTTATTTCCCTTGTCCTTTTCAAAATTACGACAATCTATTTTATAATGTCCAAGTTCATCATATCCAAGGCATCGTGCTTCGTTCACATTTCTTCTTTTACTCGGAGGACCAAAACTTACCAAATCTTCCTTTCTTCCTAGACATGGCTGCCAAGGATTGATTCCTTTACTTGATCCTATAACAGCTTTGGCTTTCAATCTTGTTTCCTCTATTTATATAGACCCTAAATCGCAGAATGGTGTGACTTCTATCTTCCCGTATGATTGTGAAGTGAAACTTTTCCATTCTTCTCATAGAGCTTTTAGCACCACTCTAGTCTTCTCCTAGTTCCTGCAGTTGATCAAAGAGATTGCTTCTCCTACAATACTCACAGAGAATAGCTCTACTAATTTCTTATATACTCCTTTTGATGATTTTAGATTTGGTACATAGGAGATGATAGAGTCTTTTGTGGATTCTATAAGAATCCTTTGGGCTCTTATATCTCCCTTCATGAATTTGGCATGACTTGATTGCCCTCGTCTTCTATGGAAAGTTTGAAACCCCAAACAATTTGTTTCTTTCTTTTCAAAGGAGACATTTTAATAGATTCATATAAAGTCATAGATATACTTACCTGAGTAGATGCTTTTCTTCTTCTATCAGCTTGATTACCTTGAACATAGTTGAAGCTTCCTTTGATACTTGTGAACTTACTTGGTTTACCTGTGTCTTCTTTTATTTAACTTAGTTAATCTTTCATCAAGTCAATTATCAAAATACATGAGAAAAACTTCTTCATTGAGATATACTACCTCTTTTATGTATTGAGATCAGGAAGGTAAATCACAGATTTACCTTCCTTCCTTTCTCGTATCCCATTATTGTTTCACAACTTAATAGTATAGACCAAAAGGGGTCACCTACACAACTTTATATTTCAGACTAGTCTGCGTATTCCTTTATACAGATACTTATACAGTCATCTGCTAACCTGCTTCGCATACTCTTCAGAATATATCATACCGAGATATGCAATAGTATATTGCGCACTTCATTAACCCTGCACTATTTCAGACTTTGTAGTCCACATTCAAACTGAACTGATCCTTCTGTTCTATATTCATACAGACCTATATTCCGAACTATATACCCTTGCTGAGAGGACAGATATCCACATCTTCTTCATAACAGTCCGCACTCTTGTTTCAGGCATTCACAATCTTCCCTAGACTATCTGCTGTCGTCTTCATATTATACGCAATCTGCTTCACACTATATTATCCGCAATCTACTTCAATGTACTTCATATTTCTTCATTATGTTATCCGCATCTTATTTCCGAGAGATACGTAATTGTTATCTACTCTTCTTCAGAGAAAATCCGCAATCTTCCTTCTTCTAATCTTGTCCGTATAGAGGTATGATTAATTATGTTTCATATATTCATCAACACTTATGTCTTTGGGTCCGCACAATTGCATCCATGCTTGTCCGCAATTACTCAGAGGAATCCACATTATGATTTCAGATGTCTGACTTGCTTTACTCCGCAGATCACACACACACACACACATATATATAGAGCACATTCCTTTAATTATGCCAACCATACAACTGTGAATTTAGGCCGACTAGATCATGGTGAATGAGGTTGACTAGATCATGGAGAATTCCAGCATTGGAGAGGTACGTCTTTGCTGCGTTTAAAACTTGTCTTTCATCGTTGCATTGAGGGCTGTAGAGAGCTTCTTAATAGATAGATCACTACTTGTGAATTATATCTAATTTAATTCACTTGACCTCTTACTAGCTCATCACTCAGTTTGAACTAGTTAAACTGATTTTAACTCAATTATTTTGAGTTAACTGATTAAACTCACACTACACTAGTACATTAACTGCAACTATACCTTCAAAATAATAGAATCACTCTACATGCCTCACCATTGACCCTCAACTTGAAATTCTTGAGCTAAGTCAGTCTATCTCAATTGGTTAACTAATACAAGTTGTTATGAGAGAAGATTACAATTTATTCTCTAATTTATTTAAGGGAAAAATAAATTAGACACACATTTTCTTGTTGATTTTCAACAACCACTGAACTACTTGACCAATCTACATATGTGAATCCACATAGTCTGACATCATCCCTTTGGGTATATATCAACCCATACTCTATTATGCCACGCAAATACCTTAGAATGTGCCTCGTTGTTGTCTAATTCACTCTCTCAGGTTCCACCATAAACTGAATGAGTCTTAACCGCGAAGCAAATATTTGGCCTGGTGTTGACCAGATATATAAGAGAACTGATAAGTTGTCTATACACAGTGGGGTCAACATCTGTCTTTCGATGCGTCTATCTTCTTCCAATTGATGATCATGGGCATAGACATTGGTCTACAATCCTGCATCCTGAAACTCTTAAGAATTTTTGTAGCATATCTTCCTTCGCCAAGGAAGATCTTGTCATCCTTCTGCCACACTTCCAAGCCTAGGAAATAGTGCACCAACACGAAATCCTTCATGTCAAACTCTGCTACCAGATTCCTTTTGCAATCTCCTCTATGAGCCCTGATGACCTTGTCAAGAAGAGGTCATCCACATACAACACTAGGATGAGCGGCTCATCCTCTACCATCAAGTAGTAAAGGTCAAGATTCATGTCACTCTTGACAAATCCTATCTGCTGCAAGTAGCTGTCAATCCGACCATACCATGCCTTGGGACCCTGCTTGAGCCTGTATAAAACTTTCTTCAGCCTACACGTGTGTGCCTCTCATGTGTTTCAAAGCCCTCTAGTTGATCTATTTACACCTCCTCCTCTATCACTTCGTTGAAGAATGTTGTCTTGACGTCCAATTGATGAATCAACCATTGCATCTATTTTGCTAGGGATGTAACTGACCAGATAGTAGTGCATCTAGAAACTAGGGCAAAGGTCTCCTTGCAATCTACAACTTATTTTTGTGGATACCCTTTTGCCTTGTACTTGTCCATGCTATTGTCTAAAGCATACTTGATCTTATAGATCCATTGAGCGCCCACTTGGAGTGTAAAAACTCTGGTAAACTTTATAAATATATATTATTACGATGATGATAAGAGATGATTACAATGAGGGATCGCCTAGGCTTTAAATATAGCCTCAAGGTGTCCCTTGGCGAAGAGGCATGATCTTTGATCATGCCCTTTCAGTTAATAAAACCTAATATAACTATATCTAACTAATAATTAATAAAATATTCATAACATTTCCCCTCTCTTAAGATGCTTTGTCCTCAAAGCATACGTAACGATGGACAATGTTGACGAATGTCTGGTTTTCTCAAGCGATGAGCTCTTGCTTCCCATATTTTAAAAAGATCGTGGAGCATCTTCTCGAGTTCAATCTTTTGGTGATGTGGATAGTGACAAGATCTGATATTGACAGGGTCAGATCCTATTCCTGGTACTGTTGGTGATTCTTCTTTGTTCCTTTTTAGATTTAGAGGTAAGTTACCAACAATTATTGTCTGATGTAACTTCTCCTCATCATCAAATGCTTCCTTCCTAACAACTGTATGTGCTTCATCACCGAAGGCCTTAACAGTTTTGGCGCTATATCAGTGGCTTCGGATGTGTTTGTCGCTTCACATGTTTCGTTAAATTCTGGGAATGGAACATTTTGTTGTTTATAAACATCTGTATCTTCATGGTGATGTGGGGAATCGGTTTTTTCCTGATGCTCTTCTGAGTTCCCTGAATCTGTGGCATTGTTTTGTTGATTTTGTTCCATGTTAGGAACTATTGGTTTTTGCATTAGACCTAACTTGTCCATGATGGCATTAAATTTCTGCAATATTTTGTTCTCATTGTCCTTAGCCTCCATTTGTTTTAGCCATATTTGCCTTTTTATCTGATCAACCGTCATCATTGATAAAGACATACTGAACATGTATGAGGTGGGGAGTATTTTTCTACCAGTTTTCTCTCCTCCTTTCTTTCTTTTTTTTTTTTTTTTTTTTAAATAATAATAATAATTTTTACTATTATTATTATTATTATTATTATTATTATTTTAACTAATGTTTATATAAAAATTAATTTTAAATTAAAGTTTATATAAAAATTTGAATCTATATATATTTACTAATTTTTATATAAAAATTAATTTTAAATTAAAATTTATATAAAAATTGAATTTATTTATATATTAATATATAACTATATTAAATTGATATAATATAGTTTATATTAACGAATTTTTTTAAACGATATTAAAGGTGTTATAATATGGTTTCGCCGTAAAAAAACGCGAATTAAAATGTGATCGATGGGTTACGTGGTTAACAGTCGTATCGTATGAGGAGCCGAGGCGGAATTAGAAGCGGGAGGCGGGAGTGACGCGGAGAGGCGACGGGAAGGTGGGCGGGGAAGGAGCCGGAAGACGGCGGAAGGGTGCGGTGGCAGAGAGGGGCGGCAGAAGGAAGTTTGAGAGGAGGGTAGGGGAGTCGCAGGCCGGGGCAATGTATTACCGTGAATGAGACTGATTGCTCTGCGTGCAAACAAAAGGGAAATGTAGATAGCGTGGAATTTTGATCATGTCAGGGTAGCACGATGCAAGTGTTCTACACTTGAAAAAAGAAGTTGGGTATACGAAGTCAGAGCACAGGAAACCACTCCGGTCGGAACAACGGTGTCAGCACACGAAAATTATCGAGGAAGGCAACGACGAAATCAGTGGTGCATGAGGGAGAAAGGCCTGCGCGGAACTTCTGAACCGAGATATTATTCGATGCGGCTGAATCGATTTTTTTAACAAATCGAATTTGTTAACCGTCCACCTATTCCACGATTTAAAAAAAAAAAACGTAATTATTTTATCTGCGGCTACGGTGGGCAGCGTGCGGAGGCCGAAATTGTTATGTAAATGTAGAGCCGGCTGTAATTGTAGAGCGGAATGAACGACTGGGACATCGGTGGTGACAGAGCAGCTAAAGTTCCGTTGACGTTGGTTGTTCACGAATTTTTTTTTTTTTTTAAACGTAAGTTTCTGTTGGGCGAAGTGTGCAGACAGATGTTGAAAGCGTGTGAGGGACGGCGGCTGAAGAAAAACAAGTGAATTATATTTTAATTAAAGAAGCAAGTCTTCGTCGAGGTCCCGATTCAGATTATCGCAGATATCGATACAGATACAAAACCCTTGTGAGGCCAGAAAACCTTGCGAGGCCCTTTTAATTCTTCGTTCGATTTCAATTATTCACTTGACTGCTTCTAAATGATAAGGCTCGCATCAAATTTAAGTATCCACCTGCAAGATGAAATCCCCAAAAGGTGTGGCCAGAAACCCTTCGATACCAGACTCACGATTTATACACCGTTGTTCTCAATGTACACCGCTGTTCTCAATGTTACCAATTCACGATTTATGACAATGTACACCGCTGTTTTCAATGTTACCAGAAATATACACCGCTGTTCTCGATGTTACCAAGTCACGATTTATTAGAGAAGCAACAACGGTTTTTTGTGTCAATGACAGATCTAGAATTGCAATGGAGTGAGGGGGCTGGGTAAAACGCAGAGCGGGAGTGAGGGACAGATCGGATATGAGAGGAGATGGCTACAAATTTCCTTTTAAAACTTATACTGTCCACAAGCCTTGAAAAAATCTGCAATTCTAGAATTGCAATTCTGGAATTCTGTAATTCCTGGGTGATCACACAGATCTCGAAGAGCGATGGCTCCAATACCAATGGAGTGTAAAAACTCTGGTAAACTTGATAAATATATATTATTATGATGATGATAAGAGATGATTACAATGAGGGATCGCCTAGGCTTTAAATATAGCCTCAAGGTGTCCCTTGGCGAAGAGGCATGATCTTTGATCATGCCCTTTCAGTTAATAAAACCTAATATAACTATATCTAACTAATAATTAATAAAATATTCATAACACCACTACTGACCTGTTCTCAGGCCTCGGTACTACCTCCCAAATGTCACTGGACATGGCATCTATCCACACATGATGTTGTGCGCCCTCCTGATATCTAGAGGGTTCTTCAACTTGTGACACCAATGCTTGGTACCTATCTAGCTCTCTGTATCCTCTCTTGTTCATCCTAGGAACTCCAATGAACTCCTCTACATCTCTTACTGTCTGACTAACTTCCCTGTTAGTTCGACCACTAGTGGTGGGAGGCTCAACCAGCTCCCCCTCCCGCCCTCACTGCAAATTCATTGGATCCCCTGTGTTAAATTATGCAACTAGGGTCAAATTCCACTTTCGACAACTCATTTCATGGAGATGATGGTTGCATTAAATTCCTCTTTTTGAGATTGATAGGACCAAAATCGACCTAAATATCATCAAATTTCGTCAAATAAAAGTGTACTTTCTGTGAGAATTCCTAGATCTCAACAATCTAAGGAATCCTACTACAATAACTGTGTGTACTTCTCCTATTAAGTAAATTACATTACATGATTAATTGAAATCTGAATTATTGAAGCAAGGACTGAAGCAACCTACACTAAAATTGAATCAGAAACAAGGAAACTGAACAAGGAAATCATTCACACATATGACACCTTTATTTTGGACTAAGTCCCCAGAAAAACCCAATGCGGGAAAACCGATGCAATAGCTCTGAGGGTTTTATTATTATGTGGTAGCAATGTCTGAATACATCTCTGAATACCCTCGGGTAATTTAGTTACAGAGAGAAATAATGGCAGAAGAATTTGTGGGGATTTACCTCACTCAATCACCGAGTTTGCGTCCAATCCGGATGAAGAAAACATTGCACCGAATAGGCTCTACGCAATACTAGCGCTGGAACTTCCAACCACTACGTCACCCCCTTCCAAGCTTAGCGTCAGCCGTCTTCCAAGTCGTTTTTCCTCTATAGATGCTGAGCAACAACCTGTCGATGCCACTTTCCAGATCCCGGCCTCCGTTACTGATCCACTAACAAAATCTGAAAACCCTTCCTTTTGCCTATGCACTGCCTCTGCGTGAGCTTACGCAGTCACTGCATCAGCCCCTCCTTGCCACGTTGGCTAGGCTAGATCACCTCTACCTCTCTTTATGGTTGATGCTCCACTAGACTGAGAAAATCTCTTCCTCTCTGGATGCAATCTCTGCCCCTCACTGCTCATATCTCTTGTTCGAATTTCTTAGCAAACCCCACCCCAAAAATTTGGATCTTAGATCAATTCAGTGTCTTGGTGTATTTTCCAAATGACCCTCAAGCCTTCCTTTATAATCTTCTCGTTCACATATCAACGACCCACATTAGAAGTCTAATCAACGACTAAGATCATAATATGACTTGATCGATGTCCTCTAGAAGATTCACTCTCTTTTTATTTAATTCCCTTTAATTATTTAATTTCCCTAAGATTAGACATACGGTCTCCACTAAAATAACTAAATTTTCAAATAAAACAAAATCTGAGTGGAATTTCCACAAATGCTTTCTGTGTTCTTTAGAATACAAGTGTCTAAGTCTCTCCACCAAATTTGAGACTTCCCTCAATATGTGCTCCTAATTCCTTCTGACGCTCTTTTGGGCAGCAAGTTGCAACAACTTCAGAAAACTGTGTCGCTCTGGCTTCTGCGTCGAGGCTTTGCACATCTCCCTCCGCCTCAACAAAATATTGAACTGGAAGTCCTACTTCTCTGTAGACTCACTTGGAGAGAGACAACCTCAAAACTTCAGCCCTCCTAGCTATATCTACGCAATCCCTCTAGGAATTCGTTCTGTTGCGTTGCAACAAAAATGGCCTTCACTTCAGAAAAATTAGATCCATCCTTCTTGTTTCACATCAATGCTCTAATACCATGTGAAAATTCCTAGATCTCAACAATCTAAGAAATCTTACTGCAACAACCAAGTGTACTTCTCCTCAAGTAAATTACATTACATAATTAATTCAGATCTGAATTATTGAAGCAACTACTGAAGAAAACTACACTAAAATTGATTCAGAAAGAAGGAAACTAAACAAGGAAATCATTCACACATCTGACACCTTTATTTGGACTAAGCCCCTAGAAAAACCCAATGCGAGAAAGCTGGTGCAGCATATTTGAGGGTTTTATTATTATGCAGTAGCAATGTCTGAATACATCTTTGAATACCCTTGGGTAAATTAATTACAGAGAGAGAAAGACTGGCAGAAGAATTTGGGAGGATTTACCTCACTCAATCACTGAGTTTCTCGCTGATCCGGATGAAGAAAACACTGCCTCGGATATGCTTTGCACAGTCCCGACGCTGGAACTTCCAGCCACTGCATCACCCCCCTTCCAGGCTCAGCGTCAACCCTCTTCCAAGTTATTTTGCCTCTATGGATGCTGAGGAACAGACTCTCGATGCCACTTTCTGGATCTAGGCCTCCGAAACTGATCCACCAGCAAAATCCGAAAACCCTTCCTTCTGCCTCTGCGTGATCTTACGCAGTCACTGCGACAACCCTTCCTTGCCACGCTAGCTAGGAAATCACCTCTACCTCTCTCTCTGACTGATGCTCCACGAGACTGAGAAAATCTCTTCCTCTCCGGATGCTATCTCTACCTCTCACTGCTAAGATCTCTAGTTCGAATTTCTCAGTCTCAGAAAACCCCGCCCCAAAAATTTTGATCTTAGATCAATTCAGTCCTCTATAAGATTCACACTGTTTTATTTAATTCTCTTTAATTATTTAATTTCCCTAAGTTTAGACTTAGGGTCTCCATTAAAATAATTATTTTTTCAAATAAAACAAAACCTGAGTGGAATTTCCACAAATTCTTTCTGAGTTCTTTGAAATACAAGTGTCTAAGCCTCTCCACCACATTTGAGACTTCGAGCACTTTCCGATGCTACAAAAATCAACACTTATGAAGAAAAACTCACATATGCACATTTGTACAGGTCGACCCTAATGGTAAATCGATCACCCTTCGAAGCATATAAATACGAGTCACCTCAAGCTCATTTTGATATCACCAAGCATCTTCTTCTCTTCTTCATCGATTGGTTTCACGGGTCTGAGGTTGAGACAACAAAATAAGTTGGCAAAGGTTTGAAATTACAGGGTCCAAAGCTCACATCTTTTTTTAGGGTATTGTGTTATAGTCGCTAGCTCATCATAGGACAAATTTGACCACGGAGAAATTCAACCATAATCGCTTTCTTGTAGGCTCACGGGAGTGACTGGAAGCTTTCAGTCACTCACACAACTCCTCCATGCAACCGAGAAGTTTGATTGAAATTTGACCATTAACCGAAGTTGACCATAGCTGACCAAATACAAGAAAAGTTGCCTCTAATATATTTTGATGCTGGAAACATATTTATGAATGTCATTGGGTTGTTGTATGATATTATACTAGGCTCAACGTACTCTTCGCTGACATTTTATTACAATCTAATAGAAGAAGAATTTCAAAGGGATTCCCCCTAGTCTTTGACGAAACTTGGTGTCTCTTGTTGATGATTGGAAAGACTAATTGTCATTGGAAAGATTGTTAATTGAAGTATTGGATTGGGCTAAAGAAATTGTTACAACATAGAACAATCTGAAAATTAAACTTGGTATCGGAGTTGAGGTGAAGGACAAGCCCAAAAGGAGTCAAGCATTGAAGCAATCATCTTTAGGAAAATTGAAGGAGACAATCTAGTCAAGTCAAGATGTCTTCCTTCTTCAAGAAAAATGATAAGTGGGGTGACTCATCCAATTTTGTTGCATGGAAAGTCAGGCTGGATATCATAGCTAACAACAATGATGTTTTGGAATACATTCAAGAAAAAATACCCGAGCCTCTAGAGAATGTTTCCACTGCTGCCAAGAACAACTACAAGAAAGGTCAGTTGAAAGCCAAGCAAATTATAGTTGATGTTTTACAAGATAATTTACTTGCATATGTTGGAAATTTGAGGAATTCTAAGGACACGTATGATAAGATAGTTGGCATGTATGTCTTGAGTAATGTAACTACATTTGGTCTTCATAATTGTATTTGAGTCATTATGAAATGTACTTATTAGTTGGCATGTATGTCTTGAATAATGTAACTACATTTGGTCTTCATAATTGTATTTGAGTCATTATGAAATGTACTTATCAAAAGAATGAAAAAGAAATATTTTATTATTATTACAATGACTTATTAAAGCATGAGTTTCCTCCTTGGGTCATCATTTTATTAGTAAAAGTCCCCATTGAGGAGTCCTAGGATTTATATTGTCATTAGAGTCATGACACTAGGATTTATATTGAGTCATTAGAGTCTACATTTTATGGGTCTTCATAATTGTATTTGAGTCATTATGAAATGAACTTATCAAAAGAATGAAAAAGAAATATTTTATTACAATGACTTATTAAAGCACGGGTTTCCTCCTTGGGTCATCATTTTATTAGTAAAAGTCCCCATTGAGGACTCCTAGAATTTATATTGTCATTAGAGTCTACATTTTATAGGTCTTCATAATTGTATTTGAGTCATTATGAAATGTACTTATCAAAAGAATGAAAAAGAAATATTATATTATTATTACATTGACTTATTAAAGCAAGGGTTTCCTCCTTGGGTCATCATTTTATTAGTAAAAGTCCCCATTGAGGACTCCTAGGATTTATATCGAGTTATTATGAGACCCTTCTTGGGCTTTTGAATCATGTAAAAAGAATTATTTTTGTGTTAAATATGCATTTTTTCATCTCCACACCAAGTCAACCCTTGCCTAATGAAGTCTCCTTAGAAAGGAGCAATTCAACCCACAAGAAGGCTATATATACAAGTGCAGTTCGATCATTTTATGAGACCCTTCTTGGGCTTTTGAATCATGTAAAAAGAATTATTTTTGTGTCAAATATGAATTTTTCCATCTCCACACCAAGTCGACCCTTGCCTAATGAAGTCAACTTACAAAGGAGCAATTCGACCCACAAGAAGGCTATATATACAAGTGCAGTTCGATCTATTTGCTCATCCACTCAACAAGTTCGATATACACAAGAAGCATTGCAGTAAAAACTGCGAAGTACAAGGAGAAGAAGGAAAAGTGCAGGATCAAAGTTTTTGGTCTCTCTCTCTCTCTTCTGCGAAGTTATTGAGGTAGGCCCAGGGGTCAAAGTTGCAGATGTTGAAGCTGCAGAAGTCGAAGTTGCTGGGGTTGACGTGCTATTTGTTGCATAGATCAAAGTTTTGTTGCTGCAAGGTCGAAGGTCTAGATTGAAGCTGCTGGAAGTAAGGGCTGACTTGGTGGTTGGAGGAAGTCTGTGTCTAGGTTGAAAAGTCTTGGATTATCTCAAGAAGACTATTGAAGGAAGAGATTTGACTAGGTTCCCCCAAATAGGGGTTTTGCCCTAGCAAAGTGCCTTCAACTTGTGATCTTCATACACATATAATTTGGTAATTGCTCGATTAAAGATAATATAATAAAGAAGTAAAAGAACCTAACATAAATTCTGAAACAACAAATTAATAGCTATTCCCCCTGATTGCTATACCTCCCTTATCACTATCCCTTTCCCCTTTATCTTGTTATCGGATGAAGTGCTACCCTGGAAATTATACGAATTCTACTGGACCAAAGCTTCGAACCGGGTGGTACAACAACAATATTCCCCCCTAGCCCAATAGTTATCTGCCACTAGCTAATGAACCATACCCAATAGCAATATTAACACTATACCTATTGCGAGAGCACATTAGCTATACTACCCAGGCCCAATAGTGCCATTACCCAAGCACACTAGCGAGAGGACAAGAGCAAAATAACCAAGCCTCTAGAGAATGTTTCCCCTGCTGCCAAGAACAACTACAAGAAAGGTCAGTTGAAAGCCAAGCAAATTATAGTTGATGTTTTACAAGATAATTTACTTGCATATGTTGGAAATTTGAGGAATTCTAAGGACACATATGATAAGATAAGGACATGTATGATAAGATAGTTGGCATGTATGTCTTGAATAATGTAACTACATTCGTATTTCATAATTGTATTTGAGTCATTATGAAATGGACTTCTCAAAAGAATGAAAGAGAAATATTTTATTATTATTACAATGACTTATTAAAGCATGGGTTTCCTCCTTGGGTCATCATTTTATTAATAAAAAAATGAGTAAAATTCCCCATTGAGGACTCCTAGGATTTATATTGTCATTAGAGTCATGACTCCTAGGATTTATATTGAGTCATTAGAGTCTACATTTTATGGGTCTTCATAATTGTGTTTGAGTCATTATGAAACATACTTATCAAAAGAATGAAAAAGAAATATTTTATTATTATTACAATGACTTATTAAAGCATAGGTTTCCTCCTTGGGTCTTCATTTTATTAGTAAAAGTCCCCATTGAGGACTCCTTGGATTTATATTGTCATTGGATTCATGACTCCTAGGATTTATATTGAGTCATTAGAATCTACATTTTATGAGACCCTTCTTGGGCTTTTGAATCATGTAAAAAGAATTATTTTTGTGTCAAATATGAATTTTTTCATCTCCACACCAAGTCAACCCTTGCCTAATGAAGTCAGCTTACAAAGGAGCAATTCGACCCACAAGAAGCCTATATATACAAGTGCAGTTCGATCTATTTGCTTATCCACTCAACAAGTTCGATATACACAAGAAGCATTGCAGTAAAAACTGCGAAGTACAAGGAGAAGAAGGAAAAGTGCAGGATCAAAGTTTTTGGTCTCTCTCTCTCTCTCTCTCTCTCCTGTGAAGTTATTGAGGTAGGCCCAGGGGTCACAGTTGCAGAAGTCGAAGTTGTTGGGGTTGACGTGCTATTTGTTGCATAGACCAAAGTTTTGTTGCTGCAAGGTCCAAGGTCAAGATCGAAGCTACTGGAAGTAAGGGCTGACTTGGTGGTTGGAGGAAGTCTGTGTCTAGGTTGAAAAGTCTTGGATTATCTCAGGAATACTACTGAAGGAAGAGATTTGACTAGGTTTCCCCCAGATAGGGGTTTTGCCCTGTCAAAGTACCTACAACTTGTGATCTTCATACACATATAATTTGGTAATTGCTCAATGAAAGATAATATAATAAAGAAGTAAAAGAAGCTAACATAAATTCTGAAGCAACAAATTAATAGCTTGCTGACTTAAACGTAAAAATACAAAAGAGGTATTTGTAATAAAAATTATTAATATATAAAATATATAAGTGATGATGAATGTTACAATGAGGCCCTGCTTATATACTTAGGCAGGTGGCCTTCAATGACTGGGCATGTCTTTTAGACATGCCCTTTCACTTAACTTAATGACTATTTAACCTAATCAATATTTGATTATTTATTATTTACATTATTTATATTCATTTTATTTGTTATGAATTATATTCATAACATTGCCTTCTTCCGAAAAGCTTGTTGTCAAAGCTCAATGTTGACAGTTTTCTTTCACCTTAATCTCGAACGACTGTCTTCACCTTGCTCACGTTAACATGCAAAATTCATTAGCGATATTATTTTGTAATTTTTATAATCTCCGGTGGAGATTTCAACGACCACGATTAAATCTCAATCAATGGTTAAGATCATCTTTAAGTCGATCCAGCAGGATCACTAAGTATCTGCACTGGTGTGTTCTCCATCTACACATTGACCTCCTCTTATAATCTCTAGTTGAGGTTTCAACGACCAAGATTAAATCTCAATCAATGGTTGAGATCATCTCTAAGTCTATCCATGTGAGTTTTTATAGAATTCTCACCTTTCTCAATTGATTCCTATTAATTAATCAACTTTCTTAAGTTAGACTTGGGAAATAATTATTTATCTATTAATTAATTTAATCGAGTTGTCTCTAGGTGGAATTTCTAGAAATGATTTTTTTCAGACATCAACGTATATAGGAGCATGATGCATAGACAGGGTGTTGTAGCAGTGCAACACTAGAACACCTTCCTCGCTAAGAGGAAGTGTTAGCTTTTGTAGCAGCAATGACAATAGAATATATTTAAAATAGAAGTCCCCATAGAATACTTGAGAATATGACACCTGAGGAAGCATTCACACGAAAGAAGCCAAGTGTGGACCATCCTCGAATCTTTGGGTGTCCCACATATATCCACGTTCCAAAGGACAAGAGAAAGAAGTTAGATTCTACAAGCATTAAAGGGATCTTCGTTGCCTACAGTCTTTCTTCAAAAGCATATAGAATCTACATCAAGGAAGGAAGACATATTGAAGTAAGCAGGGATGTTATATTTGATGAAAATCATCTCTACAAAAGATCCGAAGATATTCCTATTGATTTCGATGACGAAGATATCGATGACGAAGATATTCTAACATTGGAAGAAGAAGAAGAAGACCACGACAATCCCACTACAATTCAAGAAGAAGAAGGCTTGCTTGCTTTGTGATCTAATGGAAGACGTCTTCAACAATAGTCTATTGGATGAGAAGGGATTGTGTTCTTTAATGAAGTTGCTCCCAAGAGATGATCTATCAAAAGATGATTGTCCATCAGTGACTCATCAAGGATTTCATAAGGCCCTTTCACGGATAGCTTCTACAAGAATGATCACAAGCTCCCCCTAACTGTATGCATGGTCTCCTTTTTGGCAGAGTCTCAACATCAAATATTTGGAATATCACATCTGCCAAGGATGTCTTCATCAAATCAACAACATGTGTTGTTGGTTGGCATGTTTAAGAGACTTTCAGATCCAATTTGCTTCCTTCTCGACACTTCTGAAACTTTCTTCTCTGGCTTTGTTGTCATGCTTTTAGGGACCCAAGTCAAGTTACACTCACGTGCCATATGCCCAATGTTATGGCAATTGAAGCACTCCATCTTTTTCATGAATGAGTAATCACGACTTCTTGCAAATTGCTTCTAGAAGATTGACGAGGACCATTATATCTGTCTTTGTCATTATTATATTTGTCTTTGTCATCATATATGACTAGTTTGGTGGTGATCGTCTCATACAGACCATCGAAGCTCCTATTCACCAATGACGTCGATGACAACTGTTTTTACAGCCTCACCATTGACATATGATCTCTCGGTTGCATTTTCGTAGAGCTTCTCGGCCACTACAATGGCGAAAATGGCGCTCTCTTCGACAACCTATGTGACGATATGGCTATCTCGACATGCCTGAGAGAGATCTTCAGCGTGGTTCCCAAGCCCACCGTCGACGATTCCCTCCACTTCCTCGAGAACGACGCCATCCGTCGCTACATTCAGTCTACGTTGCCTACCATGCCCACGCAGGTGTCTCTAAAAACAGTGGTTCTGCATGTTGTGCCCATGGAGGTTACTAAATTCATTCGAAAAAACACTGAAAACATGGGGAAATTGAAACTGTACTTCAAGTTAGTGACATTCTGGAGGGAAACACAACACACAATGTTTCCACCATTCTCAGATACCATGAGGTCAAAAATACTATAGAAGGTAAACTGAGTGATAAGAGTCTACGGATCGTGTCGACTAAATTGATGCAAGTGAGACAAAAGTGTAGAGAAATCGATTATCCTTTGCTCGAAGAATACAACTATAAGAACTATACTACTTGCCCCAACTTGGACATAAATGCTTCAGCCTTATAAAAAAATGAAGTGTGGACAAGATATTCATGAATGGAAAAGCGAGCTCGGGAGTGATCGTGCTATGCTGTGGTGCAGGAAAGTCTCTGACGAGAGTCTATGCCACAGTTTGGTTGGGGAAATTTGTTCTGTGCTTTACAAACACAAGTATATCAGTTTATCAGTGGGTATACCAGTTCAAGCAGTGGAGCACTCTACTGAAGAGGCAAATCCAAAAGGTGACAAGTGACAACAAGGCCTCATAATTCAACCCAAAGGTCGACATCATGATCACCATGTACAACATGTATGGCTACATTGATCATCACTCCAAGGTCTCGGAGGCCATAATGAAGCTCATCGAGGGCAAGGAATGGGGTCTGGTTCTCATGACGATGGTACAAAAGAGACAAACCACTAGCATGTTGACAACTCAACCAATGTGTATGTACGGATGTGACCGTACCATTTCATACAAGTGCATAACAAAATAAATTAAACAATCTCAACCAAAAAAAAAAAAAAAAAAATATTTAAGTTGACTCAATTATAAAGTTACTTTTGTTGGAAATACTGAGAGGGGCGGTGAATACCTGGTCTTCTTGAGGAATCCTATCCTCTAGGGCTCCAACCCTATGCTTCAATTGTTCAAGATAAGTTCAGTGGTTCTTCAAGACTCCCAATATTTTCTGCAACAAGCCCTGACAAAATCTTCACCTTCAAACAATCTCCAAATCATTTAGCTCATCAATGACAACTTTGTCTCCTCAGAAGGTGTCACCACAACTCTTCATTGTACCCAAACAACTTCCTTCAAGATTACTCCATGAGGGCCTCAGTCATGCATTGATGTCACCAAGAAGTGTCTTCAACATTTATTCAATAATACATGCTCCTAGATACTTCTTTCAAGATAATATAGGCTTCTAGATGGCCCTCCAAGATATGCTCAACAATATTCCCAAGGCAACTCCAAATGCACTTCAAGATATACTGCTTTAAGGTATCTTCAAGACAATGTCTAACGGTATGCTCTCAAACAATGTTCAATCCAAGTCTGCTTCTACCTACTTCTAGGACTTTCAAAATGTCTACAAAATGTTGCTTCAAAATCCTTTCAAGGGCTGCTTTAATGACATCAAGGGAGGGCTTCAAAAAGGCGTCCAAGGTTTGCTCAAACTGTCTCTAAGGGTTGCTTTAAAAACTGCTTCAAAAGGCTGATTCAAGGTTACCCAATATCGGCAACAAATTGTCACTACAGGTCCAAATTTGTCTTTAAAAATATCACCACAGCTCCACAGCTTTAGTTATATCCCCCCACAGGTCCGAAAAAAAAACATCACCACTATTTTGAATAGATGGTTACTTCAAGTCAAAAAATAAGAGTATTCTTCACAGGTTTGAAATGCAGGTCTGCAAAAACGAGTCTCCACAAAAGAGAGTCTTCACAGTTCTGGAGTATATTCACCACAAATCCAAAAAAGGTCTGCAATTTATGCTTATGATCAGACCAAAATACACATCAACTAGCCCAAGGTTTTTCACTCCAAATTTGGCCAAAAAATATCATATACGAGGTCTGCTTCTGGGAGTTGAGTTGCAGGCCGAAATCCTCCACAGTAGGACGAAATTGCAGGTCTTTAATAGGCCTTCCACAGGGTCGAAAATTACAGACTATTATGGCTAAAATTGCAGGCCGGAAATGGCTGAGAGTTCAAGCTGTTTAGGAAGCCGAGTTGCAGGCCTGTAATGGATGTTACAGAGGCCGAAAATTGCAGTCCAAAGTCTGCTACAGTAGAAGGTTCGAACCACAGATTCTCCAAAAATTTGATGTCCTTAAACTTGCAATGATAACTCCAATGTTACTTCCCAATCACCAAAGTATGCTCATATAATAAATTTTGAAGTCTTCCTCGGCCACCTCAGTAGTCTCCTTGTTATCCTCGACCTACTTTCTGCTTCTACACCTTTTCTCCAACTTCTTCAACGAACTCTTGCTCAAAATGGAAGACCTATGGTTTGTATTTATAATTTTTTGAGCAAATGGTGAAGAGACATGTCTGTTGGTCATGGAGCCAACTTACATATGTTGGCTTAGGTCGACTTCCATAAAATATGATATTTCATCATTGAATGTAATAGCTCGTTAGAAAGAGAAAAATATCCTCTACAAGATGGTGTAGTTATTTCTTCAAGATATGACCTCTAAGTGTGCCAATTTTAGTATTTCTTCATCATATGCTCCTTTTTTTTCATAACAACCCTATTGAGGAATTAGGATTTCAATAGATGTTCTTCAAGGTCTTTCTAGGGTTTCTTAGGGTGTTCTTAGGACATCTTCAAAGACTAAGGCTTAGGGCATCATATTTGCCAATCATTTATCCTTGCATCATTAGATCATTCAAGATCTTGCATTAGCATCTAGGGCTTCATTGTTCATCATGTAGATAGGGAATATGCATCATCTTCATGCTTAGAATTTTCATAGGGTTTGCATGAGCTTAGGGCAACATCACGAAAGGTTTATTCATGCATTACAAGAATATTTGCCATCTCCAATAATGCCATATTGACATCAATGACAACTTTGACCAACAATTTAATAATAATTTTTTTATATAGTTATTTAAAATAATAAAAAAATTAATAAATTTAAAATAATAATAATAATTAAAAAAAGAATTATATATACGAGATTTATTAAAAAAATAAAAGGGGGCTAGAGGAAAATGCATTAATTTTAACAGTATCACTTACACATGCTGGAATGAGTATGCAACGTGAAGGAAATTGTCCTCAATTAAGCTTCGAGGACAAAGCTTTTCAAAGAAAAAGGAAATGTTATGAATATAATTCATAACAAATAAAATAAATATAAATAATGTAAATATTAAATAATCAAAATAATGATTATGTTAAATAGTCATTAGTTAAGTCAAAAGGCATGTCTAAAAGACATGCACAATCATGAAAGGACACCTGTCTAGATATATAAGCAGGGCCTCATTGTTATATTCAATCATCCTTGTACATTTCTCTTATTAATAAAATATTATTTTACAAATACCTTCGTGTATTTTACAATTAAAGCACAAACACCCTTAAGTTTTGTTGATTCATATTGTGTTGCCCCTGCGTCAGCCTCTCTGTGGCACTTCTACCTCTCTGCAAATGCACTCACTGGAACTCGAATGTCTCCTTCGACTTCACTGTCTCTGCCCCTCTCTCACTGCCTCGATCTCACTGAATCTCTCTCCAACAAAAAACAATTTCTACTCTACAAATTGATTTACCAGTAAAATCGAATTGCTCAAATTATTTCTCCAAGCCCCATCGACTTCATATAATCCTCTGCTGAGACTTCAGTGACCAAAATCAAATCTTAATCGATGACTAGGACTAACTTGAAATCGATCTATGTTAATATCTAGAACATTTACGCCTTGAATTAATTAATTATGATTAATTAATCATATTCCACAAGTTTAGACTTAGTAAATCTTTAAAAACTAACTAATAATCTAATTAAGACATTTTTAGGCAGAATTTATAGAAACGATTTTTGGGTTTTGGAGATCTCTAGTATTCTAGCCTCTCCACAAAATTTCAAGGCTAGAACACATCTGATGCTACAAAAACTAACACTCCCTCTTAGTGAGGAATTTGTTCTAGTACTGCTCCACCTCTGATAGCAATACTCTGCTTTTCTAGCATCTCCTGTCACGCAACTAATGTTTGGCTATGGTGCCCACCAACCACTACGCAACTCTGATATGAGGAACATCTTTGATGCTGTTGACCCTGTTGAACTGCTGCTAACACTGCATCTACACTGCAACTCCGTCTCATCTGTTGTTGCTGCAACCAAGGTTGCGAGGGAGTGGCTCCCCCTCCTCGAACTCACTCCCTAATCGCGCTGTGGAAATTACTCCCACAAGAGAGCGATTTTTGGAGCGGAATTTTTTTCCCTACCCTTTTTTCACTCCCTATCCTTTTTTCGAAAAAATTTCCAAATGCAATTTTTCTTCAAAGAAACAGTAATCTTTGAGTGGGGCAACCTAATGATCAAGCCTATGGCCTTAATATTAATATGTGATTCATGGTAATGTTAAATTCTTAAAGTAAAAGTGACATTCTCCATAATTTCCATTTTCATCCTTTTAATAAATTTTTAACATTACCATGAAATGACTCAGGATGTTTGAGAGTGGTTCCGACCTCATTGGATTTCATATGGAGAAAGTAGAATTTTAGATCTCATTCAAAATCCAGCAGACTTATGAATTTTTCAGGATTTCAGCACTGGGGAATTGCCATGTTTCCATTGGATTTTGTCATGTATTAGGGTATGGAACTTGTGTTTAATCAAGAGCACCAATCTCTCCAATCTCTCTATGTACCTTGATGTTAGTAACATTGGTTGTCGAACTCCTCTATCATGACCGTACTAAAAATGTACCATCACTCAAACAAAATCTTGACTTGACATGCTATGTTTTTTTTATCTTATGTTAATGTTTAGAGGGTGATATTAATGACAAAGATCCCTATACAAATCCACAAGTAATGACAAAGATACCTTTGGATATTGACTTGACATGCTATGTTTTTTCTATCTTATGTTAATGTTTAGAGGGTGATATTAATGACAAAGATCCCTATACAGATCCAAAGGTAATGACAAAGATACCCCTAGATATTAATGTAGAAAATTCTGGTTTCCCACCCCGGTTTTCAGTTTTCGCCTTATTACTCCAAAATAATTAAATGCCCTTTCCCATATCCATACATTTAATAAACTGGAAAATAAATTTGCTGAAAACACAAATTCTGGAAATTTTTCAGAATGCTGAAAATGCAGAAATAAAATAACAGCGGTAACAAACAGTCATTCAACACATCATAACTCAGTAATTTTTGGTCAAGGTGACCCTGGAAAAACCCCCTACAACTCTTGGGGAAAACCGGTTCGAAAGCTCCTTCTTATTTCTGGAAAAATGCTTTTTACAGTGATAGAAATATTCAGCAAAATAAATAATCAGCAAACAGACTTTTACAACTTATCTCTTTTTCCGTGCTTAACCACCGCCTCGGAAAACGTGCAAACAGCAAAATAGGAACAGCAATAAATGCTAAACAGATTTCTCGATTTTCGTGCCAAATAACAGCCTTAAATGCTGCTGTACGGCTGCCTAGAAAAGCGTGCAAGCTGTCCAAAAATCTGCTGTACGATTTTTGCCTTGAAATGCGTGCCAAAGGTACAGCCACTTGCTGTACGGCCTCCCTCAAATCTGCTCCTCGAAATTTGTGCAAATCTGCAGTGCAAATCTGCTGTACGACCCTGCTGTACGACCCTTCTTCCTCAAAAATCGTGCCAAAAATCTGCCTTGCTGTGTGCTAAAGCTGCTGAACTGTCTTGTTGAAAATGTCTTGCTGAAATGCTGCCTTGGAATGCGTGCCAAGCTGCTGCCTCCTTCTCCTCACTGCCCAGAAATCTCCCTTGCTCTCTTGCTCTCCTTCTCCCAATCTGCTCATGAAAGAATGAATGACCTTTTCCTCCTTTTCCTCCTTTAACCTAACCCTAAGTGACTTTTGGGAATCCCTAAATCCAATGGTTGAGATAGATTGAGATCTAGGGCTGAGATTAAATGCTCATTTAAATCTCACTTTCTATTTTTTAATTCACCCCACTTTAATAAAGACCCACTTAGTCTTTTATTTCCAAAGTCACTTTTCCCTTTCTAATTTTATATTGACTTTATTTAAAGTCACTTTAACTTTAATAACTTTATCACTTAAAGTCACTTTAAAATTAGATTTGACTTTATAACTTTATAAAGTCACTTTAGTAACTTTATCACTTAAGTCACTTTTAAATTAGATTTAACTTTATAAAAAATTATAAAGTTACTTTAGGAGAAAAATTAAATTCTTTTGGACTCTTTTCCCTAGGCCAAAGATCAAAGCCTTAGGGAACCACCTGTCCTTCGGTACCAAATTTCAACAATTAATGCTTAGAGGGTGATATTAATGACAAAGATCTTGATTTTCCAACAAGACTAAAAAATTAGACATTTCTCGTGGCGGCAAGAGGCCCAAGCATTAGCTATAGATAATAGATTTACTTTCCTTTTCTTGTTTCTAGTATTTTTTATGATTGTTCACTCTTTCAAATTTATTATGACAATTTAAATTTGAAGATTGAATTTGGAAATTATAACTCATTAATAATGAATAATGAATATGATGCTTCATGAAAGTTGAAAGTTGTTTGATTTAATTTCATTTTATAACATTTAATTTCATGTTAGATATTCTTTGTTGTAATTGTTACACTTAGCTTACAAGTACAACTTTGGTGATCAATGTTAATAAATGTTATATATTGAATTTTGAAAGCTTGAAACTTTAAGATTGATGAATCATGAGACTCAATATGTTGTATGTGTTGAGATTTGTGGATTGTTGGGGTACCTTCAAATGTGCTCTCCCTCCCAAACTTTGTGGAGGGACTAGAGTACATGAGATCTGCAAGACCCACAAAGGGATTTGAGAAATTCCATCCGGTTTGAGAGAAAATTAATTAATTAGTATTTTTATTTAACGACCCTCAATCTAACTTAGGAAAATTAAAATATTAAAGGTAATTAATTTAAACATTTGATGGAAATGACTTAATTCACACAGATCAAGTTTTCTGTTAATCTTAGCCATCAAATCAAGATTATATCACGACCATTCGTTTCCCAACAAGAAAAGTATAAAGGAAAGGCTTGGGGTCAGTTGGAGAACACAAACAGAGGCAAAAGACTACGCTACAATTCTAGGACGTGATTTGCTAAGAATTTCCAGAAGTATTTCAGCTGTAGCGAGGGGCAATATTGGATAAGGGGATGGTCTGATCCCAGAGCCAAGAGTCAGTAAGAGGCAGAGAAGTAGCAACCAGGAGCAACACAGAGAAGCAGAGCCTACACTGCAGTTGCCCAGTGCAGAGGGTTTCAGTCGCTACGCAGGCCCAGAAAGGGCAGCGCAGAGGCAGCAAGAGGCCATCCAGGGTTACAGAGGGCCAACTAGGGTAGCATAAGGACAACGTCACCAAGTCTGGGGTTACACAGGCTTGTCCTGAGCAGCGCAGGGGCATCAGCAGGCTAGCTGGGCTAATGCAGAGGGCTTCAGAGCAGCACTGGGGTTTCTAGAGGCAGAAAGGGGCTGAGTTTTGTAAATCCCATTTGAGGGTGTGAATCAGTCCAATTTTCTATCTCCGGAACAACAGGTATTGTTGCAGATCTTATATTTCTCTGTCGGGTTAACCAGTAAGATGCCCAAATTTGCTATACTTAGATTCTACTTAATAAGATAAACCCTCCAACAGCCAGAAGACTGGTTTTCCCGCATTGGGTTTTTCTGGGAACAGTTGTCCAAAAAATCTTGTGTGTCACTTTGTCTGTGTGCATGTATTCTATTTAGATCTGAATCTGTTAAATATGTTAATGTGTTTACTTCGATGTTAATCTTGAAATTTAAGATTAATAAATTAATTAAGTAGGAGAAGTATAAGCAGTTTTAACAGTAGAGTTTCTTTCTAAGTAATATCCAGAAAATTTCACTTCGTATTAGAGCGATTGCAGATCTAGCAGGATCACCAGCAGAAGACTGAGGAATCCTTGCTGCAGAAAGCAAGACCAGAAGGCACACTGCAGCAACAGAGGGAAGCAGAGCCACGCAGAGGCCAGAGTGACTGTCGCCCTTACACAGGCCCACGTACTTACTACGCAGAGGCAGCGCAGAGACAACTGGCACTGTCTGCTCACGCAGAGGCCAGCCAAGGTGACACAGTCTTGAAGTCGTTGCTAATCCAAAGTGCCGAAAGCAGTGCTGCAGAGTTTCAGTAGTCGCTGGTGCGGTTAAATTTTTGAAGATTCAGAATTTAGCCTGAGCACTAGTTGACAAAGAGTGGAAGGAGAACAACTTCTCAGAGTATTTCCAGCCAAATAAATATGCAGATCGATCAGAGGATCGAAGAGAGCTGATTTGTTTGGCAGATTTCCAAGGAGGATATCAGTTGTTAGAGGGAGCAGAGGGTGCCTTTTCGCCAAGGACCCTAGATCCGAGCTTCAGTTGCAAAGCGGGGAGAGGAGAAATTTGTGCCGACAAAGCAGATCTGAGCAGATGGCACCTCACGGACTATGTAATCAGGATGGGTTGGACGGTCTGTCCAACTTTGCAATCGAGAAGGCCAAAATCCTGGTGGTTGTGGAGGCATATGATCTGAGGGAGCATGCAGAAAAAGTCTTGGCCACGCCAACCGATACTCTTCTCCTAATGAAACATAATGAAGTAGTGGCACATGCCAAGCGCTTCATCATGGACGAGGTTAAGGATCATGTTGTACCACCTATAGCAGCTAAGATGACGACTAATGAGATGTGGAAAGCCTTAACCACCCTATATGAGGGAAGATTTGTCTAGAGGAAAATGCTTTTGGAGAACTAGATGCGGTTATTTATGATGGCAAAGGGAGAAGAAATTGAACCCTTCCTTGTCAGATTACAAGTGATCAGGCTGAAGTCAACAAAGTTCCTTCTCAAGTTAAATACTCCAGAAGACTTGGAATATGAAAATATCCATGAGGATACAAATATTATATTAGAAAGTATGAATGAGAATGATTTGATTGAGAATTACAAATGAGGCTTGCTTATATACCTAGACAGGTGCCTCTTGACGAAAGGTCATGTCTCATCAGACATGCTCTTTCAACCTAATTCCTAATTAACTAATTAATCATTATTTATATTATTTTATTCATTACATTGCCTTCCTCCTCAAAAGGCTTTGTCCTCAAAGCTTGTTGATGAAGGCCTTGATTTCTTTTCCCGCTACGAATGTCTTCTCGTCTCGAGGAAATCATCCTTGTCGATACAAGTTGATATGATCCTCTAAGTGACAAACAAAATTGTCGCACTGAGAATGGATCAGACCATCCTAAATCAATCTTCTGTGGAATCTGACAGCGACTTGAAACTTGTGATGAATTATCACTTGAGCGGATTGCACTAATATTAGTTCTTCGAAACATCAACTTGTTGTTTCTGTTCTGGATACATAGCTTGGTCGAGTTGTCTACTCTCGTGATTTGGATGTCGATAGGGAACTTTTTTGGTTTAACTTTCCCTTCTTAGGTGTGTGGTAATTTTTTTTTTTTTTTGTTTCTTCTAGCGAGGATGTTATTGACTTGGTTACAAAACCTTCACTTAGAATGTTCCTCGCATTAATTGCAACATCTAAGTTTGTATTTTCTGCAACTTGCTTGTCTTCTTCTTGAGTTGTGACGTTTACTAGATTAGTATTTGTTTCTTCAATTTGGAGTACTACATTCGATGCTTTATTTTCGACAAGTTGTTGCACCTTGTTTTCTAATGACTCCTTGTCCTTCTTCAACTTCTTAATTTGCGTTAATAATTTTTCGTAGATTGGAGAGCAACGTAGTGACAAAGATGGGGAGCACGCGAAAGACAGGACAACGTGACGTGGGACAACAGAACTGTGAGTGCCGGCGCTGAGACAGTCGTGTGGAATGCAGGCGGAGGTGGCAGCAGTGGCTGCTGGAGGTGTGCATGACGGTGGCGGCCGGTGAGAAGACCTCGACAACAAAGCGGTCGTCAAAGGCTTGTGGTGGCGATGAACTATGACTGGAAGTTGGGAACTGTGCGACGGTGGCGGCGGATAGAACCGTGAGCAGTGCAGTCTATTTGGGCAAATATTCGTCGCGGCTTATGGCAGCCAGTTCTTTGGGGAGAAGGCGAGGAGGCAGCAATGACCACGACCATGTAAGATGTTGACACTTATTTTTTATATATCTTATATAATAATTATTTTTTTTCACAATTTTTTTTAATAATATATTTTTTTTCTTTATTTTTGTTTCTCTATCTACTTTTTTCCCCCTTTTTTTATATGTACTTTTTTCCCTTTTTTCTATTTATCTTTTTATTCTTGTAATAATGTGTATATATATATATATAATTTTTTAAATTTTTTTTAAAGGTATTTGACTTTTCTCTTCTTCCTTTTTAATATTTCTTCTTCAACTTTATAATTCTGGCCAAAGGCCTCTGAAAAAATCAGCAAATGGAAAAACTTCAAAAGTGTAGCGAAACGCTTCAACGACAACAATGTTGACGAATTTTCGATGGCTATGGGCCTAAATTGGAGAGCGTGGCTCTATGCAGCGTGAGCAGCCAGTTGACGAATTTTCGATGGCTACGGGCCTAAATTGGAGAGCGTGGCTCTATGCAGCGTGAGCAGCCAGAAGACTTGGAATATGAAAATATCCATGATGATACAAATATTATATTAGAAAGTATGAATGAGAATGATTTGATTGAGAATTACAAATGAAGCCTGCTTATATACTTAGATAGGTGCCTCTTCACGAAAGGTCATGTCTCATAGACATGCCCTTTCAACCTAATCACTAATTAACTAATTAATCATTATTTATATTATTTTATTCATTACATAGGGATCAGTTGACGCCATGGGAGTGAAAGTGGAGAATGTTGTGATGGTGAGGACTGCACTCAATACGATCACAGAGGACTAGGAAACATTTGTCCAAGTATCTTGGGCAGAGTGGACCTTCCCAACTGGGACAGTATGTGAGCGATCAAAATAAAGAAGAACTCTGTCGGTTCACCACTAGGCAGCATAGCATCGAATCCGGTAAGGTGAAGAAGGAAGAGGAAGAAGATGCAGCCTTGGCATCAAAGAGGCAGCAAGGGAGGAATAAGCGTGATCTATCCAAGATCAAGTGCTTCCAGTGTGTCGAATTAGCACATTTCACCAACAATCTTCCTCAGAAGAAGAAGGGCAAGGAAGCTTCTACCTCCAAGGTTGATGTAGCAGACAATAGCTCCGAAGATGACGTAGCCATGAGCGCTCATGTACCTCTAGAGAAGAGGTGGGCGACATGGATCTGTAGAGCAGCTAAAGAGTGGTGGCCGGATCCTTGGGTAGCCCAACTCTTGGATCACATCCGAGCTACAGTAGCCTTAAGACAGTAGCAAGGAATGCCCAGAGCAGTGGCCGCAGAGATCATGGATGAAGCAGAGGCAGAGGCTGGGACGTTGTATAGGGAGAAGCGCAGTACAGATGCAGCAGCAACGTACAGGCAGAAGCGTAGAGGGGTTGAAGTCAGAGGAGGCATGCTTACGCAGTGCAGAGATATAGCAGCGTAGTGGCTTCAGGAGTACAGTGCAAAGCAACAGCGTATGGAGCTTCAGTGATGAGACGCAGCCCGACTGACTTGTCTATCATTTGGGCAGGAGTTTTCAGTTCCTTCTCCTAGCAACTGAGTTGCAGTGCAACAGTTGGCAGCACAATGCGGCAGATTGAGAGGGAGTTGCAGTACAGATGTCGCAGTGGCGGTGGCAGTGTCATGGGTAGCAACACGGGAGAGCAGCAGCAACGCAGTGATGAAGGGCAGCAGGCCAAGAATCAATGTAGAGACCCACACCAAAGATCAGTACAAAGCTTCGGGGTGAAGTAGTGTTGTGGTACAACACTTTCCTCGCTAAGAGGGAGTGTTGAGATTTGTGGATTGTTGGGGTAGCGTAGGATGTGTTCTAGCTTCCAAATTTTGTGGAGGGACTAGAGTACATGAGATCTCCAAGACCCAAAAAGTGATTTGAGAAATTCCATCCGGTTTGAAAGAAAATTAGTTAATTAATATTTTTAATTAAGGACCCTAAGTCTAACTTAGGAAAATTAAAATATTAAAGGTAATTAATTTAAACATGTGATGGAATTGACTTAAGTCACACGTGTTGGGCCAGAATTGTAATCTACGGATAAACTACACTTCCCTAGACCGGTGTCTAGTCTAGAACAACTGGTGAAAGATTGCACTACCCTTTTTCCTAACTCAAAATAGATACACAGAGAGGATACGATGCTTACTTGTTTCAGTGGCTTCCAAATGGAACTTCAAATTCAAGCGGTTTCAAATCGCTAAATGCTTCCTGCAAGAAAGAACACTGAAACAGCAGAAGATGCAATAACATAGATATCTATTCAAGTTAATTAGCCAAATCAGTTAAGCATAAACTACATTCATCAACCAAGATCTTACAACATGGAAAATCAAAGTAAACATAGATGCATGTAGGGAAACACAAGAAGTACTCTTTATTGATGATAGAAGGAGAGGTTACAACCTAGTGACTGATTTGCGGTGACCTTCCAGCAAAGTTCCCAAGTCTCATCACAGCATAAGTCTCTCCAACAACAGCTCCACCAATCAAACTCTCTATTAAAAATTCTCCAGCATTTCCCTACTCAAATTCTTCCTTCAAACACTTAGATCTGTGTTCAATTTATTAGGTTGTTTTGCAATAAATTGCATTCCAAAAATAGGCAAGACATGTTTTCCAGTCATATAAATGTCAAATGGACACTTGGATCTGAAGCATGACACATGTGAACCCTTCTAGAAGACACTGGCCAAGTGGAGATTCCAGGACAATGAGAATTTCGCTCCCAATGTGACCAACGCACCTTTGAATGTCGGGAAGTGCTTTGTAGAGCAGCCTTGAATGGGGTTACCTGCATATGCAACGCACTTAGGCCCCTTAGAGCCTACGTTGGTGAGCTCCCACATGTTTAATAATAAGCTTCAAACCATGGAAAAGCCTTGCTTTGATGAAAGTTATTTGTTTGATTTATGTTGTTTCTTGTCTTAGGGCATATAGCAACTGAGATGATAGGGAATGATAGACCCTTTGATCAATGATCCTCGAGATGATGCCCAGTTAACTAGGTCATTGGGAATGGTTCCTAAATTGATGTATAACAATTGCCACCTAAAGCATGAGATCCAAATAATAAGAACATTTGATTGAGATGCTTTACACTGTGATGAGCCTGGAAACAAAGCAGAACGGTCAGTTACATCAATCTTACAATATATTACATCATGATAAATCCTCTATTGATCATAATTGTTGAGGGTAGGCATTCCTATAGTCAGCACATAAAACAATCTAATAACATGAACACAATTCAGAAAGTCGTCTACACTAGAATGTTGCCCAGATGCAGACATCGCCTACACATATAGGCCCATGTTTGGATGACAATCTGTATGTAAGGTCACCGTACAGATGATGTGTACAACAATCCTGAAATCACAGCCCAGATGGCTGAAACTAGATCCGGGGTCTTCTTATCTCATTCACTCGATCATTCAGGTACAAGTCTAGCCATGCGAATATATGATTTGTCGTCGAACATGGAAAGACATCGTTTGATTACCAACCATTAATGAAAGTTGTTAACAAACGCGAGAGAACCACCATTAATGAAAATGGCCCTCAAGGTACTGCAGTACATTTCGTAAGGCATGAATAGATGATTTGATGTCGAACGCCAAACAAAATATTTTGGTCAAAAGTTCGGAAGCGAGGATCTTGTTATGCCGTAACAAGCCTCATGGTACTAGAATTTGATGTTTCGAAGTGAACTTCTTGGATATTGATTTGTTGTCGACAGGAAGTGACCTTATTGCAAAACTGGAGTTACTGATTTTGGAGACAAGGGTATGACTTGATATAGCAATTGGCAGGGATGATAGTCATGAAAATGAAGGTTTATGAGTATTGCAGATGAATGAGTTCTAAATCACTGGATGACTTCTCTTGAACATATCGACGACACTATGATGAGTTGGTAGCATTGACCCAAAACCGAAGTGAAGGTATGATGAACCATAGGTGTGAATTAACCGTCAAGATGATTACCCAACCCAAATAGTCACGGACATGGAGTGAAAGAAGTGTCATGTTCAAGAGCGACTTGCTACCAAAAAGAAACTTTGCTTGCTTTTCCCAAATTTTCCCCGATCATTTGGCGACCAGTACCTCTTTATTTTTTAACAAGCTTGAGGAGGATAACATTTGCTTGATCTATAATTCAACCCTTCGGGCGAATAAAGAATAAAGTATCGCTATTTAATAATTTAACGAGTCTAGCTATGTATGAAACTCGATTCTTGCCATGATTGACAAGCCCGTCGCTATTTTATGTTTTAAGGAGCTTAACGACAGTGATAGCCTGGTCCTTTTTCATGTTTAGAGAGTCTGAAAAAGACGACGAAAGAGAACTCCAAAAGTACTTTTTCGTAAATTTGTCTCTCAGATTCGAAAAAGTGTAAAATAATATCTGAAAGAATCTCTTTGGTCATGTTTAACCAAGATATTCCTTTTTCGTAAATAATCCATCTCAGTCCGGAAAAGGGTTAAACCTATACTGAGTAGATATCAATTCATTTACTTTAACGAGCTTGAAATGACAAGTGCTCGGCAATCTTTTCACATTATCGAAGTCTGAAAAGAGCTGAAAGAAGACTCCAGGGGTTCCTTTTTCGCTGTTATCGAAGCTCGAAAAAGAGATAAAAGTGCACTTCAAATCCTTTTTTGTTTTTAACAAAGCTCGAAAAATAAAGAGAAAAAGTATACTTTGTGGTCAATTCTTTCTTGAAATAAATGTACACGACTAATCTGTTCATCAGTTGTAAAACCTGTTCAGAACAACATCAAATGGATTAAAAATACCTATTGCATGATAAAAAATATAATAAAATCATAGTCATATCAATAAATATTCATTGCAAACAATTAAATGACTATATAAAGTAGTTTCTCTATTCATTTTTACCATTCCATAGTTACCATTTGCATTTTGGAGCTCTGAACCTGATTTCGCCCTTGAACTTCAGCGGTCGATTGCGTGCAATTGGTAAGAATGTTTTGACTGCCCCCTGCAAAAGCACATGTCGAATGCCCCCTGCAAGAGAAGATGCCCCCCAAGCTTCATTTCATTCACCTAAGTAGATTACTGGTTACTAATAGCTGAATGGAATGAAGGTTGATTATGGGGGAGGATTTGTTTCATTTTCTAATGAGCTTGACACAAGAAAAGAACTATGCTCATGCCCTGTTTCATTTTTTTAACAAGGTCGACACAATAAAAGAATTTTCCTTAAAGGCACTTGTTTATTTTTTTAACGAGGTTGACACAGAAAATGAACCATCCTCATGGGAACCTGTTTCATTTTTTAACGAGGTTGACATAGGAAAAGAACTATCCTCATTGTGCAGTTGGAGTAGTAACTGTGCGCTGGAAAAGACATAGTCTAATAGAATCATCATTTAAGGAGTTTGATGAACACCATAAATGATAAGTTATAACATGCATTGACGGGTCTCCTCCAAGGTTTTCATTGAATTTAGGAATGTCCGAGGGTAACATATGTGGTATCACCAGCCACCAAGGAGAGGAACCAGATAGGATTCCAGATCATGACATGGGTGAAGTCAATGGACAAAACATCCAATATGAAGCAACAACAGATGTTGTCGCAGCTGAAATAGATGGTCTAGTCTGGGATGTTATCTTAGCCATGGTCAAATGACCCAATGTATACCCTATAGAATCTACGGGAACTCAAAGTGAAACAAGATCAACAAAAGCAAAAGAAGGTGATTGAGGAAAAGGCTTGTACAGGTAAAGCTCCTACTGAAAATGAGTTGGAGTTAAAGGTGTCTCGTCTTATGATATTTCTTCAAACACAATTAAACCAGGAGCAAGAACTTCACCGTTAGGCTCAAAATATATTTCAAATGGTTGACCGTGCGATATGGGAGACTCAATGACTACAATAGATTGTGGGATGACCAATTCGGGAACAACTTCCGGTTGTTCGATTTCGGGATCGAGATTTTCTCCACTTAAGGAAGATAGCAATTGAAATATAAGGGGATGATAGACCCTATTTCATTGGTCCTGGGGGTGATGTCCAGTTTGACCAATAACAGTTGCCCCATAGAGCACAATGGGATCCGGATCAAATTCCAGTTGAACAACGTTGGGTTCGGGAGGTATGGTCTCAATCATTGGATGGATCGTGACCACGGGTAGCTGTGAAGACTCTGTTTCGACAACAATAAACGAATCGGGATGTGTGGAAACAATTTGAGCTAACTCTAGGTTAAAAAATGATGTTTCGCCAGAGGTACGAATTGTACTTGATTCGGCAAATCGTGATCGCCTTCGCCTACCAGAGATAACTTCCTGTGGTAAAGGTCGTTTTAAAGCTAATCTACGCAAACGACGAGGGATACGATTGTGTTCTTCCACGATTACTGATTTATTTTATCCAAAAACAAATAAACAAAAAAAGGGTGATGCTAGGCAAAAGGGTTTACCAAGAAACTGTGAACTGCAGAATACCTCCTGGCGAACCAAGAAGTACGGGCATGTAATCTCCCCAAATGCTGTGTTCGGTGTATCACAATTTCAATGCGGCCGACTCGGTTCACTATGGATGGATAGCACCTAAAAGTTGTCCTCCCATATATACCCGAAGGTACGTGGAAGCCCAAGTCCGTATTAGCGTTGTTTGATGCGAAACCGCACAGTGAGAGCACCACTTTATACTTATCGTACTGTAACACTGCTCGATATACCCGAGAGTACGTGGACGAGCTACGATATACTTACGTACGTGGAGTGAGGTATCACACTCGGAATGTATCGCAGACAAGTTAACGACAACTGTTATGTTTTACGACACCGGAACACATCTCTAGCCTAGACCTCCAAATGTTATCGTTAATGTTCCAAAGCGTTGTTAAGTAAATTGAGATTTATTTTATGTTGATCTTGTTTAACAGTTTGCCTTTCAGGTTCACCACGATGATGTATATGAAATTCCTAAAATGCAAGCTAAGAATGATAAACAAACTTTCACTATCAACTTTTTCAATGAAAGACCTAGCTACTAAGAGAAGAGAGCAAATAATTTGAGAGCAAACAAATCAATGAGCAAAAACAAATCAATGAATCTCAAACTAAATGCAGATTTTCTAATGTTCCTTTCGCAAAAAAACACACAATCTTACATGCAAATGCAAGTTTTTCTTTTCAGTTTCCTTAATGTTATGAATGCAGAAAGAAAACTAGGTGCACTAGATCAATAATCGAAATGCTTTTCACTTTCGAGAAACGAAGAATACAAACACCAATTTCTCTTTTGAAGGAAAAATGAGGATTTCAACAACAATTTCTCCTATCAAGGAAATGAACATTTTACAACAATTTCCTATTTCGAAAGAAAACAATTCTTAATGCGACCATAAAAAGTACTTTGAAATCAACTTGTCAATGATAATGAAAAACTTTTTTTAAAACAACATTGAACAAATTTTCAGTCAAAGGAGAAGAAATATATAGAGTTATTGGTCAATAGAGCATCAAACTTTTCAAAACAAATCAGTGAACAAAACTGAAGCAAAGTACAAAGTCAGATTCAAGGGGATTTGTTCCTTTCAAGAGCCAACACAGTGTCCAAAGGGAGACAGTGCTCTGCAACGCAGGCTAGGAAGGGAGACAATGCTCTGCAAAGCACTGTGCCCTGACCAAGGGTGCGTTGGGCGCAGTAAACAAAGAAAAAGCTACTATTTGGCTCACTAACTTTGCAAATTAAGCTCTGAAAAAGTCCAATCTTTATGTAAAACAACTACTGGGTGGATTTAGAAAGCAGATCAAAGACTAAAACACCAAGAAACAAGAGAAGTTCTCCTCAGTGGAGTCGCCAGTTTGTTGGGCCAGAATTGTAATCTATATGGATAAACTACGCTTCCCTAGATCGGTGTCTAGTCTAGAACAACAGGGGAAAGACTGCGCTACCCTTTTTCCTAACTCAAAATAGATACAAAAAGAGCATTGGATGCTTACTTGTTTCAGTCGCTTCCAAATGGCTCCTTTCTATCGCTTCCACTACAGCTTCAAATTCAAGCGATTTCAAATAGCTGAATGCTTCCTGCAAGAAAGAACACTGAAACAACAGAAGATGCAATAATATAGATATCTATTCAAGTTAATTAGCCAAATCAGTTAAGCATAAACTACATTCATCAACCAAGATCTCACAACATGGAAAATCAAAGTAAACATAGATGCATGTAGGGAAAAAGAAGAAGTACTCTTTATTGATGATAGAAGGAGAGGTTACAACCTAGTGACTGATTTGCCGTGACCATCCAGCAAACATTCTCAAGTCTCATCACAGCATAAGTCTCTCCAGCAGCAGCTCCACAAATCAAACTCTCTATTGAAAATTCTCCAGCATTTCCCTACTCAAATTCTTCCTTCAAACACTTAGATCTGTGTTCAATTTATAGATGAACTGTAGGTTGTTTTGCAATAAATTGCATTCCAAAAATAGGCAAGACATGTTTTCTAGTCATGTAGATGATAAATAGACACTTGGATCCGAAGCATGACACATGTCAACCCTTCTAGAATAAACTAGCCAAGTGGAGATTCCGGAACAATGACAATTTCGCTCCCAATGTGACCAACGCACCTTTGAATGTCGGGAGGTGCTTTGCAGAGCAGCCTTGAATGGGGCTACCTGCATATGCAACGCACTTACGCTCCTTAGAGTCTGCGTTGGTGAGCTCCCACATGTTTAATAATAAGCTTCAAACCATGGAAAAGCCTTGCTTTGATGAAAGTTATTTGTTTGATTTATGTTGTTTCCTGTCTTAGGGCATATAGCAACTGAGATGATAGGGAATGATAGACCCTTGGATCATCGGTCCTGGAGATGATGCCCAATTAACCAGGTCATTGGGAATGGTGCCCAAATTGACCTATAACAACACAGATCAAGCTTTCTTTTAATCTTAGCCATCAAATCAAGATTATATCACGAGCGTTGGTTTCCAATCGAGAAAAGTATAAAGGAAAGACTTGGGGTCAGTTGGAGAACACACACACGGAGGCAGAGCACTGAGACCAAGCTAAAATTCTAGGACGTGGTTTACTAAGAATTTCTAGAAGTGTTTCAGTTGCAATGAGAGGTAGTATTGGCTAAGGGGATGGTCTGATCCCAGAGCCAAGAGTCAGCAAGAGGCAGAGAAGCAGAGGCTATGTAGCGCAGAGGGTTTCAACCGCTACGTAGGCCCAGAAAGGGCAACGTAGAGGCAACAGGAGATCCAGGCTTACACAGTGCCAACTAGGGCAGCGTAAGGACTACGTCACCCAGTCTAGGGGTTACGCAACCCTCTCTTGAGCAGCGCAGGGGCATCAGTAGGACAACAAGACAACATTACTAATGCAAAGGAATTCAGAGTAGCGCTGGGATATCTAGAGGTAGAAAGGGGCTGAGTTATGTAAATCTCGTTTGAGGATGTGAATCAATCCAGTTTTCTGTCTCTGGAACAACAGGTAATGCTGAAGATCTTATATTTCTCTGTTGGGTTAACCCGTAAGGTTCCCAGATTTACTGTGCTTAGATTCTACCTAATAAGATAAACCCTCCAGCACCCAAGAGACTAGTTTTCCCACATTGGGATTTTCAGAGTTGCTGTGCTTAGATTATACTTCATAAGATAAACCCTCCAGTAGCCAGAAGACCGGTTTTCCCGCATTGGGATTTTCCGGGGATAGTTATCTAGAAAATCTTGTGTCACTTTGTTTATGTGCATGTATTCTATTTAGATTTGAATCTGTGAAATCCATTAATGTGTCTATTTATTCTGAATCTATGAAATCCGTTAATGTGCTTACTTCGACGTTAATGCTGAAATTTCAAATTAATAACTTAATTAAATAGGAGAAGTATAACCAGATTTAACAGTAGAGTTTCTGCAGAATTAATATTTAGAAATTTTCACAGTATGTTACTAAGTTGTGGTCGTGGTTGATGAAGATTATAACTTTTAGATGATTGATGTTATATGGTTCAATCTATGTTTTTATGTTTTTTTATATCTAATTAATCATTCTACATGCTTTTGTTGACATATATGCATCAAAATATACAAATATATATATTATATAAAAATTCGCTCCTGAACCGAGAGCTTCTGAAAATGCCACTACAACTACCACTCCCAAGTAACCTTGGTTGCAACTGAGAAGTATCCAAAATACCGAACCGAGTGTGTTCAATATTATGCATCTACCACCCGAGTCCTGACAGCTACTAGGATCTTCTTTGCGTTGAGATTTTGGGGTAGCATCGGATGTGCTCTAGTCTGAAATTTTGTGGAGGAGCTGGAGTAGATGAGATCTCCAAGACCCAAAAGCGTTTGGGGAAACTCCTTCAGGTTTTAGAGTTATTCAAATATTTAATCTTTTTAATTAGGGACCCTAAGTCTAACTTAGGAAAATTAAAATATTAAAATCAATTAAATTAAACATGTGATGAGAATGACTTAAGTGACGCGGATCAAACAACTTCTAATCTTAGTCGTTGCTTAGAGATTAGATCACGATCGTTCGTTTGCCAACGAGAAAAGTATAAGAGAAGAGCTTCGGGTCAATTCGAGAACACACACATTGGCAAAGCACTGAAGCTAAGCTGAAATTCTAGGGCGTGGCTTGCTAAGAATTTCAGGAAGAGTTTGCAGTGCAGCGAAGGGCAGTATTGGCGAGGGATTTTAGACCCAAGGCCAAGAATACAACAACATCAGAGAGACAACATATCTAGCAACGCAAAGGACAACCAATGCTACGTAGTCCAGCGAGAGCCCAGTCAGGGCAGCGCAGGGGTAGCGTAAGCCCAAAGAGGGTGACTCAAGCCCTTCTAGAGCAGTGACGCACAGGGCCGAGGAGCAGTGCTGGAGTTTCTAGTGGGCCGAAAAGGGCTTGAGTTCTGTAAATCCCATTTGAGGGTGTGAATCAACCATATTTTTTTTGTCTCCAAGTGAAAGAGTTATTATTGTCGTGATTTTCTCTGTAAGGCCAACCATGTCTAGTGCACAGAAATTGTTGTATTTAGAATTTGCTTAAAAATAAAACCCTCCAGAGCTAGTTGCACCAGTTTTCCCGCATTGGGTTTTTCCGGGGACATTTGTGTAGAAATTTATGTTCCCAACCCCGGTTTCAGTTTCTCCTTATTTCTCCCATAAAGTTAAATGCCCATTCCTGTAGCCATACATTCAACAAGCTGGAAAAATAAATATTTTCTGAAAAACACAAATTCTAGAAATTTCATAGTGCTAAAATGCAAAAATAAAAACTCAGAAAAATAGATCAGCCCCACACAGAAAATTGACACACTGATTTTTGGTCAATGTGACCCTGGAAAAACCCCCTACAACTCTTGGGGAAAACCAGTTCGAAAACTTCTCTTTATTTTCCGAATATTGCTTTTACAGTGAAACAAAAAAACACAATAAAAATTCCAACAACCAAATTTACAGACTTATCTCGATTTCGATGCTTGCACACCGCCTCGGAAATTGTGCCAAACCAACAATTTGCAAAACCAAAATTATTGCAGCATTAATGACAGCAATAAATGCTGTATGACCACCTCGAAAAACGTGTCAAAATCAGCTGTAAGGTACTGTACGAACTGTATGGATTTGTACAGCAGCCCTCCTCAAAATTTGTGCCTAGAAACAAGCTTGAAATCAGCGATGAAGCTGTTGCCCTTTTTCTCAGTTTTTTGTGCCAAAAAATCAGCAGCATTTCTCAATTTTCTTGCCCAAATTTCTGCCTCAAACTTCGTGCTTAATGCTACTGCCCTCTTCCTCGATTTTCGTGCCTCCCTTTCTTGGAAACAGTGCCTCTCTTGCTGTACGGATTTCTGCCTTGGGATTTGTGTCAATAAATGCTGCTATACATTTTGCTGAATCTCCTCACTACCCTCTTTCTTCTCACTGCACAGAAAATCGCTTTAGCTGTCTCTTCTCGTCTCTCAATCTGCTCATGAAAGAATGAATGAACTTTTCCCTCTTTTTCCTCCTTTAACCTAACCCTAAGTGACTTTTGGGGAATGCCTATATCTAATGGCTGAGATAGCTTTAGATCTAAGGCTGAGATTAAATGCTCATTTAAATCTCACTTTCTCTTTTTTAATGCACCCCACTTTAATAAAGACCCACTTAGTCATTTATTTCCCAAGTCACTTTTCACTTTCTAATTTCACATTGAATTTATTAAAGTCACTTTAAAATTAGCTTTTCGTAACTTTATCACTTAAAGTCACTTTTCAATTAGATTTGACTTTATAACTTTATAAAGTCACTTTAGGAGAAAAATTAAATTCTTTTTGACACTTTTCCCTAGGCCAAAGATCAAAGCCTTAGGGAACCACCTGTCCTCTAATAACGAAATTTCAACACTCCTTACCGAGGAAGTTGTTTCTCACCACACCCATTTTGTCTCTAAAGTAGACATGCTTGCCCTGTGGTAAGGCTTTGGTAAGAATATCTACAACCTGCTCATCAGTGGGAATTTACTCAAGCTTCACAGCTCCCTTCTGAACATAGTCTCTGATGAAGTGATATCTTGATGTCGATTTGCTTTGACCTGTCATGAAATACTGGATTCTTTGTGAGTTTAATGCAACTCTGATTATCACAATATATCACTGAAGGTCTCAACGGCTGACCAAATAAACCAAACATCATCTTGCGAAGCCAGACGACCTTACAACTAGCTAGACTAGCTGCCATGTACTCTGCTTCCGCTGAACTCAATGCTGCTGACTGCTGCTTTCGGCTGGACCACGACACCACTGCTGAACCCAACCCAAAACAACACCTTGAAGTGCTCTTCCTATCAGAAGCACAACCTGCCCAATCAGAATCAACGTAACCTACCAATCTCACTCCATCCCCCTGCCTATAATCCAGACCATACTCCACTGTCCCCTGCAAGAAACGCAAAATGTGTTTTGCAGCAACTCAGTGCACCCTCCTGGGCTCACACATGAACTGGCTCATCGTGTTGACAACAAAACATATGGTGTTGACCAAATACATCAAGGAACCAATCAGCTGTCTGAAGCGTGAAGCTTCTTCCAATTGGTGATCATCAGTGTTGACATGGGTCTACAATCCTCCATGTGGAATTTGCCAAGGATGTCAACAATGTAGTTCCCCTGCCCTAGGAAGAAATGCCCCTCCTCCTGCCACACCTCCAAACCCAAAAAGTAATGCATCAAGCCAATGTCCTTCTTCTCAAACTCCGACGCAAGATCTCTCTTACAGTGCTCTATGAGTCTCTCTGCACTCGTAATGACCAAGTCATCCACATACAGCACCAGAATGAGAGGCTCCTCACCTATCACAATAAAGTAAAGGTTCGGATTTGCATCACTCTTTGTGAAACCCATCTAATGCAAGTATGTACCTATCCTGGAGTACCAAGCTCTGGGAGCTTGCTTCAGGCCGTAAAGGCCCTTCTTCAGGCTGCACATATGGGACTCCTTCCCACACACCTCAAACCCTTGTGGCTACTCAATGTACACCTCCTCCTGTATGAAGCCATTGAGAAATGCGGTCTTCACATCCATTTGGTGGATCTTCCAACCCATCTCTGCTGCTACCGATATGATGGAGCAAATCGAAGTATATCAAGCCACGGGAGCAAAGGTCTCCTCATAATCTACTCCCTCTACCTGGGAGAACCCTCTAGCCACAAACCTTTCTTTGAATTTCTCAATGCTGCCATCTGGAGCATGCTTTACCTTGTAAAGCCATTTGGAAGTAACCACGGATCTGTCCTCATGCCTCGGCACCACCTCCCAAACATCATTCTTCATGATAGAAGAATACTCCTCCTGCATGGCCTCTCTCCAGACCTACTGTCTAGCTGCCTCCTCATAGCTAGAAGGCTCAGAGTCAATGATGTTGGCAATCACTGCCATATAGCTACAAAACCTATCAGGTGGTCTGCTCTCTCTTAAGGTATCTTGAAGCCACTTGTGCTTCCTCTTCCCTGAGCACACTTCTCCCATTGGAGAATGAAACTCCTCCTCATCATCATCAAGAGCCGGAACTCCTAATTGTCTGTTTGTTGTCCTCATGCCTGAACCTGAACCTGTAGACACTGAAGTACCATCTGAACTGTCCATCAGTGGACTCCCTAGTGAACTGCTCTGCAGATTTCTCTACATGCTGCCCGAAGCACCACCCCTCTGACTTTGTGAGCCACTGCTCACCGATGGACCTAACACCGTAATCGATGTACCTCTGGATCCTCCTGATCCCTGCGACTGACTCAACTGCTCCTGAGGGTCTAGCTGATCTAGATACTCTAACTCTCGTGACCTCCTGAAAGCCCTGTCCTCCTCGAACTTCACATCCCGCCTGACAACAACTCTCCTCTGTGCGAGAATATAAATCCGAAAGGCTTTCGAGGTCTCACTGTAGCCCACAAAGATACCTTTCTCTGCGGTGGGTTCTAGTTTGGTCATCTTCTCCTTGGGTACGTAGGAGTATGCAATACACCCAAAGATACAAAGATGGCCAATATCAGGCTTCTTCCCAGAAAAGGCCTCCTCCGGAGTCACATGCCCCAAGGCACGATGCGGACTCCTGCTCTGCAAATATACAACAGTGTTGCAGGCCTCTGCCCACAAAAACAATGGTAACCCCTGATCATGTAGCATGGCTTTGGCAGCCCCTCCGATGGATCTGTTCTTCCTCTCCGCAACCCCGTTCTGATGGGGATTGTAAGGAACAGTCAACTTCCTCCTAATGCCTGCCTTCGCACAACAATCAACAAACTCACCAAGGGTGTACTCTCCTCCATTGTCTGGACTCAGGGACTTGATCTTTCGACCTGTCTAAGTCTCCACAAGAGCTTTGAACTCCTGAAACCGCTTGAAGACTCACTCTTGGTCTTCAAGAAATAAATCCATGTCCTCTTGGAGTGATCATGAATGAATAATACATAATACTCATATCCACTTAAGGAAACATGAGACATCCGACTGCTCACATCGGAATGAATCAAATAAAGTATCCTAGTCAATCTGCTGTCACTGCTGGGAAAAGGGGATTTGGCAAGCTTGCCCATCGCACATCCTCTGCATGTATCAAAGTGATCAGTACTAAAATCTGTCACACCTGTAGTGATCTCCTGCAATGTCCTCAAGGCTCCATGATACATGTGCCCCATCCTGCCGTGCCAAATCTCACACAGCTCTAAACTGCTAGCTCTGCTGCTGGTACTACTGCTCAATGCCAAACGAGGCTGAAATGCAAACTTGTACACCTTTGCATGGGCGTACACCAATCACTCTAGTTGAATCAAGTGGAGCACCCCTGGGATATATCAACACCTGTCCTCTCCTGAACAATATCTCATATCCTCTGTCCTCTAATGCTGAGACGGATATGAGGTTCTTCCTCATCTCTAGCACATATAGAACATCTGACACCTTCAAGGGAGGTTTGGGTTCCCTATCAAATGTCAATGTCCCCACAACGATTGCTCTAAAAATGTTGTCATCTCCGAGTACTACCTCTATATCAGTGCCACTCTCTGAAAGCTCTGAGAAGTACTCACGGACTCCTGTCATATGACGTGCAGCCCCGCTATCAACATACCAGATACTTGAAGATGCTCCGCTAGTGGAGGGAAATGCACACTCCCTCTCAACCTCCGTGGCAGGTGATCCTGCACTAGTGGACTCACAAGCAATGAACCCAAACTCCCGATCAAAGCTACCCGTAAAGTCCTCTATCGCTGTTGATGTTGCCATGTTCTGGTTCTTCCCCTTCTTCTTCCTCTCCGGACACACAACTGCATAGTGTCCCATCTTCTGACAATTCCAACACTTCACCTTGGAATAGTCCTTCTGCGTGTTCCCTTGTTTACCTTTACCTTTACCTTTGCCTTTGCCCCCACCACTACCTGTGGAAGCTTGCTTCTTTCCCTTGCCTTTTTTGCCCCCTGCCAACAGTGCTACGTCCTCGTCCTGCTCAACTGGTTTCGTTGCCCCAAGCTGGCTCTTCCTGATTTTTGTATGTATGCAATCATCCCAGAACTTCTCCCAACTTCCAAGAGGAAAGGGTCTCACGTGCACAAACCCCATTAGCAAAGTTCAGCCATGAACTGGAAAGGCCATTCACTGCAATCCGCACCAACTCAGTGGGTGGAATGACCTCTCCAATTGTTGCCAATGCATCTCTCACATTAGTAATATTTGTAAAATATCCAACTGCACTATCAGTCTTACCCATATTAATGGTCTTCAGCTTCTCCTTAGGACCATTTTTCTGTTCTCATTGGTACTCTGGTAGAGTTTGGTCAATGCTGTCCACTTCTCATTAGCATATCTTTTTCCTCTCACATGAGCAATGCAATAATCTTTGATTCCATCTAGATTCAGTCTCTTACCCTTGTTATTCTTCTTATTAAATGCCGCCAACTGAACAACATCAGTGGGCACATTAACAAGGTTTTGTGCAGTATGCACCAAGATATCCCAGACTTCTCCCTCCTCAAAGATGCTCTGCATTGTCTCCTTCCAAACACTGTAGTTACTATGCCCATCCAACCTATCCTCCACCCTCAAGCCCAAAGACATGTTTGTTGTCTTAATAAACTGAAAATAACACTGCTGTAGTAAAGGTACTGTTTTCTGTGTGAAAAATCAGCTTTCTGTGATTTTTCTTCTTGCTGTCCCAAACTGCACTTTTCAACAAAAAGCTCTGATACCATGTAGAAATTTCTGTTCCCAACCCTGGTTTTCAGTTTCTCCTTATTTCTCCCATAATGTTAAATGCCCATTCCCATAGCCATACATTCAAAAAGCTGGAAAAATAAATATTTTCTGAAAACACAAATTCTGGAAATTTCACAGTGTTGAAACGCAGAAATAAAAACTCAGAAAAATAAATCAGCCGCACAGAAAATTGACATGTTGATTTTTGGTCAATGTGACCCTGGAAAAACCCCCTACAACTCTTGGGGAAAACCAGTTCAAAAACTTCTCTTTATTTTCTGAATATTGCTTTTACAGTGAAACAGAAAAACACAGTAAAAATTCCAGCAACCAGATTTATGTACTTATCTCGATTTCCGTGCTTGCACACTGCCTCGGAAATTGTGCCAAATCAGCAACTTGCAAAACAGAAATTATTACAACATTAATGAAAGAAATAAATGCTGTATGGCTAGCTTGGAAAATGTGACGAAATCAGTGGTACAGTACTGTACGGACTATACAGATTTGTATAGTACAAATTTGTACAGCAACCCTCCTCGAAATTTGTGCCCAGAAATAGCCTTGAAATCAGTACTAAAGCTACAGTCCTTTTTCTCGATTTTTGTGCCAAAAAATCAGCAACACTTCTCCTCGATTTTCGTGCCTAGATTTCTGCCTCAAACTTTGTGCTTAACGCTGCTACCCTCTTTCTCGATTTTCATGCCTCCCTTTCTTGGAAACAATGCCTCTCTCTTCCTGTATGGATTTCTGCCTTGGGATTTGTGCAAAAAAATGTTGCTATATTTTGCGCTGAATCTCCTCACTGCTGCCCTCTTTCTTCTCACTGCTCAAAAATCTCCTTAACTTTCTCTTCTCCTCTCTCAATCTGCTCATGAAAAAATTAATGACCTTTTCTGTCCTTTTCCCCCTTTAACTTAACCCTAAGTGACTTTTGGCGAACCCCTAACTCTAATGGCTCAGATAGCTTTAGATCTAGGGCTGAGATTAAATGCTCATTTAAATCTCACTTTTTATTTTTTAATTCACCCCACTTTAATAAAGACCCACTTAGTCATTTATTTCCAAAGTCACCTTTCACTTTCTAATTTCACATTGACTTTATCAAAGTCACTTTAAAATTAGACTTTAGTAACTTTATCACTTAAAGTCACTTTTAAATTAGATTCGACTTTGTAACTTTATAATGTCACTTTAGAGAAAAATTAAATTGTTTTGGACACTTTTCCCTAGGCCAAAGATCAAAGCCTTAGGGAACCACCTATCCTCCGGTAACCAAATTTTAACAATTTGTCCGAAAAATCTGTGTCAGTTTCTCATATGAGCATTATATTCAGTAAATGATCCACATGTGTAGGCTGCTATTGTGTTTACTTCGTTGTTTTTATGAATATTCAGATTAATAACTTGTATAAATAATCAAGTAGGAGAAGTAAATCAATGGTTAACAATATGTTTTCTTAGATTAAGAAATTTTTACACTTTGCCACTGAGAACTCTACACTGTGCCAATTGCACTGTTGTCAACTCTGCATGACGCTCCCTAGCGTCTCACTCCTACTAGTCTCTGCAACTGCGACTCTGGCATCTGACAACACCAACTGCCACTAGTCCATCCTGCTACTGATTCAAGCGGTGGACCTCCTAAAGAATCCTACCCATTTGTAGCGCTTTGAGGCTACAAAACCAAGTCGCTCCACCTCACTCCTGGAGGTATGTATGCGAACATCGCGAAGTCTTCCTCCAGCCTGAAGGACAGCCTATCAATCTTGGCAAAAGCTGCCCATTGGTCCTGCTTCTCGTCCTCCTTCACCTGCTTAGACTCGTTGCTGCTGCTGTCACTGATGGAGCTCTTTAGCAAGTCTCATCTCAACTCCTCCGGCTGCAAATTAGCCAACATCCTGTCCCAACTTGGCAAGGTGTCTCTTCCCAAGATACTTTAGACAAATACTTGCCACTCCTCGAAGACACTGTTGAGTGTTAATCATACTAGTTTTATGGGTTTAGGCGTTTCCCCAACAACTGCAAGTTGGGCCTGGATCTCCTGAATCCTGGTGAGGAAGCGGTCTATGTGCTCCCCTTTCTGCATCCTAACACATCTAAACATCTAAACCTCTCCTGCAAGTACATCTTCCATTGCTCGAAAGTGCCCTGGTACAGCGTGGAAAGCGTATCCCACAACTCTTTGGCCGTAGCCTTGGCAGCTATGTGCGACACAATGTGATGACGAACACCATCAACGATCAACCTCTTTGCCCTCACCATCTCCTTTCTGTACTATTTGAGATGATTTGCATCCGTGGCAATTGCTACCACATTATCGATATAAGTCTTGAGATCAAACTCATCTGGAAGGAAGGAGGTCCATGCCTTCTAGATAATATAGTTGGAAGCTCCATCCAACCTGTCCTGATATCGAAGCCCAATTGTGGCCATCTCAACAATAAATGTCGAAAATATCTCTTCCCTTCTGCTCTGCTATTCACACTCCCTTCTGGAGTGAGAAACTCTACTAACAATGATTGTTGGTCTACAAGGGAAATCGAACTTCTTGAAACTGGAAGTTCCTTGAGAAAAATTTTCCCTCAGTGTGCTCTTCTTCCACACAACGCTAGTTCTGCTCTAGCAAACTACTGCAAAACTACTGCGTCTAGATAGAGACCTTCTCCGCAAGAAAACACTGGCTACTCCCTCTGCCTCTGGAATTTCTCGATTTGGAGATATCGAATTTTTATGTCGCTCTCTCAAAAAAATCAATTTTCCTCAAGAAATACAACATCTTGGCAAGGGTGACTTGCACTACCTTTTAGGGTTTTGAACTGCTGTCCGCACTGAGCAACGAAACTGCTCCGTTCTTTCCTACTGAGCTCTTTGGCTGATCATCTGTGCTCTGATACCATGTGAAAATTCAGTGACCGAAATCCTATTGCAACTACTGATATTATATCTTCTAATTGTTAATTCTATTTAAGAATTTATCTGTTGTTTCCTACGACGAATATTGAAATAAATACACTGCAACCTTCACAAATAAAAAAATGTGGAAGAAATAAACACTGGAAGAAATGCTAGCACACACACATAAAATAACACTATTATTTTTGGACAAAATTCCCCGGAAAAACCAAACTTGGAAAAACTGGTGCAGCAATTGAGGGTTTTAATATTATGCAACAGTTATATAATCTGAGTACAACTAGATGTCCAAACTAGCAATCCTACAGAGAAAACTGGCAAGAAAAATCTAGTGAGGAATTTCCTCACACCACAGGCGAATCTGAGCACTAACCTCAGCTCAAAATTGAGTCGTCCAAACTGCCTCTACGTAGTCACTTCTTTACACAGCTTGGAATTGATTGTACTCAAGCCGTCTGATCAACTGTTGTCTGGTAAAATGACTCTCCTGGGCTCTGAAACTCTCCCCAACTTCTGGCACTGAATCTCTACTTCTCCCCAGCAAATACAGAATTTCCTCTAGAGGCTACTACATTGCCTCTATGTCAGCCTCTCTGTGGCACTTTTGCCTCTCTGCAAATGCAATCATTGGAGCTGGAATGCCTCTCCGGCATCACTGTCTTTGCCCTTCTCTTACTGCGTCGATCTCACTGAATCTCTTTCCGGCAACAAACAACTGCTACTTTGGAAAACAATTTATGTGTAAAATCACTCCTTGCTAGAGATGGTAGATCTTTCACCGAGATCTGCTGCTCAAATCTTGAAAAATAGAATTCCTCGACTAGGTATGCCCTGAGGAAGAAAATTCCCTCACTGTGCTTCCTCACTTTCTTCTGATGACTTTCTGACCAAGAAAAAATTCGCTTACAAAAAACTGCGTCCCCCCAACACTCACACTGAGGCTCTGTGTTGCTCCCTCTGCCACGGAAAAATTTCGATCTGGAAGCCCTTCCTCTCTACCGACTCACTCAGAGAGAGACTTTCCTTCAAACTTTAACCCTCTTGGCCTGGACTGCGCTATCCCTTTAGGGATTCGATCTACAGCCTCTTGCAACTATTCGACATCTTGCGCAGCGTTGGTTCCACTCTTCTTGTTTCACCTGCAACACTCTGATACCATGTGAAAATTCCAAGTTCAAAATTCTACTGCAGCCAACTGAAGTTACTTCTCCTACGAGTTATTAAACAGACAAATTATTTCTAGTGTTCTACTGAAAATACTGAAGAAAATTACTACTCCACTACTGCAGCCTTCACCTAATTAATTAAATATGCCAAAACAAGAAACTGAGAAATAAAGAAAAACATCACACAGGAGACTGTTGTTTTTGGACAAATGTGCCCAGAAAAACCCAATGTGGGAAAACCAACGCAATAGATCTGAGGGTTTTATTATTAAGCAACAGTTATTTTTGAATAAAATCTTTGGATGCTTGGTTGGAAATCCGGTACAAAGAATATCACTCTATAGAATAAATTAGCGAGTTTACCTCACTCTACACTGCAAGTCCTGACTGATCTGGTAGTTGAAACAACGTCCTCCCTTTGCGCTGCCTCTGCATAGTAGTTACATGAACCTGCGTGGTGGACTTTGGGAGACTGCGTCAACTCCTCTAATGGATCAATATGCTCTCAGGAGCCTCAAGTTTAGCCCTCCCGGCTCAAAATTTCGATCTCCCAGCAAAATCTCATACTTCTGCTTCGAAACATTGTGTTGCCTCTATGTGTGGCCTTCATGGCCCTGCGTCACCCTCTCTTGGCACTGCGCTGACTCCTTTGCACATCTCTCTACCTCTCCGTTGAGTATTCATGGCTCTGAAGAAGATCCTCCGACCAAAAATTGTCTCTGCCCCTCTCTGCGCAACGATCTATCTCACTTCAGAAAATTTGATCTCTATCTCTTGGTGTGTTTCCAAATGGCCCTCAAGCCTTCCTTGAACAATCTCCTCGTTGACATTCAACGACCCAGATTAGAAGCTAATCAATGGCTAGGCTTGATCTTCGTCTTCTTCTAGAAGCTACACCCACAGTTTAGATTAATACCCATTACTTATTTTAATTTCCTAAGTTTAGACTTAGGGTCTCATTAAAAATAATTAATTTATTAAATAAAACTATCTCTGCGTGGAATTTCCCCAAACGATTTCTGGGTTATCTGGAATACATGTGTCTAAGCCTCTCCACAAAATTTGAGACTTCGAGCACATCCGATGCTACCCCAAATCAAAACATAGTGCCACCCTGCACTACGCTCACCAATACCTAACTGCTACTAATCTACAACTGTCACTCTGGAATTTGACTACATTTCTGAGACTGAATCATCTTGCTACTGGATATTGTGGGCCCCCATAGCGAGGTAATGATCAATGAGGTGAACTCATCAATGGACCCCGCCCTATCTCTGCAACTCCTTGGGGCTACAACTCCATGTCACCCCATCTCTCTCCTAGAGGTATAGCTAGAAACGTAGCAAAATCTGATCTACTCACACTGTTGCTGTTATTGCTTTGTTAATGCTTCTGCACTGCTGCTGCAACACTTGCAATAATGAGTTTCATCTCCCCAGATCCTGAAGTGCTTACTTTCATAAGGTCGCTCCCTCTAAAGCTACACTCCCTATGAGTCTCGATTTCCCTATGGAAAATCTTTCTGCTCCTTCAACTCTCATTGTCTTCTCGCAGTGGAAACTGGACTGCGTAGCTCTGCACTGGGACTCTCTTGGCTGGAATTGCTTCTGCATCCTGCAACTGGGCAATCACACTACCATGTCACTACAACTAGTTCTGCGACTGTTTGATGGGTATTGACTGTAGCTAGCTATGCAACTGTCATTTGAATGATTGGTTGCGTCTACTGACACTGAATTGCTACTGTGGTACTGTGGGCCCCTACAACAAAGGTGATGGTGCTGTTGCACCAATCCGGAACTGACCTGATTGATCTCCTTGTTGCAACTGCACTGGACCCTACCCATTCGGCACACTGAAGTCTTATACTCCTCTGCCTACTGAAATCACTATTCTGGGCAAATAGAATTTTCTGCAACCTTGCAACTGAAAATTGAACCCTTGCCCAACAATTCAAATTGCTCAGCTAGGCACTACGCAACACTAGAAAATTTCGGCTTGCTGCTCCCCCTGAACAACAAAATTTTCCTCTCCCCCTTCTAAGCTTCCCAACTAATCACTCACGCTTTGATACCATGTGAAAGTTTCAAGTCTGAAATCCTATTGCAGCAGCTGAAATTAATTCTTCTAATTGTTGATTAATTTAACAATTTATTCGCTACGACAAATACTAAATTGATCTCACTACAACCTTCACAAATACTAGCACACAAGAAAATAGCGCTGGAAACTGATAAAATACTAGCACACATAAAAAATTAACACAGTTATTTTTGGACAATGTCACTGGAAAAAACCCAACTTGGGAAAAACAGTGCAACAACTGAGGGTTTTGTTATTATGCAACAATGATAATGAGAAATTTCGACTACAACTGAGAAAAATCTAACTAAGGAAAAATCTAGTGAGGAATTTTCCTCACCCCATAGGCGAATCCAACCTCTGAATGCAGCGCCAAGTGAGCCATCCAAACTGGTCTGGGCAGCCTTGCTTCACTCTTGCACAGTCTCTTCCCACGCACAGCTTGAATCAACTGGTCTTGAAGCCGTCCTGTCTACCACTGGCTAAGAAATTGTCTCTTGGGTCTTCTGTAATCCTTTCCTAGCCTCTGAAACTGAAACCCGTATTCTCTCTAGCAAAATCGAACTACCTCTAGAGGGTTTTGCGCAGCCCTTGCGTCAACCTCGCTGGTTATCTCTGCCTCTCTGCAAATGCACTTGCCGGATCTGGAAAGCTTCCTCCGACCTCACTGTCTCTACCCATGTCTGTCTCTGCTTCCTTACTAAAGCTCAAACTCTTCCAACACTATTGGCTCTCTCGAAAATCGAACTCTGCGGTTTTCACAACTATGTTCGCCATCTATTCATCCACTTCTTCTTATAATCCTCTGTTGGAGCACCAACAACCAAGATTAAAACATAATCGTTGGCCCAAATTAATTCCCTGTCAATCCATGTGAGTTTCTAGATGATTCTCACTTTATCTCAATTAATACTGATTAACTAACCATATTCCCTAAGTTTAGACTTAGAAAATATTTAAAATTTGGCTAATAATCTAATTGAGACACTTCTAGGTGGAATTTCCAGAAACGATTTTTTGGTTATGGAGAACTCATGAATTCTAGCCTCTCCACAAAGTTTCGAGATTAGAACACATCCGATGCTACAAAAACTAGCACACCCCTCTCTTGTAATGGTGCCAAAAATACAAGATGATGGAGCAAATTCCTTCTCGAAATTTTCAGTCAACTCATCCATACTCATGGAGAACTCATGTATTTTAGCCTCTCCACAAAGTTTCGAGATTAGAACACATCTGATGCTACAAAAACAAACACACCCCTCTTGTAATGGTGCCAAAAATACAAGATAATAGAGAAAATTCCTTCTCGAAATGTTTGTCAACTCATCCATGCATAGATGCAATTGTTGTCGTTTGCCACTCTCCTTTAATGACCAAACCCATGAGATGCAAAGCATTTAATAGGTTATGGAGAACTCATGTATTTGAGCCTCTCCACAAAGTTTCGAGATTAGAACACATCCGATGCTACAAAAACGAACACACCCCTCTCTTCTAATGGTGCCAAAAATACAGGATAATAAAGAAAATTCCTTCCCGAAATTTTCAGTCAACTCATCCATGCATAGATGCAACTGTTGTTGTTTGCCCCTTTCCTTTCTTCGTTTGGACGTAGTCTCGCATAATGACTAAACCCATGAGATGCAAAGCACTTAAATTTACTCATATTTCTTCCCTTGTGAAGATCCTCCTCCACTCTGGTTTTACTTGGCTTTAGCCTTCCCCTTCCTTCTTTGCCCAACAAGAGCAAGGTTCTCCACATCTCAACCTTTGTACTGTTTGGGAGAAATCTGTGGAAATTTCTGAATCTTTAGACTTTATGCAGAAATTATTTACTGTTAATTTGGTTATGCTCCTCCTACTTAGACAAGTTATTAACTGAATAAATTCAAGTTCAAATCGAAGCAAAACACATAACAAATCTCCATCGATCCAGATCTAGAGCAAGTTCATGCACACATAGACAAAGTGACACAGTTATTTCTGGACAAATAGAACTCGGAAAAACCCAATGCAGGAAAACCGGTCTCTGGCTGCTGGAGGGTTTTATTATTAAGAATTTTCTTAATACAACAAGCCCGCTTTCCAGATCTGGAAAACCCGACAAAGAAATATTAGATCTACAACTCATCGGCTGATCTAGGGCCAAAATAATGACTAATCCACACCCTCAAACGGGATTTACAGAACTCAGTCAATATTAGGGCCTAGAAACCCTAACGCTGCCCCTAAAAGCCTTTGCGTCAGTCTCTGAAGCCCCTCTAACCCTTAGCGCTGTTCCGGAAAGGTCTGCGTTACCCCAGACTGGGTGACGCAGGCCCTACACTGCCCCTTAGGGTCTCTGCGTAACCCCTGTGAGCTTCCTGCTGAAAAATCACGTTGTGCTTGGAGGGACTACACTATCCTTACTGCTGCAGCTTCCCTTCTTCTCTGCGCTGTCCTTGAGCTGATCTCTACCTCGTGTATTCTAGACCCTAGGATCAGATCATCCCTTTGCCCTAAATTCCCCTCTCTAAAGCTGAAACACTTCTGAGTATTCTTAGCAAACCTTGCCCTAGAATCTTGGGTTAGCTTCAGCGCTTTGCCTCTATGTGTCCTTACAAATGACTCCAAGTCTTTCCTTTATACTTTTCTCGTTGGAAAACCAACGGCCAAGATCAGATCTTGAATCAATGACTAAGATTAAAAGAAAGCTTGATCTGTGTGACTTAAGACAATTTCATCACATGTTTAATTAAATTCGCTTTAATTATTTAAGTTCCCTAAGTTTTAACTTAGGAAATACATTAAAATAATTAATTAATTTAATATCTCCTAAACCAGATGAAACTCCCCAAATCAATTTCTGGGTCTTGTAGATCAAGTGTACTCTAGTCCCTCCACAAAATTTGGGAGCTAGAGCACAACTGATGCTACCCAAATACACAAAATCTCAACAAAATCATCATACAATCTGGCCCAATCAGCAAGCTTATCTCTGGCCTGGCTTGCCAAAATAAGCAAATACTAGAACCTGATTCAGCACAACATGACTCATCAAAGTTTGTAACTGGTTTGTTCACCATTGGTTCTCATAGTATTTCATAAAGTTCTTGCAGAGGAAAACATGTGATTGATTTCAACTGCTTATGTTATAACTGTTCTGTTTGGTCAACTTTTACAAATTAAAAAAACTGGTTTGTTCACCATTGGTTCTCATAGTATCTCATAAAGTTCTTGCAGACGAAAACATATGATTGATTTCAACTACTCATGTTATAACTGTTCTGTTTGGTCAACTTTTACAAATTAAAAGCAAGCACATCCCATAATTGACATATGATTGATTTCAACTACTTATGTTATAACTGTTACTGTTTGGTCAACTTTTACAAATTAAAAGCAAGCACATCCCATAATTGACGTCTAACAGCTTTTTCTTAAGCTTCTCAAATTCCTGTTCTTCTATTAGTTATTTTTTACAGTGCATATAACTCATGACAATCCAGGTGATGTTATAAAGCCAATATACAACATTGGGCAACATGCCTAACCAGTAAAATGTAGAATTCAATAGACAATCTAGAGTTATTTTACAAATGGGATCAACATTCATGTTAACTTTCAGAAATATTCTTAAAGATATCATATTCCTGACATCAGGTTGACACAAATGTTGGTCGGATATGTGTACGGCTTGGATGGGTACCACTTCAGCCACTACCTGAATCTGTTCAGTTGCATCTTCTAGAATTGTAAGTCAGCTTACATGAGTATTTGTCAATGCACTCATTATTGAATTCTGGCTTTTCTTTTTATCATTATAAATCATACAAGTCTTTACGACTAATACTTGTTTCCTTTCATGGAAGGTACCCTGTTTTGGAATCTATCCAGAAGTACTTGTGGCCTCGGTTGTGTAAACTTGATCAACGCACTCTGTAATTTCTGATGCCTTTAAGTTAATTATTTCCGTAGACAAACTTCCCACACACACACACACACACAAATAAAAATAAAGGAAAGAAAAAAGAAAGGTAGGTATTTTTGACATAATCCACAACAAAGCAAGGACATCATCCTCTGCAATATCTCAGGCATGTTTAAGTAATATGGAAATAATAAAAGGATAAACCACCATCCAACAGGCTATACACATAAAGAAACAAATAGCAATATCATATTTGTTTGTTTGATCATATACCTCTGTTTTTAAAACCACAAAACTTGTGAAAGGAAGATACATATTGCCATATATATAGTGTTCCTTGTTTATGATTATGCATCATTTATTATCCCAGTGAAGCAATAATGGGTTGCTGGAACTGTACACAGCTGGTAAAAGTGTTCTGCTTTACTTTTCTGTAGAGCATTTCCAACAAGGCTATTACAATCAATTTATATGTGAGTGTTTGTAAACTTGATCATGCATCAAGGTTGGAATGACAGTACATATGTAGAAGTAGCTGCATGTTTTATCAGAAGTGTGCTATATCTCTTCTGCTACTTGTCATATCTGCACCTACATCTACAAGTGTTCTTATTTGCTTAATGTCATGTGGGCAGATACGAGCTTCACTATCAGATGATTACATTCGGAAAGGTAATTAGCCACTCCATACATGGACATTATTTGTTGTGTTCTTTCCTGGGGACAAAACAATGGCACATTTTATTGTTGTTTGCCTATATACATAATCTCTATGTTGCATACTAATAACTACTGGCAGGGAGATCAATTTCTTTCCTGATTACTGAAATCATCTTTCTTATTAAAATATATCTATCCAAAATCTGATTTAAGTAATGGTAAATTTAGAACACAGCTCCATACTAGCAAAATTACAATGCTCTGGCAATCACTACTCTCATATTAAAATCTATTGAGAGAGTTGGGCAGTCCAACAGTTTATTGTGCCCTTAGATCCAAGTTTATGATGATAATAATCTGGAAGGAAACATGTAATGCCCTTGACATTGCTAACATTTAAATAACAAAACATATAATGCCCTTGACATTGCTAACATTTAAATAACAAAACATATAATGCCCTTGACATTGCTAACATTTAAATAACAAAGTCCACACAACTAATCATGCATTGACTTCAAGCACAGGATCTTCCATGAAACCCTCTCACTAGCAGCTGGCCTCTAATCACTCTACGAAGTTACAAGAAACGTGTTCTGTAGCCAAAAGTAATTCCATGACATCTACTACTGAGACCAGAAAGAAACCTTATTTGTGATTTTCATCCATTTCATGAATCTTACTAGGAACGGGTGAACAGCTAACTACTTTGAACTTAACAACCGGGAATCAAAGTAATTTTTGAATAAAATGATTAAACTAGTTTCCCTGTTTATACAAAGAACATGATCGACTTCAGGCATTTCACAGCCTGCTGATAGGAAATATTGAATCACCTTTTTTTCCTACTTTAGCTAGCATTCTATAACAATTTAACATAGCACATGGAAACATGGCTCACAATTCTCCAGCAAAAGAGATCATTCACCCATAAAATTGCTTACAGACAAACCAAACATGCACAAAAGTATAACTTCCAATTTGAGTATTGTCTTTAGAGAGGAAATCTTTAAAAAAGCCCCTGGAAATATTTATAAAATATGTCCCGGATGTTTCCATAATTAGGGACCTGGGAAAGCTTTACGATATAAATGTCATTAAAGTATCAAAGCAGCAACAGATCAAAGAATGAACATACCTTTCATTCACATCGTGCATCTCCCTAAGCCTTTCAAATTCATACTTGTTTGATGCATCGGTGAACATTTCAACCTCTGTGCCTGTTCACGTCAAAATATCTACTAGTTGAAGTTGAGACTTGCAAGAGATCTATACAATCTCCTAGTTCCACAACTATTCTTTGATGTGATAATAATCAATGTCAATGTGCTTGATCGAGCCTTGAAACACATGATTCATTGGGAGTTAAATACCACTAATTACCATGAAATACTATGCCATGAGTTTTGTTACCGCCCTGAATGAAGTGCAACCCTAGGGGCACAAAGGAGGCTTGTCCATTGTCACCACAACCCCTTTCCCATTATGCCAATTCTTTTCCAGTGCAATGGGGGTGTCACTGATGCGATTAGCGGGGATGCAAACATCAATGCAACCTGCTATGATGGGAACACACAGGGTAAGGGACCACTGTACACTTAAGCCGGAACCTCCACTCTTTAGGCCCAACCTACCCTTGAAAATCCGAAGGAGGATTCCCGTAGCTTGGATGTGATCCAAGAGATGAACTGCTCAAGGATCCCGCCCTCATTCTATAGCTGCTCTACAGATCCATGTCACCCCACTTTCGTGGTTCATTAGCGCTCATTGCTGCATCATCTTTTGACCCATCATCCGCCACAATAGCCCTGGAAGAAGAAGCTTCCTTGTCATTTTTCTTCTGAGGAAAATTGCTGGCAAAATGTCCTAGTCCACTATACTAGAAGCACTTGATCTTTGATAGATCCTTCTTTTTCTTTCCCTGTTGCCTCTTTGACGCCAAGGCTACATCTTCTTCATCTTCCTTCTTCACCTTACTCGATCCTATGCTATACTACTTCTTGGTGATTCTGCAGAGTTCTTCTTGACACATGATTGCCCAAAAGTTGTCCCAGTGTGGGAGGTCTGCTCTTCCGAAGAGACTTTGGACAAAGGTTTCCCACTCATCTGTGACTGCATTGAGAGCAGTCCTGACCATCACATTATCCTCCACTTTTTCACCCTTGGCACTCAATTGGTCTCTGATCGATAGTAATCTGAAGAGAAAATGTTCCACGTCTTCCCCCTTGGTCATAATGAATGATCGCATCTGAGTCTCTAGAAGCATATTCCTTTGAACGAATTTTCCCTCATATAGGGATGTTAAGGCCTTCCACATTTCATTAGCTGTTTTTTTCTTAACTGTATATGGGACAATATGGTTCTTAGCTCCGTCCATTATTAGCCGCTTGGCATGTCCCGCAGCTTCATTATGCTACCTCAGGAGATCTGCATCGGTCGACGTGGCTAGAACTTGTTCTGCATGGTCTCTTAGATGATATGCCTCTAGGAAAAGTTGGATAGGCCATCATCTAAGGGTTGAGAGTAGTAAGAAGTTGATCTCCTCCCACTCTTTATCACTCGTGCTTAGGCTAAAATTATGAAAACTTCAGAAATTTAACCCCACTAGCACCTTCTGAAGATCTGTAGCTATGTTTTAGGCACTTTTTGATCTGACAGCTGCAGCTCTGCGTCACCCTGGCTGGCTTCAGACAATCCAGCGCTGTCTCTATGCTGCCTCTGCGTAGTAAGTGCGTGGGCCTGCTGGGAGACAACGTAAGACTGCGTCACCCTGCCCTCTGCGTAACTCTACTTCTCTGAAAACTGCTTTGTCCCTTCAGATCTGCCCTTCCGCTACTGCTGTTGCACTTCCTGCTGTCCGCAACAAGATCCTTCAGTGTTCTGTTGGTGCCCCTCCTAAATCTGCAATTGCTATGATACCATGTGAAAATTTCTGAATGTTACTTATGCAGAAATCTACTGTTAGATCTGGTTATGCTTCTCCTACTTAATAAAGTTATTACTGAAAATTTCAGATTAATATCGAAGCGAAACACATAACAGACTTTTACCAATTCAAATCTAGAAAAAGTACATGCACACATAGACAAAGTGATAGTGATTTTCTGGACAAATAGTCCCCAAAAAAACCCAATGCAGGAAAACCGGTTTGCTGGCTGCTGGAGGGTTTTATTATCAAGAGTTTTCTGAATACAGTAAATTTGGGTTCGAGATTTGGAAAACTTGATAGAGAAAATATAGATCTACAACTCACAGGCAGTTTTGAAGCCAAAATATTGATTGATCCACACCCTCAAAAAGGGTTTAAACCACTCAGCCAAAATAAGGCCCTAGAAACCCCAACATTGCCCCTGAAGCCCCTGCATCAGCGTCTATAGCCTTTGCGTCCCTCAAAGCAAGCCTGGAAAGGGTTGCGTAACCCCAGACTGGGTGACGCTGCCCCTAAGGGCCTCTCCGTAACCTATCAGGGTTTCCAGCTGCCTTACGCTGCTCTGGGAGCAATTGCGCAACACCTGCGCAGTTGTTGCCCTCTCTGGTGCTACACAGCTGTTGCCCTCTCTGGTGCTGATGCTCCTGCTTCTCTACGTTTCCTTTATGAAGTTGCTCTCTGTCTCTTGTTGATTCTAGACACTGGAATCAGACCATCCCCTTCGTCTAAACTCCCCCCTCTGCACCTGAAACACTTGTGAGAATTCTTAGCAAAACCTACCCTAGAATCTCAACTTAGCTTCAATGCTTTGCCTCTTTGTGTCTTTACAAATGACCCCCAAGGCTTGCCTTTATATTTTTCTCGTTGGGAAACCAACGACCATAATTAGATCTTGAATCAATGACTAAGATTAAAGAAAGTTTCATCCGTGTGACTTAAGACATTTTCATCACATTTTTAATTTAATTAACTTTAATTATTTAATTTTCCTAAGTTTAGACTTAGCACATACATTAAAATAATTAATTAATTAAATATCTCCCAAACCAGATGAAATTTCCCAAATCCCTTTCTGGGTCTTGTATATCAGGTGTACTCTACTCCCTCCACAAATTTTGGGAGCTAGAGCACATTCGATCCTACCCCCTATGCACAAAATCTCAACACCAACTTGACGTGAGAGAGCACCAACTTACAATTTTGGATCCAAAAACTCAATTTTCAAATTTTCTCTTTTAGATCCGACATGAAGAACATGTCTTGACTCTTACCATAGATCTTTAAAGGACTAAATAATCAAAATAACATTAATAACATGTCTTACAAAATCTTTATACATTACGAGAGCTAAAATACAAATTATGAAGATCAACCATAGCTACAAAATTTCAACATCGATATAGCTAGAAAAATTCAATATTGATGTGTCTCCAATGCTACCCATCGACTTCCCTTTATAATCTATCATTAACAGATGAATAGCCAAGATTAGAAGTTAACTTGATCCAATCAATGGTTAATATCAACTTAAGAACTTTCTTGAAGCTTCTAAAGGTAAATTGATCTTATCACAACTAATATCAATTAATTAACCACTATAAATAAGATTTGACTTTGGAAATATTTAAAAATCATTAATTGAATTAATTAAGACATTTTCCCGAGGTGGAACTTAGGAAAAAATTACATTGGCTTGGAGATAATTAATTCCTTTGTGTTCCTAGCCTTAATGACACTTCTCAAGAATATAACATTTGTCCAAGCTACAATATTTAATACATTCATTAAAAGACTTAAATGACGACCTGCAAGATATTTGTTTTTTGAGAGTGAGGAAACTGATTTCAGCTTTGACTATAAAATATCCAAAAGTTGTTGATTATTTAACACATTCATTAAAGGACTTAACTGATGACCTGCAAGATATTTGTTTTTTAGAGTGAGGAAACTTATTTCAGCGTTGATTATAAAATATCGATATGTTGTTGATGCTGTTGGAAACACTGAGAGGGGGGTGAATCAATATTTCTTTTCAATTGTTATTTTTACCAATTAGATCACTTATATTTAGAACACAAGATGAACAATAAGAATAAATAATTTTATTAATTTCTTTTTTACAATAAATCAATTACAATATATGTAGGGCTCCAACCCTAGATGAAGACACCAATCTTCAATCTCCCAGGCTCCAATCTGTATTTTCCAAGCACTGACTTGGACTTCCAAGGCTCCAACCTTGTCAATTCTGAGGCACCAACCTCAAGGTCTCCAACCCTATATCTGGTACAGGCTCCAACCTAGTCTCTTGAGGACTCCTATCCTCTAGGGCTCCAACCCTATCTTCCAAAGGCAACAACCTTGTCAATTCTGAGGCACCAACCTTAAGGGCTCCAACCCTTATCTTCCAAAGCACCAACCTTGTCAATTCTGAGGCAACAACCTCAAGGGCTCCAACCCTTATCTTCCAAGGCACCAACCTTGTCTCTATGAAGCTCCAACCTCCTGCTTCATTTCGTCAATATATATTTGGTTATACTTACGGCTCCCAATGTCTTCTTCAACAAGCCTTGACAATCTTCAACTTACTCTTCACTATAATCTACACATCACATCATCAATGACAACCTTTTCTTCTTGAAAGGTATCACCACTGCTCTTCATCGTACCCAAACAAGGATCTCCAAGGTTACTTCATGATGACATCATCGATGTATCATGATCTCCAAGGGTGCCTTCAAGGTGTCTTCAATTGGTGGCCCAAGTTTTGCACCTTCTCTAAACTTCTTCAAGGACTCCTTTAAGAACTTCTCAAGGGAGTTCTTAAATATGTGCTTCAAGATGTCTTCAAGAATATCTCAAGACAACTCCATATCTGCTTCAAGATGTATATCAATTCCACCAAGAAATCTACACCAAACTATGCCTAATATGTTGTGAAACCAGCTCCAAAAAGAGAAGGAAAGAGATATCAACGCGTTAGAAATAAGCCACTTCGAGGGGGCAACCTCCAATACATTGCATGAATGAACAATTCTTGGATGATTCAAATTACAAAACCTTCTTTCTATATATAGGAGTCCATGGGGTCACAATGTAATCCTAGCCGACCTAACAATAATAATTTAAGGGCACAATAATAACAATATGGGGGTTACAAGGGTACAATAATAACAATAAGGGGGTTACACTAACAAAAATAAGGGACTATACTAGTAATATAGGCACCTAACATGCCCCTCTCCTTCAAAAAAGTGTTGTCCTCAACGCTTGAGTAGCTCTGGGTGCTTCTGTATAAATTTCTCATCCTCCCATGTAGAATCTTCAGTGGGTAAGTTCTTCCACTTGATGAAATACTCTGAAATTGATCGATTCTGTAGTTGTCGAGTTCTTGTTTCCGTGACCGCTTCATGTTCCAATATGATTTTTCCTTCCTCATCAAGTTCTGGCAATATTGTTTGAACTGGAAGATTTTCACCTATAACCTTCTTTAAGCATGAAACATGGAAAATTGGATGCACTCGTGAAGAAGCAGGAAGCTCCAATTTGTATGCCATAGTACCAATCTTTTGCAACACCTTATAAGGACCATAGTACTTTGGTGATAATTTATTATCCTTCTTAGCTTGCTTGAGGGACATTTGTTTGTATGGTTGTAGCCGTAAAAATACCCAATCTTCTACATCAAAACTTCTCTCGCTGCGATGTTGATCTGCCTGTTGTTTCATTCGATTTTGTGCCAAATTCAGGTTATCCTTTAAGAGTTGGAGAACTTCTTGTTGATGCTCGATGTGATCTTCCACTGCTTGAACCCTTGAATTTTCTCTTAAAGATGATGTGATGGATGGTGGATGATATCCATAAAGTGCCATAAATGGGGTCATTTTTGCTGCAGTATGGAAGGAAGTGTTATACCACCATTCAGCAAGAGGTAACCACTTGACACATTGTGTTTGTTTATCAGATACAAAACAACGAAGATATCCTTCCAAACATTTATTTACTATCTCAGTTTGACCATCAGATTGAGGATGATAAGATGAGCTATGAGCTAATTGAGTACCCAAACAAGAAAATAACTCCGTCCAAAAATTTCCAGTAAAAATGGGATCTCTGTCGCTCACAACAACCCTTGGGTTTCCATGTAGCTTTTGAATTGTGTCCATAAATGTAGTAGCAACTGTACTTGCTTTAAATGGATGAGATAATGCACAAAAGTGTGCATACTTGGTAAGTCTATCAATTACCACCATGATGACACTCTTTCCTTCGGACTTAAGTAAACCTCTGATAAAATCCATTGAAATCTTCTCCCAACGTTGACTTGGAATGGATAAAGGTTGTAGAAGACTCGGGATCTTAATCATCTCAACTTTATTATGCTGGCAAACCAAACATTCCGCCACAAACTTTTGAATATCAGATTTAAGGCCATCCCAAAAAAATTCTTTCTTCACCCTGTGGTAGGTTTTTAAAAATCCTGAGTGTCCTCCTAAAGAAAAAGTGTGCAATTCCAAAAGAATCTTTTGTTTTAGTTGGGAATTCTTACAAAGATATAAGCGATCTTTGTACCATAAGGAATCATTTTTCCAACTAATTGTATCAGATGCACTAGGATCTTGCTGCAACTTTTGAATGAGTGTCCACACGTCTTCGTCCTTCTTCCATTCATCTCTTGCTTCGGTTATCCAATCTGGTTGGATAATAGAAATGGCACAAAGCAATGCTTCCACCTCTTCATTCTTTCTTGAGAGTGCATCTGCAACAACATTTAGCTTCCCTTTTTGTAGATTATTTCAAAGTCATAACCCAACATCTTTGTGACCCATTTTTGCTGCTCTTCTGAAGATAGTCTTTGTTCCAAAAAGTGTTTAAGACTATCATGATCATTTTTTACCTTGAACTGTCTTCCCATTAGGTAAGTTCGCCATTTCTTTAGTGCATGCAGTATTGCTAACATTTCCTTCTCATAAATAGGTTTCTGTAAATACTTTCCTTTGATTGGACGACTTTCAAAAGAAATGGGTCTTCCTTCTTGCATTAAAACAACACTAATTCCGAAGTCTCGCGTAATTCAAGACCAGTGCTAGGCACATTGCCTCTTTAAGATGTTCAAATGCCTTAGTTGCTTCAGGAGTCCATGAAAATGCATCTTTCTTCAATATTGTTGTTAGAGGTGCTGCTATTCTCCCATAATTCTTAACAAACTTGCGATAATACCCTATTAACCCGAGAAATCCTCGCAACTGCTTTATGGTTGTGGGGACTTTCCATTCCTCAATGGCTTTAATTTTGTTAGGGTCTACTTTAACACCCTCGTGAGATACAATATGACCCAGATATTCCACCTCTTGTACTCCAAAGAAACATTTGGATTTTTTTGCATATAATCGTTTCTCCTGCAATAGTTTGAGCACCCTATCAACATGTTCAACATGATCCTTCCAAGACCTGCTGTAGATTAGTATATCATCAAAAAATACTAGCACAAATTTTCTAAGGAAGGGTTTGAAAATGGAATTCATCAACCCTTGAAATGTAGAAGGTGCATTGGTAAGGCCAAAAGCATGACCAAAAATTCATAATGACCCTCATGAGTTTGAAATGTTGTTTTTGGAATATATTCAGTCTTCATTCTAATTTGATGATATCCTGAACGAAGATCCAACTTGGTAAAATAAATTGCTCCATGTAATTCATCCAATAATTCATCAATCACAGAAATGGGAAATTTGTCTTTAATGGTGAGCTTATTGAGCTCCCTATAATCTGGACACATTCGCCATGATCCATCCTTCTTGTGTACCAATACTACAGGAGCAGAGAAAGAACTTCGACTAGGTTGAATTATACCTGCCTCTAACATTTCTGCAATCATACGTGCAATTTCGCTCTTTTGGACGTAAGGATATCTATAAGGCCTGATGTTTGGAGGAACACTTCCCGGAATCAAATGAATAGCATGATCATGATCACGAATAGGTGGGAGTCCTTTGGGAGTTTCAAACACCTTGGAATGATTGTCCAAGACTTGTTGGAGATCTGCAGAAATAGATGATTTTGATGTTGGAACTTCTAGTGAGCATAATTGTGCACTTACGCCTCGCTGTTCTTTCTTTAGAAGCTTTGTCATGACATTAGAGCTTATTATCCTTCCTGGCTTCCCTGCAATACCCCGTAATTCGACTTCCTTTCCTTCTGAAAAAAATTTCAAGAAAAGTTCTTGAAAATTAAAAGTTACCGTCCCCAAAGATTGTAACCATTGTACTCCTAGTACAACATCAGCACCTCCCATAGGAATGGAAAGCATTGGACTAGTCAATACATATTCCCCGATGGTTAGCTTGATATTATGGCATTTCCCAGAGCAATTTATAGTTCCTCCATTTGCAACCATCACTTGACATTCTGGTGCTGGGTATAGGAAACAATTTAATTCCTTGGCTACCTTACAATGAATAAAATTATGGGTGCTACCTGAATCAATCAACACTATTACCTTTTTTTTCTTGATATGTCCTTCTATCTTGAGAGTTTGAGGAGTGGTAATTCCTGCCAGTGCATTACACGATATGGTCGGATTCATTTCTTCCTCTTCTAGGGCTGGTTCCTGGTGTATATCCTCTTCTTGTTTATTTTCTTCTTCCTCTTCACAATCTATGTAAAATAATTTCTTCTCAGCACACTTATGACCTTTAGTGTATTTGCTATCACAACTGTAGCAAAGCCCTTTTGCTCTTTTTCTTCCAATTGTTGTGGTGTCAACCTTGTAGGTTGTGGAAATCTAGGCGTAGCAACACTTCCTTCTTTATAGAATTGAGTGGTAGGCTTCCTTGTCGCCATAATTTTACATTCAACTTTTCTTGCCAACCTGAATGCCTTCTCCAATGAATCAGGTTCCACAACGCGAACTTCATGTTGGATGTTATCCTTTAAAGTGCCTATGAAGAGATCAATCCTGTGTTCCTCTGGAATATCAGTTACCCTTATATTCAATTTTTGGAAGTCCTCAATGTGCTGCCCCACTAAACCCTTTGTTTGAGATTTATCAATTGGCTAAAGAAGGTGTTGCTCTTTGTATCCTCATAATGTGCTATCATTTCCTCCGTAAAAATTGACCAAGTGACAATTTTTTTTACGAGAGCAAAGCCATCGATACCATACAAATGTATTTTGTTCTAAATGCAAAGTTGCAATGCGTACCTTTTGTGTGTTTTGCACATTATGGAGATCAAAATATTGCTCTATCTGTAGTATCCATGTTACAGGATCCTTTCCATCAAACTTCCTCATATCCATTTTTGGAATATGGTGGTTCTTCCCGCCAACATTAGAGTTTGTGAAATCACGATTAACATTTATTTTGTTCTCATCATGAGTTTCCTCTACTATCTTTTCACCATTAGGAAACATTTCTTGTATCAACTTTGTCAAACCTTCCATGTCTGCTTTTAATCATTCTTCATGTTTTCCATTTTCTCATCGATCTTAGCTTCCATGTCATCCATCTTAGATTCCATGCCAGCTTCCATGCCATCCATCTTAGATTCCACGCCTCTCTTCAAACCATCCATCCTAAGATTCCACGCCTTTCTTCAAACCATCCATGTCATTTTTTTGTTGCTCCTTGCGAGAGTGAAATTTGTTGCACTTGCTCTTGTAATTTTTATATGTCATGTTGCCATTCTTCGTCTTCATGAGTCATAGTAGAGCTTTCTAAGGGCTTAATGGGTGTTGAATTATTTTTAGGGGCCATTTTAGAATCCAATACTGATATCTATTCTACAATATGCCTTTGGAATCAATTCAACTTGATTCTTCAAAAAGGACTTATGCAATTCGGAAAAAAAATACACACCTTTTACTTGCTTTTGAGGAGCTCGATATTGAAATTGGATTATCTCTATAATTGCGTATCCTCAATATCTGAAATTAAGCCCTGTAGTAGCCCTCTAAAGCTTCTTTCAAATGCCACAGGTCTGATCTAATTTGGATTCTTCAAGGCAAAGTTATGTCCAATCTCCCACAGTGACCGAATTTTGGACTGGTTCAGTGGAGGGAACTTCTACGACTTGCCACGTGTCACTGTTTCCTCTTTTGGCTCTGAAATTGATAGACCGAAAACTACAGTCCATTTGCTGGCCACTTTTACAAGATTCCAATCCAATGCTCAGAGAGAGAGCTATGAAGATTTTCCCACGATCCCCTCTTTCACGATGAAATCTAAGCCTCAAAAAGCTTTAACTTCCGCGCATCATATCTCCGAAATATTGCAAACTAAGAATATCTCAATTTTACACGAAGAGGTTTAGATTCATGCTTCGCACTCTAAAATTTTCAGCTTCGAACCTTCAGAGAAAAAAGTCATTACGAAATACCATGATGACTTGCTTAGGTTAAATTCAAAAGCCCAGTAAAAGACCTAAATTGCACAGATCATATTCCAAAATATTGCGAATCAAGCTTCTAATTTTTGCTAATGATGTTCCTCAGGTTTTGGCTTCGTACCTAAAAAATTTCATATTCTGAACCCTCGTAGAAAAAAAGTTATAGCAAAAATTCCACAATGACCTGTTTGGAGCAGCGAAACCCTAGAATCTCAAAGCTTTGATACCAAATGTTGTGAAACCAGCTCCAAAAAGAGAAGAAAAGAGATATCAACGCCTTAGAAATAAGCCACTTCAAGGGGGAAACCTCCAATACATTATATGAATGAACAATTCTTGGATGATTCAAATTACAAAAGCTCCTTTCTATATATAGGATTCCATGGGGCCACAATGTGATCCTAGTGGGGCCACAATGTAATCTTAGCCGACCTAACAATAATAATTTAAGGGCACAATAATAACAATATGGGGGTTACAAGGGTACAATAATAATAATAAGTGTTATACTAACAAATAACAAGGGACTATACTAGTAATATAGGGATTCCAACATAATATAACGCTTCTCAATGTCACATCAATCTTCTAAATGAGAACTACTCCTTTAGGCCTTCAAGATATTCTTCAAGATGTGATGTTAACAATTCTTCACAATTTCCTCAAGGTGCTGGACTGTTTCTGAATGTTGTCCTTGTAGTTGTCTCCTCCTTTACTTGTTTAGCATAATCATATAAAAGTCCAAGCCTTAAGCTTCCATTACAAGTTAATCTTCTTCAGTAATGATTTACTAACATGTCATATCTAAGTCACCAAAATTTATCAAGCCACTATCCTGTCTAAGCTGTAATTCGGTTCTTGAAGAGAGCAGCTGTCCATGCTACCACAGGTTTAGTCATAGGTCTGAATCTCTTATAGTTGACTTGTCTTAAAATAAAAACTCCCACAGAATTTTCTTGAGATCTGATCCTTCACAAAATGCTGTAGCTCAAAATCACTGCAATCCGGCTTATTCAACTGTGTTATTCGGGCTTTCACAATAGTCCACAACCTCCTTGTCTATCACAGGTCTGTCCTCAAATATAGATTTTCGCTGTTGTGATAATTGCTTACATGTCTGAGCTGCCGTGGTTAAGGCACCAAGTTTAGATGACTGTCCACTATTCCTCCACAGGCAGAGTACCTATACACCTGTCACAAATCCGAGCCTCACAAAAGGTGACTGTGTAAGGTTTGAAAGGGCAGAGATGCTAACCAATTTCGAGTTTCCAGGCTATGTAACCCGAGTTCCATATGTGTGCTTATCATAGATCAGGGCTTAAATCCGAGCTTCAATAGATTACAAATCCGCAAATCCATAGGTTCGAGCTACAAAAAAGACTGCAATCCTTATTCGAGCTTTTGTAATAAGCTAGGGGTCTAAGGGATAAGTCTTTTTCTGGAGGTCCGAAGTATGTAGTATAGTCCAAGGGTATAAGTATAAGTCTTCCACAAAATTTATAACAGTCCAAGCTCAACAAGTCAACTGAACCTCCACAGGGTGACTATCCACAACAAGGATGATAACCCAATATCCAAACAGAAATGTCTATGCTCTTCTCGGTCTTTATGTCTTGTTGTTCTGTCTATGATTCTTTCCCGAAAATTATGCTTAGAATGAGGAGTCCGAACTCCTTTTTATACTAGTTTTGAGACCTTTCAATGAACAAACACGCCTCTTGGCCATGAGCCTACACAAGTCGGCTTAGGTCGGCTCACTTGACAGAAATTTACCTTAAACTTGAAAAATCAATAACTTTCAAACCGCTTGGAGTTTCGAGCTGAGTAACAGCTTGTTGGAAAGGAAAAATTATGCTCTTCAAGATGGTGTAAGTTTCATTAAGGAATTTTGCCTCTGAGGTAGCAAACTATATTTTTTAATGTGACTGATTATTTATGAGTGCAGAAATGGAGGCAGGGAAGAATGCCTTTAAGTGTTGAGCCTCGTGGTTTGATTTCTTCGTTTCTTGTCTTCATAATCATGCCTTAGCCTTCTTCAACATAGGGTCACCATCATCATGTCTTTCATCAAGTGCAGTGATATGGTAGTCTTCCATTATGATCATCAAGATACATGATTGACACTTCATTTGTGTCTTGACATCTTAAACAAGAGTTGTAATCACTTGTAATCATCCTCTGGCATCTTCAAGAATATTTGCCATCCCGATCACTAACATCATCAATGAAAACCTAGATTAACAATCTCCCCCTTTGTCATTGATGGAAATATTCTTACCCTTTCAACATTCTCTCCCCCTTTGACATCAATGGCAAATAGGGTGCCCGAATACTCCCCCTGTCAAGCTGCTTCTTTTCTTCATGAATTGTAGTCCTTCATAGGTATGTTACTCTCGTTGTCATGGTGCTCTTAAATGAACTTTCTCCCCCTAAGCCTTTGCATATCTTTATGTAAATGGTCAATCGACTCCCCGTCCCTGCATAACCTCTGCTAGCACTTGTTTTTTCTTTCGACAAGAAAGATTGCATCCTTTTGATAAAGTGGAAGACATCTTCAGCAATGGTGCATTGGGCGAGTAACGAATCATGTTGTTCAATGGAAATGATCTTTCAAGATTGTCCATGCGTGATTCATCAACAGTTGGATAGTTTCAGCAAGGATAGTTAAGAATCACAAGCTCCCCCTAACAATATGCATGGTCTCCTTTTTGGCAGTCTCATCATCAAAACTTGAAATATCAAGGATGAATTCATCAAGTCAACAACATTTGTTGTTGGCTAAAGTGTTCAAGGGACTTCCAGATTCAACTTGCTTCCTTCTCCATATTTGTGTAACTTTTTTCTTTGGCATGGTTCTAGCTTGTGTAGAGGCCCAAGTCAAGTTACAATCACGTGCCATATGTCCAATGTTATGGCAATTGAAGCACTCTATCTTGTTCATGAATAACAAATCATGACTTCTTCTTGCAAAATTGCTTCTAGGAGATTGACGGGGACCATTATAATTGTCTTTGTGATATGCCCTACAATCTTTTGCCATGTGCCCAAAGTTTGTACAAGAATAACAATAACCAAAAAATATACTTTAGTACCAAGAAGATGGAGATTGCCTTGATGTTCTTCCAAAGTCATTATGCCTTGGGATCCTCTGATGATATCCATTACCTCTTGCATCCTTGACACCATCAACAAGTCTCCTTGGAGTAGAATTTCTTCTGTTGTTGTCTTGATTCTTCTCCTTGCCTTTGCTGGAACTGGGAGCATCAACATTTCTTTCTAGGTTCCTCACATCTTTGTTGTTTGAAGCATTATCATTCTCGCTTAAGGATTTACCTGCATAACCTAGACCTGATTTATCAAGGGGAGACCTTTGATGACTTAGAATGTCATCTAGGGTTTGAGAGCTTTTCAAGTTCTCTTATTCAGCAAGTCAACTTTCTTTTTAAGAAGGACAATTTCTCCTTTCAACTTTTCACAACCTTCATCTTTCATAAGTAGTTGCTTCTTCATTTCTTCCATCATTCTTGTTGCTTCATGTGCTTCGATTTTAAGGGAGATGACATTTGATTTCATTATGAAGACTTCTCCATTCTCCTTTGCTAGACTGCTCTCCATTTCTTCTTTTATTCTTGTAGCTTCACATGTTTCGGCCTTGAGAATAATGATGTTTGATCTTAGTTTCAAGATTTCTTCATCCTTTTCTTCTAGTTGGCATATCATGGTGTTTCTCTCTTTTTCTCCTTCATTAACTTGTCCTTCTATGAATGCCAAAGTTTCCATCACCTTCTTGGCTCCTTGCGCTTGTTTCCTTGATTCTTCTAGTTGAGATCTAAGAGAAGAGACCTCTTCCTTGTATTGACCAATCTCTGCTTCTAGATTGTTCAAACTCTTATGTCTTTGTTCAAGGTGGCTTGACAAAGTTTCTTCCCTTTTCTTTGCCTTATCCAATTGATTTTTCATAGATATGACTTCTTCATGATTATTCTTTCGTTTTGATGAAATTCCTCTTTAAGTTTGGTGAGCTCCTCATCTCTTTCTTGTACTTGAAGCTTGACAAAGTCAACTTCCTTCCTTGTCTTGTCTTGGTTACCATCTTGCGCTTTCTTCTTAAGTTCCTCATTTTCCTTTTTCAAACCGTTAATCTCTTCCATGGAAGCCATAAGTTTATAAAGGAGATCTTCTTCAAAGTCTTCATTGTTCTCTTCATCTTCTAGGTCTTCTTTAGCCTTGTTGCCATCTCTCTTATCTTCAACTTCCTTGATGGGTTTTGGATTTCCTTCTTGTTTTCCATCATCTTCTTGACTAGAGGTCATGGTCAATGCTCCTTTTGAGTGAAGATCATGAAGTTTGTCCCATATGCCTTTTGCTGACGAACATTTTTCCAAATTGGCCTTCATAGGATCAGGTAGCCCATTCAAGATTGCTTTCATTGCTCTTGTATTATACTCCTTGGATTCTCCTTCCAGCATGCTATCAATAATCACTGATTTCCAAACTTCAATTCCTTGAGTCTTCAAGAAATTCCTCATTCTTGCCACCCATATATCAAAGCTTCCATTGAACAATGGAGCCTTCGCAAATTGATTTACTTCAATTTCAATGGTTGAGGAAGACATGTCTTTAGGAGGATTGGAGACTTTCTTTCTTGGCTTTGCCATTTGTGTTCTAATGATCAGCCTTCAAGTTGTTAGGCTTTGAGTGAAGGTACTGGCTCTGATACCAATTGTTGGAAAAACTGAGAGGGGGGTGAATCAGTGTTTCTTTTCAATTGTTATTTTTACCAGTTAGATCACTTATATTGAGAACACAAGATGAACAATAAGAATAAATGCTTTTATTAATTTCTTTTTTACAATAAATCAAGTACAATATATGTAGGGCTCCAAACCTAGATGAAGACACCAATCTTCAATCTCCCAGGCTCCAACCTGTATTTGCCAAGCACCGACTTGGACTTCCAAGGCTCCAACTTTGTCAATTCTAAGGCACCAACCCTATATCTGGTACAAGCTCCAACCTGGTCTCTTGAGGACTCAAATCCTCTAGGGCTCCAACCCTATCTTCCAAAGGCACCAACCTTGTCAATTCTGAGGCACCAACCTCAAGGGCTCCAACCCTTATCTTCCAAGGCACCAACCTTGTCAATTCTGAGGCACCAACCTCAAGGGCTCCAACTCTTATCTTCCAAGACACCAACCTTGTCTCTATGAGGCTCCAACCTTCTGCTTCATTTCGTTAATATATATTTGGTTATACTTACGGCTCCCTTTGTCTTCTTCAATGAGCCCTGACAATCTTCAGCTTACTCTTCATTGTAATCTACACATCACATCATCAATGACAACCTTTTCTTCTTGGAAGGTATCACCACTTCTCTTCATCGTACCCAAACAAGGATCTCCAAGGTTACTTCATGATGACATCAGCGATGTATCATGATCTCTAGGGGTGCCTTCAAGGTGTCTTCAATAGGTGGCCCAAGTTTTGCACCTGCTCTAAACTTCTTCAAGGACTTCTTCAAGAACTTCTCGAGGGAGTCTTCACTTTACTTGGCCAACAAGGTATTTCTTCTCAAGTTCTTAAATATGTGCTTCAAGATGTCTTCAAGAATATCTCAAGACAACTCCATATCTCCTTCAAGATGTATATCAATTCCAACAAGAAATCTGCACCAAACTATGCCTAATATACTGCTCTCAATGTCACATCAATCTTCTACATGAAAACTACTCCTTTAGGCCTTCAAAATATTCTTCAAGATGTGATGTTAACAATTCTTCACAATTTCCTCAATGTGCTGGACTGTTTCTGAATGTTGTCCTTGTAGTTGTCTCCTCCTTTACTTGTTTAGCATAATTATATAAAAGTCCAAGCCTTAAGCTTCCATTACAAGTTAATCTTCTTCACAAATGATTTACTAACCTGTCATATCTGAGTCACCAAAATTTATCAAGCCACTATCCTGTCTGAGCTGTAATTCAGTGCTTGAAGAGAGCAGCTGTCCATGCTACCACAGGTTTAGTCACAGGTCCGAATCTCTTATAGTTGACTTGTCTTAAAATAAAAACTCCCACAGAATTTTCTTGAGATCTGATCCTTCACAAAATGCTGTAGCTCAAAATCACTGCAATCTGGCTTACTAAACTGTGTTATCTGGGCTTTCACAATAGTCCACAACCTCCTTGTCTATCACAGGTCTGTCCTCAAATATAGATTTTAGCTGCTGTGATAATTGTTTACATGTCTGAGCTGCCGTCGTTAAGGCACCAAGTTTAGATGACTGTCCACTGTTCCTCCACAGGCAGACTATCTATACACCTGTCACAAATCCAAGCCTCACAAAAGGTGACTGTGTAAGGTTTCGAGGTTATTACAACAGAGATGCTAACCAATTTCGAGTTTCCAGGCTATGTAACCTGAGTTCCACAGGTGTGCTTACCATAGATCAGGGCTTAAGTCCAAGCTTCAGTACATTACAGATCCGCAAATCCACAGGTTCGAGCTACAAACAAGACTGCAATCCTTATCCGAGCTTCTGTAATGAGCTACAGGTCCGAGGGATAAGTCTTTTTCTGGAGGTCCGAAGTATGTAGTATAGTCCAAGGGTATAAGTATAAGTCTTCCACAAAATTTATAACAGTCCGAGCTCAACAAGTCAACTGAACCTCCACAGGGTGACTGTCCACAGCATGGATGATAACCCAATTTCCAAACAGAAATGTCTATGCTCTCCTCAGTCTTTATGTCTTACTGTTCTGTCTGTGATTCTTTACCGAAAATTGTGCTTAGAATGAGGAGTCGGAAATCTTTTTTATACTAGTTTTGAGACCTTTCAATGAACAAACATGCCTCTTGGCCATGACCCTACACAAGTCGGCTTAGGTCGGCTCACTTGACAGAAATTTACCTTAAACTTGAAAAATCAATAACTTTCAAACCGCTTGGAGTTTTGGGCTGAGTAATAGCTCGTTGGAAAGGCAAAATTATGCTCTTCAAGATGGTGTAGGTTTCATTAAGGAATTTTGCCTCTAAGGTAGCAAAATATATTTTTTAATGTGACTGATTATTTATGAGTGCAGAAATGGAGGCAGGGAAGAATGCCTTTAAGTGTAGAGCCTCATGGTTTGATTTCCTCACTTCTTGTCTTCATAATCATGCCTTAGCCTTCTTCAACATAGGGTCACCATCATCATGTCTTTCATCAATGCAGTGATATGGTAGTCTTCCATTATGATCATCAAGATACATGATTGACACTTCATTTGTGTCTTGACATCTTAAACAAGAGTTGTAATCACTAGTAATCATCCTCTGGCATCTTCAAGAATATTTGCCATCCTGGTCACTGACATCATCAATGACAACCTAGATTAACAGATGCCACGAATATTGTAAGGTCTTGTATATCAGGTGTACTCTAGTCCCTCCACAAATTTTGGGAGCTAGAGCACATCCGATACTACCCCCAATACACAAACTCTCAACACCAGCTTGACTTGAGAGAGCACCAACTTAACAATTTTGGATCCAAAAACTCAATTTTCAAATTTTCTCTTTTAAATCCGACATGAAGAACATGTCTTGACTCTTACCCTAGATCTTTAAAGGATTAAATAATCAAAATGACATTTATAACATGTCTTACAAAATCTTTATACATTACAAGAGCTAAAATACAAATTATGAAGACCGAACATAGCTACAAAATTTCAACACCGATATAGGCAGAAAAATTCAAAAAATTCAATACTGATGTGTCTCCAATGCTACCCATCGACTTCCCTCTATAATCTATCATTAACAGATGAATGGCCAAGTTTAGAAGTTAACTTGATCCAATTGATGGCTAATATCAACTTAACAACTTTCTTGAAGCTTCTGACGGTAAATCGATCTTATCTCAACTAATATCAATTAATTAACCACTATCAATAAGTTTTGACTTGGGAAATATTTAAAAATCATTAATTGACTTAATTAAGACATTTTCCTAAGGTGGAACTTAGGAAAAAATTACAATGTCTTGGAGATAATTAATTCCTTTGTGTTCCTAGAACATTTGTCCGAGCTACAATATTTAACACATTGATTAAAGGACTTAAGTGACGACCTGCAAGATATTTGTTTTTTTGAGAGTGAGGAAACTGATTTCAGCCTTGACTATAAAATATCCAGAAGTTGTTGATTATTTAACACATTCATTAAAGGACTTAAGTGATGACCTGCAAGATATTTGTTTTTTTGGGAGTGAGGAAACTGATTTCAGGCTTGACTATAAAATATCCAGAAGTTGTTAATGCCACGAATATTGTAATACACTCCAAAAGCTTTCAGAAATAAGCTCCACACACTCCCATGTGTTGTATATTTATAGTTAGTCTCTAGTAAAATTATTGATTGATGACTGCTATATCTTATGTTGACAAACTTGATTATTGCTATAATTTGTATTGTCAAGATTCTTAGATTTCATGTTCATCCTCAGGTCTTTTGTACAAAAAGTAGACCAAACTGCAATGCCTGTCCAATGCGATGTGATTGTAAGCACTTTGCAAGTGCTTTCACCAGGTTGGGACATCATACAAACTTGTACAATTAGCGCATCAATTTTCATTGAACATTATTAACTTATCCAACCTTCCATGGTTTCTAACTATTTGTCTTAATGCCACCTTTATCAGCGCAAGATTACTTCTGACTTCAACAAAGGAGTCATCTTCCGACACAAATCCATTGTTGACACTGCCTTATAAGGAAAACGAAAATGCACCAAGCACTCCACTACCTTTGCCAACTATACAGCAAGATGTGAACATAGAAAAGCCTGCTGAGGTGCTTCCTTTGCAGCTACTGGAATCGAACCCTCAGGATCATAAGTGTGAGCCAATCATCGAAGAACCAACAACACCAGAACCTGAGATTATAGAAAATACCAATACTATAGTTGAGGAATGCGCTTATACAGACCCTGATGAAATACCAGTTATAAAACTGAACTTTGATCAGCTAGCATTACACATACAGCGGGTATATGAAGATAATATGCAGGATCTAGAAGATACAAATTCAGGCGCAATTTCAAAGGCTTTAGTTACTTTATCTCCTGAGGCTGCTTCAATACCCATACCAAAGCTGAAGAATGTTAGTCGACTCCGAACTGAGCATCGAGTGTAAGTTTCCCTGTTACTTCTATCAAGGTATCCACACATGGTCTATAATATTTTCATGACATTGTTTGTGAGTCCTCTCAAAGCAGTTATTTTTTCATACTGTGCACAAACAGGAAAATTAACTATTTGAATGTGCATAAAAGTAAATAACAAGAACCAACATATGAACTAGGCTTTTATATTCGCCTTACAAACTGTTAGTGGCCTCACAGTCTTGCTAAATATGTTCTTCCACACTTGCAGATATGAGCTTCCAGATGATCACCCACTTTTGAGGAGGGTAGGTATTGCTTTGCCCATAATTTTTTATATATATTATTTTATCTGTGGAGTTTTCTCCTAATATCAGCAATGCATATTAAGAAAGTGTGCTATCTAACATATGAATAAATGACAGTTGGATGCTAGAGAGCCAGATGACCCATGCTCTTATCTTCTTGCTATTTGGACACCAGGTATGTGTTTCAATTAAACAGGTTCCTTTGTTTCCATTTTCTAGTGAAAACCAGCTTTTTATAAAGATGAACATTACTAGTTCTCTCTACAATTAAAATCCATTTACACCACTTAAGATATTGTGAAAAGCAGTGGGCTTTTCTTCAGGCCAAATCTTCCCAATACCTTCTGGAAGGAAAGCAACACAAAAGTTTAAAACAACCACACCATGGTATCGAATTTCTAGTTATCTTGTTCAAAGATTCCTTTAGGATGTCATGAGTTAGAACAATTTAACGAATCCTAATAGTGTCCACAAAAGACTTGAAAACATGGCAAACTATAATAGAAATGTCAGATTGTCTATGGCATCTCCACAAATATCTAGAATCAGAATATCGTGAAAAAGTAAATCCTCAAAATAATTGTCTCTACTTGAGTATGCAGATTTTCACAGCAGAAAATCATGTTGCTAATCGTTCATCTAGAATTACTGTTTAGAATGTAGGAAATATCCAACATTTCGGGTGGATGCTCCACCTATCATTAGGGACACAGCTTTTTGTGATTAGCAATTGTCTCTACTTTCGAGAATTGCAGCTTAGTTTCTAGTAAATTGTGTGGAAATCTCATTCCATTATCTTCAGTGGAATGGGAGATGCGCTGTGATAAAAAATTACATGATTAATGGACATGAAACGCTAAAAAAACCAGGAAATATGGCTTAACATATGGATATCTAACCCCAAATATGGTACGTGTGAGAAAGATCTCCTAGAAATGCTGCTTATTAGAGATAAAGGGCAACTTGTATAGGATAAAGAGGTACCGTATTTGAGCTGGGCAAATAGCAGGATGGTCACAGAGAACAAGGAGCATGAAGCTCTGCTGGTTGAGTAGAGTAGAGGGAGCCAGACTTCATGTTCAGGAAGGAAGGACTAATCACTCAGTGCTCCCAAGTCTATCAAGAAGGACTCATGGTATCAGATGACTCTACAGGGTGTTCATGAGTAGGATTCCGGAAGCTTTTAGGAAAATGTCCAAAGGGAGCAAGTGTTCAAGGATGATTCCAAATTAAGTGGTAGGGAAGCTTTCCAGTACAAAGGGAACAGCCATGGTAGTGGGTGCAATTCCAGGTGGCAGAAGTACCTCCCATGATAAAAGGGAGTGTTCATATTTGTAGCTTAGGCAAGAACTTCTTCACAGGCCATTCTATCTAGGTGTGCAAAAGTCGTCCAAAGTCTTTTTAGGATACTTGCTCAAACATTAAGTAATTATGTTAGCTATTGAACTAGAGATACTAAAGAAAAGTTGAGTATTTAGTTTAGTGGTTATGTTTAATCTCAATCGCTGATCTCAAGTGAGGCGAGGACTAATCTCAACTGTCAATCACTTTTGAGATTAGGTTGGGGTTTAGCTCAATGAAAAGGTATACAAACAAGGCTAAGGAGAGAGGAGAAAGACACACCACACAATCAACACAAGACTTGAGAGCATATCTCAGTGACTAAGTCCAAAATGATATCCATTCAAGTGTTCCAGGTTCGAGGAAGGTGAAAGTGTGCAGGAACCAGACCCAGATAACCCAAGGCTATGGCTTCATCAACTAGATCCGATGTAGATTTGTTGTAATGTATTTTTCTTAGTGGGCCATTACCCCAAGAATATAGCCCAAGTAGGTTTTGATTGTTATTAATGAAGAACTAATTTGATTGGGTAGAAATCCATGTGTGCACATGTTTGAATGATAATGGTTATTTAATGTGCTTCTGCTGAATATTTTTTTGCTTCGGTTAAAAACCCAGTTGGGCTTTTATTTAGTAAATCTGAGATAATCTGCTAGGAATCAATGGCTAGGTTGTTGGGTTCAGAAATTAATAGAAGAATCAACTAAATACTCAATATACAATAAATTATTTTTCGCAAACTAATTTTTTTTGTATTATGGCATCAAATGCTGTCGAGGTTAGCTAATGCTTAGTTTGGCTCCCTCTAGAAAATACATCACCTGTCATCCACATGTTGGAGACTCAGTAATTTTTTAATAAAATATTACATTAAATTCATTACTTTTCCCACTAACAGACCGAAATAACTTTCACAAAATCCATGGAAGCCCAACAGTCCACTTGCAAGTTGCATAGGATCCAAAAGTCAACAAGATGAAGAATAGTAGCCTTTCGTGCTCCAACATTCTCCTTGACCTTTCCAACAACTAACCCTTTGACTTGACTTAACCTTGTTTTTGGGTCGTTGACCGAAGGTTTGACAGCAGGTCAAACTCAGAGCTTTGACTGAATTATTGAGGAGATTACAGGACTGGATTTTGACCCTTTGACTACCTACCTCAAGCCAAAATTCAGCCGTGTGTTGCAGACTTGTACTTTGACTAGTTCATTGACTTTTCTCTCTCATTTGACTAGTTTGACTTGGCATTTATTGAGGTCAGAGATTGGCATTTTGACTGGAATTTTCTGATGTACATTTTGATGAATTGAACTCTCTCTCATAAAGAAAGATTACCAGGTTTTCCCACTTGTGGGATTTTGTCCCAAGAAATTTCGGTGCCTCTCGTTTTGTTGTTATCTGTGATCTCTGTTGCTCCACTGATGTTAATTGATCAAAAAGTACAACTGCTTAATAATTGGAATGCTTTAAAGTCAAATTGTATCATTGGAAGTAGTTATCAATTTGAAAATTCGTACTAGTCTTGATTGCACTAGAAAATTCAACATGGTATCAACCCTTTGGTGAAGGAAAAGAGCATTGGGATCACCTTGAAGAGCATTGGGATCATCTTGAAGAGCATTGAAATCTTATATCTTTTGTTTTGATTGGTCATCTTCATCATGAATTCCTTCATGAAGATAGACAACTGTGAAAATTCTACTGCAGTATCATGGTTTACTTCTCCCACTTGATTCAATTATACAAGTTACCTTCAGAAATTACATTCGAAAATACCTAAGTAAACACAACTACAGCCTACACATGCAGATCATTTATTGAACATTACACTCATTCAAACAAAGTGACACACTAATTTTTGGACACAAGTCCTGGAAAAACCCAAAGAGGGAAAACCGGTGCAACATATATGAGGGTTTATTTTATTAAGTAGAATCTGAGACAAATCTGGGTTGGAAAACCCGATAGAGAAAAAAAGAAATCTGCAGCTAAAATGTTGTTCCAAGACCAAATATCTGACTAATCCACACCCTCAAACGAGATTTACAAGACTCAGCTCGGACCTGGCACTAGAGACCCCAACGCTGTCCCTGAAGCCCCAGCGTCAGCCCTACTAGGTTCTGCGTGCCACTGCGGTGCTCAGAGAGGGACTGCATAATCCCAGAGTGGGTGATGTAGTCCTTACACTACCTCTAGAGGCCTCTGCTTAACTTCTAAAGCTCCCTAAAACTGCAGTGTTGCCCTTCCTGGACCTGCGTAGCACCGCATAGTGGTTGATGCCTCTGTGCTACGTAGCTGCTGCTGCTGCTCCTCTCTTCTCCTTGAAAGTTGATTCTCTGCCTCTTGCTGACTCTTGGCTCCGAGATCAGATCATCCTCTCAGCCAATACTACTCCTCGCTGCAGAAAACTCCTTCGAAAATTCTTAGGAAACCTTGCCCTAGAATTCCAGATCACTCTCTTAGCTCTGCCTCTATGTGTGTGTGTTTCCAACTAACCATCAAGCCTTTCTCTTATACTTTTTCGATGATCTCATCAATGACTGAAATTAAAACATTCATCAACTGTTGAGATTAAAAGACTGCTTGATCCGTGTCTTTTAGAACATTTCAGCACATGTGTTAATTAATTCACTTTAATTATTTAATTTTCCTAAGTTTAGACTCAGGAAATACATTAAAATAATTAATTATTGGAATAACTTGAACACCAACTGAAATTTCACTAAACACTTTCTGGGTTTTGGAGTTCAAGTGTGTCTTAGCCCCTCCAAAAAAATTTAGGGCTAGAGCACACCTGATGCTACACCAACTACACAAAATCTCAACACTCCCTCTTAGCACAAAGTGTGCTCTAGCAATACATCCACACCATGCACGGCAAGATCTTGATGTTGGTTTCTGTGCAGCTAATGCTTGACCTGTTGCCCTCCATCCACTGCGTTGTTGCTCTCTGTACTTCTGTCGATGCCACTGCCATTGACACTGCCACATTTGTACTGCAGCGCCCTCTCAACTTACTGCATCATGCTGCCCATAGCACTGCCACTGCTAACTACTGCACTACAACTCAGTTGCCGAGAAGTAAGCAGCTAAAGGACTCCTGCCCCACTGTTTGACAGATAATGTGAAAAATCCTAGATAACAAATCTCAATTACTTCTCCGATTATTTGATAATTATTTCATTACATTGAAATACCTAAGTAATTACTGAAGCAGTCTACACAAATAATGTTGCAGAATAAATCCAAGTGCTGAAACAATCTGAACAAAATACAATGAAAAACAACCACATTGACACTGTTATTTTTGGACTAAGTCCCCAGAAAAACCCAACTTGGGAAAACCGGTGCAACAAATCTGAGGGTTTGTATTATTAAGCAACAAAATCTTGAATACAACTACGGTGCCAACATCTTGCAAACCCTTTAGAGAAATCTAGACAACAAAAATAACTGTGAGATATACCTCACTCAACAAGTCTCCGGCTGATCAAAAACAACGCTGATGAAGCCCTCACTGCCTCTGCATGATTTCTTACGCTGGATCTGCGTAAGCCTGCGTAGGCAAGCTAGAGGAACTGCGTCACCCTTTCCTGCAGCTGATTTGGCTGATCTAAAGCTGGATCTTGGCCCTCCTAGCTCAAAACCTCAGCCTCTATCTTTCTCCGGACTGACTCTAAGAGACATTGTGTTGGCTCTGCATGATTCTCTACAGCAACTGTGTCACCCCTGCCAAAAACTGCGCTGTCTCTCTCCTGCGTTGATGTTGCCTCTCTCTGAAATGTATTCTTGGCCCTCCTGACCAATCTCTACTTCTGCCCCTCTCTGGAACTGATCACTGAATCAAATTACTTAGCAAACCCAGCGCTAGTGATTTGTTCTTGATCAAAAGTTGTGTCTCCTCACACAAATTCGAAAATGCTCAATGGTTCAAGTGTCAAGTGTGTTTTCCATACGCCCCCCACCCTCCTCCTTATAATCCTTCATTGACTCTTCAACGACCAAGATTAAAACATAATCAAGGGCTAAGATTAACTTGGAGCTGATCCATGACTTCATCTAGAAGATTCAGACTTGATTTAATTAATACCCTTTAATTAATCAGTTTCCCTAAGTTTAAACTTAGGAAAACATTAAAAAACAATTAATTAATTTAGTTAAATCATCTCTAAGTGGAATTTTCCAAAACCATTTCTGGGTTTTATGGAATACATGTGTCTTAGCCTATATACAAAATTAAAAGGCTAGAGAACATCCGATGCTACCATAAATCAACACTCCCTCTTAGCGAGGAATGTGCTCTAGCAAGACAACCCAATGTGTTGCTGCTCTAACTTTTGTAACATCTCTGTTGTGGTGTTGATGTTGCTCACCAACACTGCACACAAATGCTGCAAGTGTACTGCTGCTGCCAACTGCCACTGTACTACAACTCCCTCTAAATTTTGTAACCAAGCTGCTGCACTGCGTGAAAACCGCTCTGCACTACACTGCCTCTCTGTGCACTGCGCTACTGCTACTCATCTCTGCCGCTGCTGCACTGCTACTACTATTGCTAATTGCAACAAAAAAACATCCGAAATTTGGACAAGAAAATCTGCAACTGAAAATACGACTGACTGTTGCTAGTTTCTGCACACTAGCTTTCTGAAAATGTTGCGCTGTTGCTGCTCTGCACTGCGTGAGTACTACACTGCACTGCGCTGCTAGTCTCTTCTGCTGCTGTTGATGCCTCTTCTCTGCTCTAATCAGGCTCTAGTACTTCTAGCCACTGCACAATCTTATCATCTTCTACTGCAATTGTCCATCTTGCTACTGTCTTTAGGCTGTCATAGCTCACATGTGATCCAAGAGTTCGGAAATACTCAAGGATCCAGCCTCCTTGTAGATTCTGGATCTACAAATCCAAATCAGTCGACTTTTCTCCTTTTGGAATATGAGCTAACATAGCATAATCTTTCTCTGCCTCAATCTTGGCAGCCCCTACATGTGGGTCTTCCTTCTCATCTTTATCTTTTTTCTTAAGAGGACATTGTGTGGCATAATGCCCATTTCCCCACACCGGAAGCACTTGATCTTAGATAGATCTTTCTTCTTCTACTTCAGTTGCCCTTTTGATGCAAGGGCAGTGTTGTCCTCTTCCTCCTCCTTGACCTTTGAACTGCTACTACCATCCACCAAGTGGATTTTCAGGAGGTCTCTCCTCAACTCCTCTTGCTGTAACACTGCCCACATTGCTTCCCATCCTGGAAGCTTTTCTCTACCCAATATACTTTGGACAAAGACTTGGTAATCCTCTGAAAAAAAGTTTAGTGTGAGCCTTACCAGCTCTGAGTCTTTAGGAGTAGATCCTACTGCAGATAGTTGATCTCGGTTTTCCTGAATCCGAGACAAGGAGGAGTCAAAACGCTCTCCCTTCTTCATCCTGATATTTCACATCTTCTCTTCAAGGTGCATCTTCCGCTGCTTGGAAGATCCTTCGTACAACTTTTCTAGCCCTACCCACATTTCTCTAGCAGTGGTTTTGGCTACTATATGTGGTACGATATGATCCTTCACTCCATCTAGGATCAAACACTTGGCTCTACCCATATTCTTCTTGAACTGCCTCAAGTGTGCTACATCAAGAGGTTCTGCAACTGCATTGTCTATGAGGGCTTTCAGATCGTGTTCATCAAGGAGAAATTCTATCCTTGATTTCCAGATAACGTAGTTGGAGGCACCCTCCAATCTATTTTGGTTCTCCTCAACTGTCGATACCTTGCTCTAACCCTCTGCTCAGCTTGACTTATGCACTCCTTGTGGAGTAAGTCACTTCTTCTGCTGCTGCACGGGAAAAACTTAGTTTCTTCGAGTAGGAAACCATCTGAGGTCAAGAAATCCCTAACTGTGTTTTTCAGAATTTTTTGACACTTATGCACCAGCTTTTACTGCTGTGTAGTAACTGCGTCCTTCAGCTACGCTACCTCTTCTGCAACTAAAAAAGCTTACCCCTCTGTCAACTCTCTCAGAGGGAGCCTTTTTTGCACTAGAATGTCGTCCTGGCCTGGACAGCGTAATTTCCTGGGAGGGTCTGTTGCTGCTTACGTAGATCCCAAACTCTACAATGCTGATCTATTGGTTCTCTTCGTTTCTCCTGCACTTCAGCTTAAATAAGCTCTGTTACCATGTGATAAATCCTAGATCTGGATTCCTACTGCAACAAATCTGAAGTACTACTCCTATTATTTGATAATTATTTCATTACATTGAAATACCAAAGTAATTACTGAAGTAGTCTACAAAAGTAATGTTGCGAAATAAATCTAAGTGTTAAAACAATCTGAACAAAATACAATGAAAAACAACTACATTGACACAGTTATTTTTGGACTAAGTCCTCGGCAAAACCCGGCTTGGGAAAACCGATGCAGTCGATCTGAGGGTTTGTATTATTAAGCAGCAGAATCTTGAATACAAGTAGGGTGCCAACATCTGGCAAACCCTTTAGAGAAATCTAGACAACAAAAATAACTGTGAGATATACCTCACTCAGCAAGTCTCGGAGTCTCCGACTGATCAAAAAGAGCGCTAATGAAGCCCTCACTGCCTCTGCGTGATTGCTTACGCTAGATCTGCATAGGCAAGCTAGAGGACATGCGTCACCCTTTCCTGCAGCTGATCTGGCTGATCTGCAGCTGGATCTTGGCCCTCCTGTCTCAGAACCCCAACCTCTATCTTTCTCCACACTGACTCCAAGAAACACTATGCTAGCTCTGCGTGATTCTCTGTAGCAACTGCGTCACCCCTGCTAGAAACTGCGCTATCTCTCTCCTGTGTTGATGTTGCCTCTCTCTGAAATGTATTCTTGGCCCTCCTGACCAATCTCTGCTTCTGCCCCTTTTTGGACCTGATCACTGAATCAAATCACTTAGCAAACCAAGCCGTAGTGATTTGTTCTTGATCAAAAGTTGTGTCTCCTCACACAAATTCGAAAATGCTCAATGGCTCAAGTGTCAAGTGTGTTTTCCATAGGCCCCTCACTTTCCTCCTCATAATCCTTCATTGACTCTTCAACGGCCAAAATTAAAACATAATCAAGGGCTAAGATTAACTTGGAGGTGATCCATGACTTTATCTAGAAGATTCTCACTTGATTTAATTAATACCCTTTAATTAATCAGTTTCCCTAAGTTTAAACTTAGGAAAACATTAAAAAACAATTAATTAATTTAATTAAATCATCTCTAAGTGGAATTTTCCAAAACCATTTCCGAGTTTTATGGAATGCATGTGTCCTAGCCTATATACAAACTTACAAGGCTAGAGCACATCCGATGCTACCATAAATCAACAGATAAGTCAAGCTACATCTATCACTGAAGCTACCTAGTTGTTATTTACAGTTGTCCTGTTGAAGCTACTGTGTTGCTGCAACTCTGCACTGTGTGAGCTCAGCTTCTTTGCATTGCTGAAGTCCCATCAACCTTTGTGTTGTTGCCTCTGCATCACGTTGCTCCCTCTCTAGCTCTCTATCACTGCCCTTTGCTTCATTGTGACCCTCTACAACCATCCCCTGACTCATCCCGCTACCGTCTTAAGGCTCTCGTAGCTCGTATGTGATCCAAGAGTATTGTTGACTCAAGGATCCTGCCACCATCTATAGATGCTCTACAGATCCATGTCACCCCACCTCTTCTCTCGAGGCGCATGAACACTGATGGTTGCATCATCATCATAACCATCACCCTTTGCTGGTGCAGCCTTGGAATGAGAAGCTCCTTTGTCCTTCTTCTTAAGACAAGTGCTAGCGAAGTGTCCAAGTTCACCACAGTTAAAGACCGGATCTTGGAGAGGTCCCTCTTCTTCTTCCCGTGTTGTTTTCTTTCCTTTGATGCAAGGGCTGCATCATATTCCTCTTCTTTCTTCTCTGACTGTCCCACCAATGATATTCTGCTTCTTGGTGATCCTCCTGATCTCCTTTTGGCGGGGGATAACCCACATGTCTACCCAGGATGGTAACGCTACTCTACCCATTATACTCTGGACAAATGTTTCCCATTCCACGGAGACTGCATTCAGGGCAGTCCTTACTAAGAGACCTTCATATGGAGTTGCACCCATGCCAACCAGTTGGTCTCGGATGGTCTGAAGTCGGAAAAGGAAAGGATCTATTTCCTCACCCTTCTACATCTGGAAAAGCCTCATATGATTCTCTAAGAGCATTTTTCAGTTGACAGAGCTTCTTTGATACATCGCTTCTAGAGTGACCCACAAGTCATTTGCCGTGTTCTTATTGGCAATATGTGGTACTACGTGATCCTTTACTCCGTCCAAGATCAATCGCTTGGTTCGCGCTTGATTCTCCTTAAATTTCTTCAGAGGATCAAGATTTGCAGGCACAACTAAAACACTCGTTGCATGGTCCTTGATGTCGTACCCATTTAGCACTGATAGGATCCGTGCCCTCCAGATGACAAAGTTGGACACACTCCAACCTGTCCTGGTCTCTCAGTCCATGAGAAGCCATCTAGCTCAGATCTGACAGAAACAATACTCTTCTCCCTCTTTCTGTGGCTACAGAAACTCTGGATCTAGGTTTCTTGGTGACTAGAAACCCTCTAGTAACTGCTTCTTCTGAAAATTGATTTCCCTCCCAGAAATCTTCCACCCAAACACAATTGAACAAAACTCTCTGATCACCCTCCTGATCGAATCTCAGATCTGTTTGGCTCAGATCTGCTGGGTAGCTGTCTTCCTCTCGCCTTTGTTGACTTAACTAGGCACAATTCTGCATCGGCAGAATCTCCACCACACCAGCACTGCTGAATATCTGAAGCAGTGCTTCCACATCTTGGCAAGGCTTTTCTGCAACGGGAAGAATCATTGGACTGTGTCTCACTGACTAGCGTAGCCTAGCCTCAATGCTGCTCAGAAGTGGACTGCGTAACCCCAGATTGCGTGACGCAATCCTTACGCTGGCCTAGCAAGGCTCTGCGTAAGCCTGATGGCCTTTTGAATCTGCAACGCTGCCCCTTCCTGGATCTGCGTCCTCCTGCTACCAAGCTACCCCTTCCGGATCTCTGTCGCTTCTGCTTCTATCCTGTAGAAAAAATATTCCTCAGCTGATTTGCTGGAGATTCAGTTTGATCTACTATCAATCTGATACCATGTCAAAATTCTACTGCAGTATCATGGTTTACTTCTCCTACTTGATTGAATTATACAATTTATCTTCAGAAATTAGATTCAAAAAATACTGAAGTAAACACAACTAACAACCTAGACATGTAGATCATTTACAAAATATTATTCACAATTAAACAAAGTGACACTGATTTTTGGACATAAGTCCTCGGAAAAACCCAAAGCGAGAAAACCGGTGCAACAGATATGAGGGTTTATTTTATTAAGTAGAATCTGCGTACAACAAATCTGGGTTGGAAAACCCAATAGAAAATAAAAGAAATATGCAGCTAACTTGCTGTTCCAAGACCAAATATCTGACTGATCCACACCCTCAAATAGGATTTACAAGACTCGTACGACTTGTACAAAACACAACGCGCGCCTGACCCCAACGTCGACCTGCTGAGCTACGCGTGCCCGGCTGCTCGGCCGCGTAACCCAAAGTGGGTGACGCGGTCCTTATGTTGCCTGCGGAGCGCCTCTCGTAACTTCGAAGCTCCCCCAGGCGCCAAGGGCGTTGCCCCGCTTCACGGGCCTACGGAGCGCCCGGAGCGCCTTAAGCCTGCGTTGCGCAGCTGCTACGTAACTGTAGCTGCTGGTCTCTGCTCCTTTGCACTGTCCTTGAAAGCTGCTCCTCTGCCTTTTGCTGACTCTTGGCTTTGGGATCAGATAACCCCCTTAGCCAATACTACCCGTCACTGTAGAAAACTTCTCCGGAAATCCCTAGCAAACCCTGCCCTAGAATTCCAGATCAGTGTCTCAGCTCTACCTCTGTGTGTGTGTGTTTTCAACTGATCCTCAAGCCTTTCTCTTATACTTTTTCGATGATCTCATCAACGACCGAGATTAAAACATTCATCAACGACTGAGATTAAAAGACTACTTGATCCGTGTCTTTTAGAACATTTCAGCACGTGTTAATTATTTCACTTTAATTATTTAATTTCCCTAAGTTTAGACTTAGGAAATACATTAAAATAATTAATTATTTGAAATTGCACTAAACACTTTCTGTGTTTTGGAGTTCAAGTGTGTCTTAGCCCCTCCACAAAATTTGAGGGCTAGAACACACCCAATGCTACACCAACTACACAAAATCTCAACAACAACCAGCTTCAAAGCACTGCATCTTTAGAAATCTAGGGTAAACTAGATTAGGTGATTTATCTTACTTTCGTAACTGCTTGACATATCTTTTTAGTTAACTTGATTAGCTTCGTCTTCAACTTGATTATTATTGTGTTTTCCATCATCAAACAATTACCAAACAATAAAGATCAATAAGATAAGAGTACACGGAATGTAGGCTTTAATCCAGGGCCGAAACCTCTCCTCTTGAGAGGAAAACTATTAATTTTAGTTAACCACGGTATGTTCTATGCTTTAGAGAAATTTACTTCACTCTTTCTTATTAAGCCCAATTCAATTCCCTGTTATGCAATCACATTAACATTGACAGTAAATGTTGATATAACATAAATAAATCGACGAAAGACAAGCCCAGACAAGACAAGGGACACTATAATTTGGCGAATGGTAGGGTAAAACCCTAATGCGCAGAAACACTTTGATCAAATCTTCTTATTATTCTTCAAATTCAGCAGAGAGAGAAAGTACAATTTACAGCAGCCAACAGGATGCCCTAGCTAGCAAAGTCAACGTTGTCCAAACCAGCGAAATACCTCCCACTGGAGCTCGGTCAAAGCCAGTCAAACTTCAACAATCTGTGGTCAACGATGTGGCCAACACAACAGTCAAATCAGCGTGGATCACCTCGATTTCTGTGCCACCAAATTATGCATCCCAAAAATGCAATCTGTCTAAAAGATCTAAGTCAAATAGCCAATGCTGACCCAAGCTCAACGTTGCACAAAAACCCTTAACACAGACCGAAAACTTCAGCTTGTCATTCACACATGTAGAGGAGAGAGAGAGACTCCTAAGGTGTACGAACCAATCAGATGAGAGAGAATGTGTGAGATGAGTTGATGATGAAATAAGGTCTAAGTCTCGCGTTTTTATATCCATCACTGAGGGTGTGTGACAGATCTTTTGGGGCTCGCACTGAGGGTGTGTGACAGATCTTTTGGGGCTCGTGAGCCTACAATACAATTTTGGCCGACCTTGAAAAATTGCACGTGTGGAAAATAAATTCAAAATCCAACTTCCGCTCATCCAAACAAGATGATCTTTCGATCAATCTTGCACCTCTTCGAAAGAGGAATCCAACAAAAATATCATCTCCATCATATGAGCAGTGCAACATGGAGTTTGGCCCTAGTTTTCAAATTTAACACTCTTTCTCAACTATGGAGGACTCCACCTGTCCATCCAACTGTTAACTTGTGCAATCCCGTCATCCAGTACCATCATATATCATCCTGCAATCCAGGTCAAGTTGTTGGTCACAAGTTACAACCCATCCTAGACATAAGAGGGTCATGGGTAGGATGCATGTGGCGCATAGATCAAAGAGAGGGTGAACTAGCTCAATATCATAACGGTGGGGAAATAACACACCAACAAGGTAAGGCGAACTTAACCACGTGGTTGCTTATAGCTCCACGAAGCTATCCCCAAGCCCCTTGGAGCTCCTAGAGCTCATAGTCAAACTCAAGTGGGACCCTCATAATAGGGTTTCTCCACGATACCAAGCTTTTCACAGAAGGTTAAGAATTTGACCTTCCACAACGTTTGTGTGAGAATATATGTGAACTGCTCATCAGTCCCAATGTGATGGAGCCTTACGTCGCCTTGATGTACCATGTGCCAGACAAAGTGGTACCTGATATCAATATGCTTGGATCGGTTGTGGAACACGAGATTCTCTGAAAGATGAATCCCACTTTGGTTGTCGCAAAGGACCGCAGTGGTATCCAACACATCCCCAAACAACTCATTGAAGAACTTTCTCAACCAAACAGTGTCACAACAGGTCATACTTGCTTGCAATGTATTCGAGCTCGACGGTGCTCAAAGCAACTGATTTCTGCTTCTTGCTCATCTAGGAGATCGAAGCAGAACCTAAGGTGAAGCAACATCTAGATGTGCTCTTAAGATCCACCACACTACCTGCCCAATCAACATCAGTATATGCATGGAGCTTCATACTCATGGTAGTGTATCTCAACCCATGGTTGATTGTGCCTCGAAGATATCTCTAGAGATTCTTGGCACCAATCCAGTGAATGTGATGAGGCTCGACCATGTATTGACTCAATGTGTTCCCTGCAAAACATTTGTCTGGACGTGAGTTCACTAAGAACATCAAAGCCCCCACGAGTTGATGATACTCGATGGGATTTCCCAAATGGGGCCCAACAACACTTCCACACAACTTCTTAAAGTTGAGTTCCATCAGAGTTGTCCGGGACTTGCAATCCACCATCCCAAATCTTTCTAACAACTTCACAATATATTTTCCTTGAGAAAAAAAAATCTCACCTGCCTTTTGCTAGACCTCCAAGCTTAGGAAATAGTGCATCAATCCTAGGTCCTTCATCTCGAACTCAAAAGCTAGCTCCCTCTTACATTGATGAATAAGAGGGTCAACACCTGTCAGGAAGAGATCGTCCATTTAGAGAACCAAAATGAGAGGCTTGTCATTATCAACCTTAAAGTAAATGTTTGGACTCGCATCACTTCGAGGAAAGCCCAACTTCATCAAGTAGCTATCGATCCTCTCATACCAAGCCTTGGGGGCTTGCTCAACCCATAGAGGGCTTTCTTCAACCTCCACACATATGTATCTCTATCTCGGACTTCGAACCCCAAAGGTTGTTCCACATAGATCTCTTCCTTGATTGAGCTATGTAAGAAGCCAGACTTGACATCCATTTGATATAGACTCCATCCTTGCGAGGCATTAAGGGAAATGATCTAACGAATGGGGTGTAGTGAGCAACAGATGCAAATATTTCATCATAATCTCTGCCTTCCTTTTGAGAGAAGCCTCAGGCAACAAATCTTGCCTTGAATTTTTCAACACTTCCATCGGTTCCATGCTTAATCTTGTAGAGCCATTTCAAGGTGAAAACAGATTTGTCCTTCGGCCTAGGGATCACATCCCAGACATCATTTTTCATGATCGACTCATATTCCTTATTCATGGCATCCTTCCATACTAGGTGCTTCACGACTTCTTCAAATGTTCCAAGCTCAGATTGTACAATGGTGCTCATGGCTACTAAGTACCCTTGGTACCTATTCGACTTCTTACTTTTATAGAATGTTCCCCTTGGAGCAATATGTCTCTCGGCATCTTCGAGAGTGTCTCTAAGCCATGAGAGTCTCCTTTTATTTGCAGGTGGATCTATAGGATCCATCCGATCTTTAACATTGGGCATCGATTCATCCTTCAGTGCTTCCTGCTTTCCTACTTCTTCTTCTTTCTCTTCCTTTGAGATAGGAAGATCTCTAACCTTCCTGAGGGCAACATCTTTGTCGAAGGCGACATCATGACATATCTCCACTTCCCTTTGACCAGGCACATAGATTGTATATGCCTTTGAGGTTTCATTGTAGCCCAGAAACGTTCCCTTCTTTCCAAAAGCATCCAATTTGTTTCTCTTTTCTTTTAGGCAAATGAAAATATACGGGTTTCCAAAAACCCTAAAATGAGAAAAATCAGGCTTCTTACCAGAGAAGACTTCTTTGGGAGTTTTGGAGTCCAATGCAGAATGTGGGCATTTATTTTGATTCTTGAACACATACAACGGTGTTGACAACTTCTCCCCATACGAACTTCAGAAGACCTTGGTCATAAAGCATGACACGAGCAACTTCCAAAATGGTTCTATTCTTCCTTTCAGCAACACCATGTTGTTCGGGAGTATACACTGTAGTGGTCTCCCTCTTCATGCCAACTTCCTTGTAATAGTCATTGAATTCATTTGACTCATATTCAGTTCCATTATCTGTCCTCAAAATTTTGATCTTCTTCCCTGTTTGATTTTCAACCAAGGCCTTGAAGGTGTAGAACCATTTGAATGCTTCGCCCTTTTTCTTCAAAAAGTTTATCCAAGTTTTTCGAGAGAAGTCATCTATAAAAGTGATATAATATAAGCATCCTCCCAAGGATGTTACGGGCATCATACCAGATAGATCAAAATGAATCAATTGTAAAATATCAGATGTCTTAGTCACACTTGAGGGGAATGGTCCCCTTGTATGCTTTCCTTCGGCACAACCCTAACATACACCTTCATGATCATCTTTGAAATCGAGCATACCTGTGACAACCTTCCTTGCTTCGGTAGGGGCTTTATAATGAAGGTGTGAAAACCTCCGGTGCCATAGCTCAGATTGAAGAGTTGTGTTACATCAGTGGACTTCCTCCAACCTGATAGGGTGTATCAACCCTAAATCCAAGACTGAATGCCTCTTTGAAGTTCCTCTTCCAAATGCGTACCTTTCCATCGATGAATGCCACCTTGAATCCTTTGTCTTCCATTGCTGAGATAGACACTAGATTCTTCTTGAAGTTAGGTATGTACAACACATCTTGCAAACAGAGGACTTGACCTTGATTTAGACGAAGGGTCACAACCCTTGTCCCTTTCACGGGATAGGTGGCATTATCTCCAAGGATAATTTCCAAATTTGTATCCTTTTCAATCAAATCAGAGAGGGCCTCTTTATATGTAGTGAAGTGCCTTGAGGCATCACTATCGATCAACCAGTTATCCAAGGTGTCAGGAGGAGATGCAACAGAGAGGGTAGATATAAGAATATATTCATTTCTCTTATTATCAACAACATTAGATTCATTATACCTTGAGTTCCTTGACCTCTTGAAAGGTTAACCATTTCCATTTCCATTTCCATTTAAATCACAGGGAGCCTTCCTCTTTCGTTTGAACCTATTGTTCCTTTGATTTCCATTCCCCCTGAAGTTGTTGTTGTTGTAGTCATCATCTCGGGGAAAGTCCATTTTATTGGGGCACACTCTAGCATAGTGACCAAACTTGTTACAATTGTAACATCTTCCCTTCCTTCCCTTCAGACTCACTCTTCCATGATTTTGATTTATCGGACCAGCATTATTCCTCTTCTTTGCATGAGTGGTGAAGGCAATAGGGTCACTTCCATTCCCATTTGAGGGATGGTCTCTTTCCATCATTCTTGTCTCCTCTTGAGTGCACCTCGTCAACAATTCATCAAAATCATGAATTATATTATTTTTGAGAATAGTAGTATTAACTACATACCATGGTCGGGGAAGTCCTCCAAGAGTAATCAGAGTGAGCTCTCGGTTAGCTATGACCTTTCCAATAGCTAAGAGATCATTCTTGATTTCGGTGTATGTAATATTCCTAATTAGCTTTACAAATTGGAATATTTTCATTTTGCTTTATTTTGCCGCTTTAGCTGAAAATATAAATAAAGTGAGAAATAAGAGGGGTCACCCATCCTTTTAGTCATCTCACTTCATAAATAAAGTGTTCTTTTCCTAGTTGTGGCGTTATAACCTTGAGAGGGGGCCTTGGGGGTCCACATGAGTATGATGGGGAGGCATCAGGCTAACCCAAGGTGAACTGCGCAGGTCAAAGGAGAGTAAGGACGCAGTTAAGTTTTGGAGGGAGTTTGGCATTATAAAAGGAGGGGTTCTCACCTCATTTGGTTTATGCATGATTTTATATTGATATTGAGAGCTAGACTTCTGTCTGCTTCAGCACGCCGGTTGTTTAGTCGGTCTGCAGCACTGTTTAGTGCAACCGAGTGTCTCCGGTCGGAGATCTCACCCTTAGCCTCGGGGGACTTCGAGTGCCTGCCCTGGTAAGGTTATTTCTGGTTTCACCCTTTAGCTTCGGGGGACTTCGAGTGCCCGCCCTAGTAAGGTTATTTTCTGAGTAACACCCTTCAGTTTCAGTGGGACTTGGTAGCATCTTCAGCAGGAGAATTGGAGAGGAAGAAGCCTCTTGTGGCTGCGCAGATCTGAGAAGAAGAGGACGCTGTTCCAGGAGAAGAAGGACGCTGATCAGCCTTGGAGAGTGAGGACGTTGTTCCAGGGAGGACGCAGTCCAGATCTGAGCAGGGAAAACGCTGTACCAGGAGGAGGAAGGACGCAGATCAGTCTGGGAGTGAGGACGCTGTTCCAGCAGGAAGAGGAGGATGCAGATCTGAAGGCATATTGATAGATCCAGCCTTGGAGATTGTAGATCTGAGCAGATATTTGCAGATCTAGTTCTGTAGGTGGCAGATCTGGGGAGATAGCATTAGATCCAGCTTGGGAGATTACAGATCTGAGGAGATATTGGCGAGATCCGACCTAGATGCGAAGAGATAACATCGGTCCGACCTTGCGGGTTGCGGTCTGAAGAAGACTCGTATCGGATCTAGCATAGATGCGAGGAAGGCTTGATAGATAAAGTTGCCAGAGCGAGATCCCGGCGGTTGAGCATATAGGACGATCCATGCGGGAGGACGGCCCGAAATCGATGGAGGTAGCATGTGAGCGAGGGCTGACGGTGTTGAGAGGAGGAGGCTGACTCTTCATTGGAGGGTTTTGGTGACCGGCACCACATCTGTTTCGTGTTGTCTCGCCGAGGAGAGCAGGCGTTTCATTGGTGAGGGTTTGGGTAGTGATATCGGTATCTTTTTGGTCTTCGACTCATAGTTCCGGTGCGGTCCGACTTCGGTCTTCGAGGCCGGTCTTCGGCCCCTGAGACAGCGCTCCTTGTTGCAGCCATTATTTGTCTGAGAGAGCCTCCACTTGCCTAGGGAAGGGATAGGTGCATTTATTCTGATTTTCTTGTACTCCTCTCTATGTACTTTCAGATTAATAAAATGGCTCAGTTTTCTGGCATTCGATGTGTATTTGTTCCATGATCTGGTTCAGCATTGTATTTTCTATATCTGTCTGGCATATTTCTGTTTATTACTGGTTATTTCCCTTTGGGGATATTACAGTGGTATCGGAGCATAGATCTGGCTCAGCCTGTGGTGCTAGCAGTCTATGACGCCCGGGGATAACCCCTACACCCATCGGAAGAGTCTCTTCGGGGGAAGTGATTCTGATCAGGAGCCACCTGAAACAGATTCAGAGACAGAGCAGCGGAATCCGATGGCAGACATAGCTGAGAAGTTGGATGCACTCACCCATCACGTACAGGATATATCCAAGAGGGTTGCAGCTGTAGAGGTAGCACGGAGAGAACCCCCTAGGGTTTTCCAGTTTGGAGAAGGGTCGGGCGTGTCTTGCTACATACCAGATACTATTCCTATTGTGACAGCGCAGAGACCCTATATGCCCACATTCACACCCGAGGACGCAGAGACAGGAGTGTGGGGTGGTGCACAGAGGGTCAATCCAGCACCCACGCGACCCACCATGCCTACCTTTCCGGTAGAGGACGAGGGGTCAACAGCGCCAAGAGATGGGGGTCCAGCTCAATATGCAGCCGTTTTTGCAGAATGGCAGGGCCTAGGTCAGGCGTTCATGGATGCTTTCCCCTTAGATCGCTATTTCCAGTTCCGATGTGGCGGCAAAGCCCATGAGCAGGACCAACACAAGGGACGTGGATCCCACCGTGATAGTCACCGTGCAGCAAGTAAATTCCATTTGCCGATGTTTGATGGTTCGCAGAAGACTACGGCAAAGTCTTGGGTGGAGAAGCTGGACATCTATTTTCAGCTTAACCAGATGCCAGAGACGGAGGCCATTAAGATGGCTGCATTGCATTTAGAGGGTGAGGCCCGGGACTGGTGGTTTCATGGGATGGCAACACTGGGACATTCCACAGTGACGACATATGCTGAGTTCACCAGGAGAGTGGTGGAGCGTTTTGACAGGAAGGATCCGGAGCAGCATTTCTTTGAGCTAACCAAGCTCAGATAGACGGGGAGTGCAGAAGCATACATCTCAGACTTCTTGAGGGTTTCAGTGATGGTACCTGACTTATCGACAGCTCGAATGGTCTATATGTTTGTGGAGGGGCTGTCAGAGCCACTTCGTGGCCTAGTCCGGTCAAACAAACCGGCTACACTACAGGATGCTATCAGTAGGGCTCGTGACCTACAAGATGTCTTGCCTAGGACTCGGCCACCTTATCCCCAGAGACAGGCTTTCCAGCCTAAGGGGAAGGACACGAGGGTTCCGCCTCCCAAGGCGAATCCAGGACGAGGACAGTTTGATGATGAGGCCAGGAGAGAGCTGAGACGGAAGCGATTATGCTTCACCTGCCAGGAGCCGTGGGCACCGGGACACAAATGTACGGCAGGGAAGGCACATTTCATAGAGGTCTTCTCCGAGAGCAGCGGGGAAGAGGATGAGGTGGATGATGAGGAGGCAGGAGGATGTTATGCTGCGCAGAGTACCTTACCACCTCCACCACCCGATGCAGGGGGGGCATCATTCACACCTACTGGGGGAGCTCTAGCAGCGTTACGAGGAGTCCCCAAGTATCTGACATTGCGCGTACGAGGGACAGTGCGCGGACAGCGGGTTTCGGTCTTAGTCGACAGTGGGGCCACCCACAACTTCATTGATGCCCAGATGGTGGCACGGAGAGGCATACCGACGGAGGGCTTTGATGGGTTTTCCGTTTTGGTACCAGGAGATCAGACCATGGCATGTGCTCGATATGTACCAGAACTGTCAGTGACGATGGGCACCTATACATTGACCGATCACTTCTTTGTGGTGGACATTCCGGACACCAATGTGATATTGGGAGTTCAGTGGCTTATTACTCTGGGGAAGGTCACGACGGATTGGAAGGCCTTAGAGATGGAGTGGGATGATCCCAAGACGGGGAAGCATGAGAAGATACGAGGGCAGAACACATATCCACCCCAGACAGTATCGGCACACAGCATGGAGGCGACTTTCCGCAAAGGAGATATAGAGTGGGCAGTAGAGTTGCGGGCTTCAGAGGCAGTAGATACAAGGCGGACGGTGCACCCTGATCTACAGTCTATTCTCGACAGATATACAGTAGTTTTTGGGAACATTCCGCCAGGACAGCCACCGGATCGGGGGTTTGAGCACACGATCGAGCTCGAGCAGGGGATACAGGCTGTGATTACCACACCGTATAGGTATCCCAAGGCCTATCGGGATGAGATAGAGCGAGCCATCCAGGAGTTGCTGGCCCTTGGTCACATTCGGCCTAGCACTAGCCCTTTTGCTTCTTCAGTAGTGCTGGTGAAGAAGAAGGACGGCACATTACGCATGTGCATTGACTACAGGGCTCTGAACAAGAAGACCCTGAAGAACAGGTACCCCATTCCCAGGATCGACGAGTTGATGGATGAGTTGAGAGGAGCACGGTTCTTCTCAAAGATTGATTTGAGATCCGGGTACCATCAGATACGCATGAGGGAACAGGACATTCCCAAGACTGCTTTCAGGTGTCACTATGGGCACTTTGAGTTCCTGGTCATGCCATTCGGGTTGACCAATGCCCCAGCTACTTTCCAGTCTTGTATGAACCACATTTTCAGGGATCATCTGAGGAAGTTTGTGCTGGTTTTCTTTGATGATATCCTTATATACAGCGGGACTTGGGAGGAGCATCTCCAGCACATTGAGACGGTCTTGCACATTTTGGAGGAGCAGCAGTTCTTTGCCAAGCTCTCCAAGTGTGAGTTTGGGTTGACGGAGATGCTGTATCTGGGACACATTATAGGAGTGGACGGGGTGAGAGTCCACGAGGAGAAGATCCGGGCTATCAGGGACTGGCCAGAGCCACGGAATGTAACAGAACTTCGAGGGTTCATTGGTATTTGCACCTATTACAGGAAGTTCGTCAAGGGCTTCTCTCAGCTTGCTGCACCCCTCACGGAGTTGACAAGGAAGGGGGCATTCAGTTGGTCGGATACGACACAGCGAGCTTTTGATAAGCTCAAGGAGGTGATGAGCAGTTGTCCCGTGTTGGCATTGCCAGATTTTACGCAGCCCTTTGTCCTAGAGTGCGATGCATCAGGAGAGGGGATTGGAGCGGTATTGATGCAGGAGGGTCACCCGATTGCGTTCGAGAGCAGGAAGCTCCTTCCACACGAGAGACTATATCCCATATATGATAAGGAGATGCTGGCCATCATGCATGCGTTGGCCAAATTCCGGCAGTACCTGGTAGGTGGCAGATTCAGGGTGAGGACAGATCATAACAGCCTGAAGTACTTTCTGGAGCAGAAGCAGTTGCAGGAGAGGCAGCAGAAGTGGATCAGCAAGATCCAGGCTTACGACTTTGACATAGAGTATGTCAAGGGAAAGAATAACGTGGTGGCTGATGCCCTTTCCCGTAGACCCGCCACGTTATCACTCATGAGCTTGGACGCTGACTGGAAGGCTCGACTATTGGTTGAGTACTCCAAAGACAGATTTGCATGCGAGGTGCTGGATGGACAGGTAGTAGATAGCAGATACAAGGTGGCCGATGAGGTCATCTATTACAGGGACAGGATCTTCTTGACTGAGGGATCTCAGCTCAAGGAGAAGATACTCCAGGCTTCACATGATTCACCATTGGCAGGCCATCAGGGGTTCACCAAGATGTACAGGGCCATCCGGGAGAGGTTTGCATGGAAGGGCCTCAAGGAGGACGTACTCCGGCATGTCAGGGAGTGCGAGGTTTGTCAGCGGAACAAGGGAGAGATGAGCCATCCCGCGGGGTTGCTGCAGCCACTTCCCATTCCGGAGGGGAAATGGGAGAGTATTTCGATGGACTTCATCACGGGGTTGCCCACAGTACAGGGCAAGGATTGCATCTTCGTAGTGGTTGACCGGCTAACGAAGTATGCTCATTTTTTCGCCATTTCGGCACATCACACAGCGGCACAGGTGGCAGAGTTTTTTTTCGGGAGGTTTTCAGATTGCATGGTCTACCCAAGACCATTGTTAGTGACAGGGACAGCCGTTTTATGGGTGGATTTTGGCAGGAGCTCTTCCGACTAGTGGGGACCGAGTTGACACCGAGCACTAGTTATCATCCCCAGACGGACGGGCAGACGGAGATAGTTAACAAGTGGCTAGAGGGCTACTTGCGTAACTACGTCAGCGGGTAGCAGAGAGCGTGGCTGAAATGGCTACATCTGGGCGAGTACTGCTACAACACAACCCACCATATGTCTATCGGTATGACACCTTTCTATGCATTGTATGCATATCATTCCCTATCTTTTGTGGACATGATGTTTGGTGTTAGCAGGGCTCCGCGAGCCAAGTTATGGATCCAAGAGAGCCAAGATATCCTCCGGACTCTCAAGGACAACATAGCCACAGCACAGAATCAGCAGAAGTTGTATGCTGATAAAGGTCGGGTGGAGAGACACTTTGAGGTAGGGGACCTAGTCTACCTACGGTTACAGCCATACCGACAGTCTTCGCTCAAACAGAAGGGGGCAGAGAAGCTAAAGCCTCGTTTTTATGGACCATACAGGGTGATACGCAGGATCGGGCAGGTTGCATACGAGTTGGAACTGCCCCAAGGCAGCCGGATTCATAACATCTTCCATGTATCATGCCTGAAGAAGGCACTGGGTCAGCATGTGACAGTCACCGGGGAGCTACCGCCTACAGATGATGAGGGGCACTTGGTGTTACAGCCGGAGGCCATTATTGACACCAGGGAGAGACAACTGCGTAGCAGGAAGATCAGAGAGTTCTTGGTGAGATGGAAGAATTTGCCTAACCATTATCGAGAATGGTGGAGGCTAACAAGCGATCTTGGGGCCGAATAAAATCAAGTATGCTTTGTGAAATGAGATAGGATTACTATATGTAATATTCCCAATTAGCTTTGCTAATTGGAATATTTCATTTTTGATTTATTTTGCCGCTTTAGCTAGAAATAATAAATAAAGTGAGAAATAAGAGGGGTCACCTCACTTTAGTCATCTCACTTTATAAATAAAGTGTTCTTTTCCTAGTTGCTTGACGTTATAACTTAGAGAGGGGGCCTTGGGGGTCCACATGAGTATGATGGGGAGGCATCAGGCTAACCCAAGGTGAACTGCGCAGGTCAAAGGAGAGTAAGGATGCAGTTAAGTTTTGGAGGGAGTTTGGCATTATAAAAGGAGGGGTTCTCACCTCATTTGGTTATGCATGATTTTATATTGATATTGAGAGCTAGACTTCTGTCTGCTTCAGCACGCCGGTTGTTTAGTCGGTCTGCAGCACTGTTTAGTGCAACCGAGTGTCTCCGATCAGAGATCTCACCCTTAGCCTCGGGGGACTTCGAGTGCCTGCCCTGGTAAGGTTATTTCTGGTTTCACCCTTAGCTTCGGGGGACTTCGAGTGCCCGCCCTAGTAAGGTTATTTTCTGAGTAACACCTTTCAGTTTCAGTGGGACTTGGTAGCACTTTTCAGCAGGAGAATTGGAGAGGAAGAAGCCCTCTTGTGGCTGCGCAGATCTGAGAAGAAGAGGACGCTGTTCCAGGAGAAAGAAGACGCTGATCAGCCTTGGAGAGTGAGGACGCTGTTCCAGGGAGGAGCCCAGCGATCCGAGGATACGCGAAACGGCGTTCCGGGGAGGAGGAAGGGCCAGCGAATCGATGCGAGAGTGAGGTATTTGTTCCGAGCGGGGAAGAGGAGGACGAGTCGAGAGCATATTGATAGATCCCGGAAGGAGATTGCGGATACGAGGGTATATTGTGAGATCCGGTCTAGATACGAAGAGATAACATCGAGATCCGACCTTGGAGGACTAGAGATACGAAGAGATATTGCACGGATCTAGCATAGATGCGAAAGGGAAAGCCCGTCGTCGATATAGGAGAGGCATGAATCTGGAAGGGCCGGAATCTGGTCTGGATTGCGAGCCAGATCCAGCGAGATGCGAGCACTTATGAGCAGCGATCATACAGGAGGAGACCAGATCTAGTGGCTTGAGGGTCGAGTGGCGAGACTTACTTGGCCGTTTTTGGCCTTGAGGAGTTGAGCTTTTCATCTGGAGGGTTTGGTGACCAGCACCACATCTGTTTCAGCGCTGTCACTAGCAGAGACAGCGTTTTCATTGGTGAGGGTTTGGAGTATTGATATCAGCTATCTTTTGGTCTTCAGCTCATAGTTCCGGTGCAGTCCAGCTTCAGTCTTCAGAGCAGTCTTCAGCCAGCTAGGACGCTGTCCTTGTTGCAGCCATTATTTGTCTGAGAGGGCCTCCACTTGCCTAGGGCAAGGATAGGTGCATTTATTCTGATTTTCTTGTACTCCTCTCTATGTACTTTCAGATTAATAAAATGGCTCAGTTTTCTGGCATTCTATGTGTATTGGTTTCATGATCTGGTTCAGCATTGTGTTTTCTATATCTGTCTAGCATATTTCTGTTTATTACTGGTTATTTCCCTTTGGGGATATTACATAAAAAAGAAAGCTACTGGTAAAAGTCCCTTTGAATTAGTTTATGGCTTGGATGTAACTTTGCCTGTTCACCTTAAATTGCCAGCTTACCAACTCCTTCAACATTTTTCCACTGATAAAGATGCTGTTCAAAATAGAATTGATCAGATTGTGGAGTTGGATGAAACTCGTAGGAAGGCTTTGAATAATATGTATAAGAATCAATCTAACATTAAGAAAAGCTTTGATAAATCATCTAGATCTAGATATTTGCAGGTTGGAGACATGGTATTGCTTTGGGACAGAAAAAATGAGAAGCCTGGAAAACACAAGAAATTTGACAGTTTGTGGCTGGGACCTTATATTATCAGAGGCATTGCTGGACCAAACTCATTTCACTTGAGCACATTGGAAGGTGAACCACTGCAGCTACCTGCGAATGGCCAATTGCTCAAGTTGTTCTTCAAAGATGACATCTGATGCCATTTGGGCATCCTCTGTATTGTATTTCTAACACTATTCCTTGTTATTTCAGGATTTCATTTTGTAGTTAGAGTAGATTTATTTTTCATGTTAAGTAGAATAATGAATAAAAGAAGAGCTTCTACTTTTCATGTACTTAATGTTATATGATGATATTTGGATGGACACTACTTATATAATTTTGTGTGTTGCTTGGATGCAGATTCTGGATTCTCACATTCCTTCGATGAAGCAACGTGTCCCCAAGTAGAGCCAGATGTTGACCACACTTTGTCAACGACCCCATAGCAGTACACCCCCATTTTTTCAAATGGGACTTATCATGTTTGAGGCTCGTGTCATCCAGATTTCATCGTCGATCGACAGTTTTTATAATGATGTAAACCCATTCTGCATTTTATGATGTAAATGATCTAAGTAAGACCGTCCATGTATGTAACAACCTAGGTAAGCCTGGTATGTTGTTGATGACTTCCATCCTAGGAGGTTTTTTGTCTCACTGATTCACGAAAGTGATCGGCAGAGTTTTTCCCTCCAGCCTCACCCCAAAGCTAGTGTGGATTTTGTCATCGGCATGCTAAGTGAGTCCTAGTGTTTTTTATCGAGTCCTTGTAAAAGTAGTTTGAACTACTTGGTCTACTAGATCATATGTTGAGTCGCAGAACTGGGTATTTATTTGAGGGTCTATACGAATGGGTTTTCCCCCTTCATGTATGTAAATGTATTATCTCATGTAAAAGAGGGTTGAAAAAATAATTATAATCCCCTCTTGGTCAATTAATTAAATTTTCTGGTCAATTAATTAATAAAATCCTAAACCAAAAATTTAATTAATTTAGGGTCCTAAATTAGGATTAAATCTTTAAAGGCAAAATTTGTGGGTCCTTGGAAAATGATTTTGACTGCCCCAGGCCAAGGGAATATTGAGAATTTTAAGAAATATTGGACCCTTGGGCCTTGGTGGTTAAGTCAAGATCAAAATTTTGGGGTAATTAACTCAAAAATAATATTTTTGAGTTAATTAAAATTGAATTAAATGATAAATTCGTTTTTTTCCCAAAATTTTAATTTCAACGCTCCGGATTAAAAGATAATTAAATCTTTTGGACGGTTGAGATTATTTTGACGAGGATCATCCAAACTAGCCATTAGAGATCTTGTCCTATAAATTTAGAGGTCTTTGTCAGTATTGAGTCATCCGATCTCAGAATCGTGTACTGGTCTTGGAAGCTCTTGTGAATTTTTCTTGATGAATAAAGCATAAAGACTTTGGGGTTACAAATCTTGATGTTCCTTCTCAGATTTATGTGGTAAATTGTCTCTAAACTCTGCTACTTGGTTTCTTGCATTTTATGGTTGATGGCCTACATGGATTAATCTGCATACAGGTATCTTGTGCAGTTTTCTGGGTTTATAAAATAACATTCTGATTTCTCTGAAAGGGTCTCATGTTGTTTTCTTAAATCTCTATCGATCTAAGATTCAGATCTAAGTGTGCAGGGAATTATTTTTCTTAAGATTGGGCGTCTGGGGAAGTCTTCGGTTGGACCAGCCAACTCTCAATAAACATAAGTCTAAAAAGCTCATTATTTGTTAAATTCCAAGTCTATCTTACGAAATTGGTGGTTTTGCAGGGTTTTCTAAGGCTTGTGCCTCTCCCAAAAAAATTTAAATCTCTGAAAATTGTGCTAAAATGGATTTCAAATTTGACCATGAGGGTTTTAAATTGTAAACTAGTTGTAAATTTGTAATTTTTCTGTAAGGGTTTAATCGTTTCTTGGTGTGTGTCTTCAGATCTGGCTGGTTTCTTGCAGATTCAGGGTTCAAATCGAATTTTTTTTTAAGATCTGAGGTAGATCTACCCTCCAAAGGCCAGATTTGGCCTCAAATTACTACTGTGGATAAAGTCAGAGTGCTATTTGATTTAGGGAAGATCAAAATCTGGGTTTGACAGAAAAAAATTTCAAATCTGCTGGACAAATTGAGGTGTGTTGGGTTTGTTGAGATCATTTTCTGCATAAACGATGTCCTTATTTCCACTGCTCAGCCTCTATTTCCCTCACACCATCTTTCCTCCTCCTTATACGTTGACCCTTCGACGCTTTCATTCCTCTACGTTCTCATTTTTCACGCCACTGTTTTCCTTTCCACCGCTCTTCTTTCCACTCGAGCCCACCGTCCCTTTCATCAAGCCTTCTGCAAATCGTCCTTTGCTCCAAACTCCACTGCGTCCTATGCTGTCTCTGCCATTCGATCCAACTCCTCACGAAACCTCTCCTCCACATCGAAGTCCCTCATCGTCCGCTGCTCCTTTGTCTTCATCGCGTCCATATCCTCTGCGTCGTCGACCATTTGCTTAGCATGCAGCCTCGTCCTGCACGTCAACCCAGCCGTCTGCATTTCTTTTGACTCCGCCATAGCTTCCCTTCTTGAAACGTCGAGCTCTTGACTCATGGTTTCTCCGCGTCCATACTCGCTCAATCGACCTGCAGAACGACAAAGCAACAAGCGCACACATAAATTCGAAATCCACTATATGCTTTTGCCCTTTTAATTGGATTCGATTTTTCTTTTTAGTGTTAGGTGTTCATTTAATTCAGATTTTGCTATTTAGTTTTCTTTTAGATTTGTCATTTTCATTAACATTAGCTTTAGATTTTAGTTTTGTTTGGTTTAGTTTTATAATTTAGATAGGTTTGGTTTTTAGTTTAGTTTAAGTGTTTCGATTATTGTTGTTAGCCTTAGTGTAGTTGTATAATTTTAATTGATTTTAGTGTTGGGTTTTTTTTTTTTCTAGCTTGGTTAAATTTAGTTTAACTTTTGTTAGATTACACCTTGTTTTAGAATTAGATTTTAGCTTTGTATTTACTAGATTTTAGACTTCAAATTTTTGTTTTAGTTTGACTCTTAGTTTTAGATTTTTGGGTTTAGTTTTAGTTTAGAGTGCTAATTTGGATATAAAAAAAAATTTTAAAAATCAAAATATAAAAATATAAAATAATAAAATATAAAATTCAAAAAATATTTTAAATTTTTAGAGTTTGTTTAGTTCTAAGTTTCATTTTTTAAGTTTTGATTTCATGAAAAATAAAACAAAAAATTATAAAACATTATAAAAATTCTCAAAAATATCTTTGATAGTCAAATGAGCTTTTGAAATTTTATCTTAAGAGTGACTATATAAAATCTTTGATTTGTCTGGATCGAAATTAATTGAAGCATTTTAAATCCTGGCATTTTCATCTTATTGTTTCATGGTTGTAGTGTCTTTCATTGAATATCATTGTGATCAATCGTGTTTCAATAAGCAGCAGTTAATCGTCACTTACTTGTTTGTAATTGCATAACGGGATTTTGTTTGACTCCACTAGGCACTGGTCTTAAACGTGAAATCTAATTTAGATCTACAGAATCTCGTTTATTTTATCAAGTATTTGATGTCTTAGTTGTGTCTCTTGGATTCTTCATCCTCATTTCTAATAGGCTCTACCTCCCTTAGCTTGCAAGGAGACAGCTTAAATAGAGAGATTGGGGATAAAGGTGACAGCCCCCGATACGGCGTTATCGCGGTGCCTTATGCAATCTGTCAGACAACGGGACTACTTCCGGACATCGTTTTTCTGTGATGAGTTATACTCCTCCACCATGGCATCCACCTACACCTAACAACAGGTGCCTCAGCTAGAGGGTTCTCAACTTTGAGTTACCAAGGCACACGCTATCCATCGGAGTTGCCTCGTCACCCTCTTCGAATCTCTAAGGGCTCCAACAAACCTGTTATCCTTTGAGATTTGTTGCTTGAAGTTCTCTGCTCGGAGTCTTCCCTTTGGTGGTGGGGCGCTCTCACTAGCTCTGTAGGTTTTTGAGGTTGTACTAGTGGATCTTCCTCAATCTGCATATCTGTAGCCATTTCTCGGCATTTCCTGAAGGCTCTTTCCTCCATGAATTTCACGTCCCACCTTACTACTATCTTACTGCTTTCTGGAATATAGGTGCGATATGCTTTCGCATTTTCACTATAGCCCACAAGATAGCCCTTTTCTGCAGTCTGATCCAGCTTCTTCCTCTTCTCATCTAGAACGTGGCAATACACCATGCTGCCAAATATCTGAATATGGCTCACCTCTCTTGCTGCCTGTGAACACACTCTCAAGAGTTACCTTCCACAATGCTCTATGGGGTACTTTGTTCTGCACATACACTGTTGTATTGCAAGCTTCTGCCCACAAAAATTTGGGCATATCTTGGTCATACAGCAATGCCCTTGCAGCCTCTACAATGGTCCGGTTCTTCCTTTCTGCAACTCTATTCTGCTTTGGATTGTATGGAGTTGTCCATTCTCTCTTGATGTCTTCCTTTGTGCAGAAACTGGTGAAGTCTTTATTGATATACTCTCCACCATTATCCGACCGCAGCTTCTTGATCTTCTTTCATGTTGAGTCTTCTACCAACGCTTTGAACTCTTTGAACCGTTCAAAGACTTCATCTTTGGTTTTGAGAAAATAGATCCAAGTCTTTCTGGAATGATCATCAATAAAGGTAGCAAAATACTTTGCACCACTGAGAGTGGCTGTGGACATTGGACCGCAAATATCTAAGTGTATCAACTCCAATACGCTCTTGGCCCTGCTGCTGCTTCTTGGAAATGTTGCTTTAGCATACTTCCCTTATACGCATCCCCTGCAGACTTCATCTCTCCTTGTGCTGAGTTCAGTAGCTCATATGACAGTCTTCTTGAGAATCCTCAAGGCTCCATGATGTAGATGTCCCATCCTTCTATGCCATAATTCATTCAAATATCTTCTATCCATACTGTCAATCAGAGCCACGGGGGATTCAAGCTGGAGTTTATATAGTTTATGACTCCTTACTCCAATTTGTGCCTTCTTGCTCCAGCTAGGATGTTTGACATACACTTTGTTTCCAATAAAGCATACGTCATAACCCTTGTTCTAAAGCTAAGACACTGAGAGTAAATTCATTCCCAGCCCTGGTACATGCAGAATGTTTGTGGCCAGAATCTTGTTGCCAACCTCTGTCTGAAATGTTATGGTATCTCTTCCAACGGGAGTACACTTGGCCTTGTTTCCCGTAGTAATCTGGAAGTTCATCTATTCTTCTTAGTAGCTAGAAAAACATTCTTGAACCCCCGTCATATGAGAAGATGCTCCACTGTCAATATACCAAACACCTGGAGGAGTCGTGCTTGACACACAAGCGAGATCCTCCTCTAGTTTGGATGCCAGCACTGTCATGTCAAGTTCCCTGTGCGTTCCTGGTGCTCTGGGGGACTGCGTGAACCATTCCGAGTGTCGGATCTTTGGTCCATACCAGATCCTCCCTTTCTGTCTTTAGCCTTTTGCTCTGATACCATGTGAAATTTTCAAGTCTGAAAATTATTACTGCAATGATTGATTTATTTCGCCTACTTATTAGATAAGTTATTTACAGATGCTTCAGTGAATTTTGAAATAAACACAGTTGCAGTACTTCACTCTAATCAAAAGCAGAAGAATAGAAATAACACATGTAGCACAATAGAAACAACCATATGAACACATTTATTTTTGGACAATTGTCTTCGGAAAAACCAAATGTGAGAAAACCAATGCAGCAGATGAGGGTTTGTATTTATCTTCAACAATGAAAAGATCTTTTACAGAAGTCTTGGTGAGAAAAGTAAATTAGCATACACCTGGCATGAATTTTCCAGACACTCCGGAAGAATTCCCAACTAATGGGGTGACCACCTACACCCTCTGCGTCATCCTATGTAGCTGATCTAAGCAGTCCCTCCCTGGACTGCGTAACTCTGCGTGGAGGGGCTGGTGTTGCTGCTCAGCACTCCCTTCCCTTCACCCTTCTAGACTCTCCTTCTCCGTTAGCTGACTTCTCCGTCCTCATTCTGCCTCTGCAACCCCGCCTCTACAAACTCACCCACTGAAATCGAATTCTCTTACTTCAGAATCGATTTCCTTCGGGTACTGAGAATGTCCTCGGCTTGATTTCCAAATGACACTCAAGCCTCTTCTTATAGTCTTCTCGTTGATGAATCAACGACCAAGATTATATCTTTAATCAATGGCTCAGATTAAAAGATGACTTGATCTTCATTTTCTAGAATATTCACACTTTGCTTTATTAATACCCTTTAATTATTTAATTTCCCTAAGTTTAGACTTAGGGTCTGCATTAAAATAATTAATTAATTTAATAAAGCAATATCTAAGTGGAATTTCCACAAACGATTTCTGGGTTCTCTGGATAACTGTTGTCCAAGCCTCTCCACCAATTTTGAGACTTGGAACACTTCCCGATGCTATAAAATCAACACTGAGCTGGTTACGTTGGCTATAAATCTCAGGGCCGTGTTACTCACCATTTGCTTCCCAAATTTCATGGTATCTTGGATATATTCACTGCCAGAGAGAGGACAAATTTATACCTTTACAGCACTGTGGAGAAGGGATGAGTAGCTGAACCTCAAGGTCGAGTTTTGTTCAATGTTGTAACTAAAAAGGCCATGCTCTGAATTTACAGTGACCGAGTTTACTCACAAAGGAGGGTCGAATCTCCATTCCTGTTGCCTACCAAGTGTACTGTGGAGAGACACTAAAAGGAGGACAAATTTCTCCCTGTGTATACTCAAGCTCTTGCAAGTATTGCTTCTGGAGCTATGTTCCATATCAAAGAAAATTTTTGGGCTGTATGGTTGGAGGTACCATTGCTGACTCAAGGAAGAGGCTGGACGGATAAACTAACTTTATGGTATCTCTACGGTGGTATCAATATTAAGGCACCTTTACAGCAACCGCATATATGGTATTCTCATTTCAGTGGTGGTATATTTGTGTCATTACATAGTGGTTAGTTCTAACGTTCTTTTGGAGTAACTTGTCTTGGCTCATTCTCCATATAGAGGTCACACAATATTTTTTGTGGCCCGCATAATGAACTCATATATTACAGTGAGTTATTCACGGTAATCATACCTATGATGAATGGACATTGAATCTCATTATATGACTATGACAGTAACCTCTTCATATATCCTTGACCTTGATGCATGACCTTATGACAGTATATGACAATATTCATTGTTGCATATCCTTGATCTATTTGAGAATGGTTGGCTGAACACTTTTATCAAATGATCGCTCCGGCATCAGAGTTGCAGATTGAATAAGAGTGTTCAAGGCAATGTTTTGAAAATCGCGATCCGGATTAAATCGGCGAAGGGAAAAAATCAGAAAAAATCGTAAAAATCGGGAAAAAATCAGCACATACAAAAATATTCAATTTTTTTAATATCTAAAGCATCCACAGCATAAAATAAATGCATTGACACATAAATACGAAAAAAAAAACTAATATATAAGATGTGTAATATCATGTCTAGTGCTACATCACACATAAAACTGAATCATATCCTGAATACTAAGTCCTGAGTTTCAAGAGTCAACTCAGCCTCAAAATAATAAATATCAACAAAAAATATAATAATGTATCTCATATCATGAGTCGTAATGTCATATACAAAGGAATGTCAATGCACCATATAACCTATGGTCCTATACTACTGATTTCCTCTGCCCCTCTTGCGAGAAAATACAGCAGCTTTGCCTTTCCCTCTAGATGAAGAAGCTGGCGGGACTGGCAATGGACTCTGTTGTGCTCTAGAAGTAGAAACTAAAGCACCAGAACGGGAACCTGAAGCACTAGGAGCTAAAGGAGGCAGACCACGTCCTCTACCGGTAACAGTGGTAGGTGGTGTCACCTCCTCCTCCTGCTCCTCCTGCTGCTGCTCCTCCTCCTCGTCCTCCTCCCCCTCCACTACCTCCTGCTCTATCCAATCAGGGGCTGACTCCATGACAGGCCTCTCAGCCTCAACCCTCCATTCAGCAGTGGTGTTAATCGCATCTAAAGAGATGGCCTCCATATCAGGTGTCCTCTCAAGTTGTCTCACCCACAATCTAAGACTGTAGTAGACGTAAACCATGTCATTGAGCCGCTGGGCCTCCAACCTGTACAAGGGTCATAAATTAATAAATTAAATATTTAAAAAAATATATATTTAATGAATTCAAAAAATCAGTTGGAATATTTTAAGTTTTTTACCTGTTGCGCTTTTTGGTGTGTATTTTTTCAAATACACTCCAGTTGCGCTCGCATCCTGAAGCGCTACATGTTTGGCTGAGTATTCTAATGGCAAGTTTTTGAAGTTTTGGTAATCTGCCACCGTAGCTCCTCCACCATGCATCTACAAGTTACAAGTTACAACAAATAAGATAAACTTATAAAGTTACAAACATAAGAAAAAATTTAAAATAATGAAAATCTTACCTGGCATTTTAGTAGTCCTATCCTGGACAGCCATGTCGAAGCTCAAGGTGCCACCTGCCATTCTGTATACCTCCATCTCTTTGGATATCTCTGCACGTTCTAATGGATTTGGCACCATCTTCTGAACACAAGTGAAAAAGCCATCCATGACCTCAGCATCAAATAGAAAACCACATGAATAAGCAAATGCGGGGTTCAGGAAGAGCCCTACAGCATGAATGGGACGATGGAGTGTGTTGTTCCATCGATCATCAATCACTTCCCATAAAAGAAGTTGTCTCTGAAACCCATCATCACCCTTATCATCATAATAGCTGCGAACAGCTTCTTTGGCCCTATCCATGGCCTCATACAAGTAGCCCATTGTGGGCTTCTCTCCATCCACCAATCTAAGAACCTTTACCAAAGGTTCGATGTACACCTCTTGCACTCCTTGAGCTGGCATTATGAGACCACCTATGAGATAGCCTCTCTGTGGTTTTACGACGATGATCGAAACACGTCACTCTCTCAAAAAGAAACATTCTCTTCAAATCCCACATAGAATTCAAAGAGGGGTTGAAGAGATATGAAACTAGTGGCAAATTGTGTAATAGCGGTAGCGTAACTCTTTCTTGTTGATAGATGTTCTCATCAAATGAAGCACGGATACATGAAAATATATATAAATTTTTGTAATTCTTTTTTATGATTCTACAATATCTTTGACAAAATCTGCAATATTCCCAATTAGCCTTGCTAGTGGAATATCTCATTTTTGTTTAATTTTGCCGCTTTAGTTGGAAATAATAAATAAAGTGAGAAATAAGAGCGGTCACCTCACTTTAGTCACCTCACTTTATAAAATAAAGTGTTTTCCTAGTTGATCAACGTTATAACTTAAAGAGGGGGCCTTGAGGATTACCAGGAAGTAATAAAGGAGGCATCGGGTGACCAAAGTCATGAGTCCAAGGAGGATTAAGTTTTGGAGGAGTTTGGCATTATAAAAGGAGAGGTTCTCACCTCATTTGGATCATTCATGATTTGATATTCTTATTGATAGGTAGACTTTGTCTGCTCCGGCCACGTGTAGGTTGTTTAGTCGGGGTGCAGCCTTTGTTTAGTGCACGAGTGTCTCGTTCGGAGATCTCACCCTTAGCCTCGGGGGACTTCGAGTGCCGGCCCTGGTAAGGTTTTTTGGTTTCACCCTTAGCTTCGGGGGACTTCGAGTGCCCGCCCTAGTAAGGTTTGTTACGAGTACACTTTTGGTTCAGGTGCGCGAGAGCTTGACGGCGGTTTAGAAGCAAGTACGAGGGAGGGAGAAGCCCTGATGTTTGCGGTTCATTGAGAGGGGAGACGGCTGTCTCATCCGGAGAGAGACCAAAGGGTTATTCGAGAGAGAGGGAGAGACGGCCATCACAGGAAGAACGTGATCCCGATTCGAAAGCAAGGGAGAACGTTTGGAATATCTCATTTTTGTTTAATTTTGCCGCTTTAGTTAGAAATAATAAATAAAGTGAGAAATAAGAGGGGTCACCTCACTTTAGTCACCTCACTTTATAAAACAAAGTGTTTTCCTAGTTGATTAACGTTATAACTTAAAGAGGGGGCCTTGGGGGTCCACACGTATATGAGGGGAGGCCTCACGCTGACCCAAGGTAAACTGCGCAGGTCAAAGGAGAGTTAAGTTTTGGAGGGAGTTTTGGCATTATAAAAGGAGAGGTTCTCACCTCATTTGGATCATCCATGATTTTGATATTCTTATTGATAGCTAGACTTTGTCTGCTTCAGCACGCCGGTTGTTTAGTCGGTCTGCAGCACTGCTTAGTGCACGAGTGTCTCCGGTCGGAGATCTCACCCTTAGCCTCGGGGGACTTCGAGTGCCGGCCCTGGTAAGGTTTTCTGGTTTCACCCTTAGCTTCGGGGGACTTCGAGTGCCCGCCCTAGTAAGGTTTATCCTGAGTTCTATCTTTCAGTTCCAGTAGCAGAGCAGCAGCAATTTCTGAAGCAAATCTGAGGGAGAGGAAGCCCTCTAGTGGCTGCGCAGTTCATTGAGGAGAGGACGCTGTCTCATCCAGAGAGAGGACGCAGTTTTATTCAGAAGGGTGAGGACGCTGTCCTAGGAAGGACGCAGTCCAGTTCTGGCAAGGGAGAACGCTGTCCATTTCTGAAGGGCAGGGTTGCAGATCTGAAGGTCTATTGTTAGATCCAATCTTGGAAAGGGTAGATCTGAGCAGCCACTTGCAGATCCAGTCTTGTATCTTGCAGATCTGGAGGTTTAGCCCTAGATCCATCTTGGAGAGTTGCAGATCTGAGGAAATATTGGCAGATCTGGTCCAGATCTGAAGGGTTAACATCAGATCCAGCCCTAGAGGCTGTAGATCTGAAGAGATATTGTCAGATCTAGCATAGATCTGAAGGTTTGGAGGCAGATCTGATAGGGGAGGACGCAGATCAGGAAGGGAAGGACGCAGATCTGGTTTGGAGGCTTCAGATCTGTCAGATCTGAGTGTTCAGGAGCAGATCCACTTGGTAGGACGCTGATCTGATGAGCAGGCTTGGGAGAGGCAGGCTCAACAGCGTTTTCTAGCCTTCAGAGGCTGATCCATTTGTCTGGAGGATTTGGTGACTGGTGCTCTATCTGTTTCTGCGCTGTCACTAGCAGAGACAGCGTTTTTCATTGTGGAGGGTTTGCAGTTGGAGATCAGCAAATTTATCAGTCTTCAGCCCCAGTACCAGCGCAGTTCATCTTCAGTTTGCAGAGCAGCTAGGACGCTGTCCTTGTCGCAGCCATTTTCTATTGAGAGGGTCTCCACTTGCCTAGGGCAAGGATAGGTGCACTTACTCTGATTTATTGTACTCCTCTCTATGTACTTTCTGATTAATAAAATGGCTCAGTTTCTGGTATTCCATGTGCTATGATTCAGTGATCTGGTTCAGTATTATATTTTCTATTGGTGTATTTCTGTTTATTACTGGTTATTCCCTTTTGGGGATATTACAGTGGTATCAGAGCATAATTCTGGCTCAGCCTGTGGTCTATGACATCCGAAAAGAAATCATACAGAGCAATAGCAGTTGCAATTCCAGAAACGCAGTTGGAAAAAGGGCCAAAATGAAAAGGGTCAAATTTTGAATTTTGGAAATAGGAAAAACGTTTTCTGGGTTTTTCTGGGTTTTGGGGGAGGATCACTTTCCCAAATTCCTGGAATTTTCTGAATAGTTTTCAGTGGATAAATCAGAGGTTGAAGTTAAGCCATAGTATGGTTTTGCAGCAGCCGTGCAGTTTCTGAGGAGCCTGTAGACATATAGCAGAAGGAGCTGATGGCAGGTGATGTGGATAAGAGGAGATTTAGGGAGACAGATCAGCGGAATCCAATGGAGGCCATGTTTGCGAAGTTGACTGAGAAGTTGACTGAGAAGATGGATGCATTCATGCAGGAGGTAACCAAGAAGGTTGCAGAGAGGACGCAGAAAGAACCCCCTAGGGTCTTTCAGGTGGGGGAAGGATCGGGCGCGTCTAGTTACATACCGGATGCTATTCCCATTGTGACAGCGCAGAAGGTCGATTCCATGGACACGCGACCTACCATGCCTACTTTCCCGGTAGAGGAAGAGGAGCTAACGGAACCAGGAGAGGTGAATCTAGCTCAACATGCGACTCTGTTTGCGGATTGGCGGAGCATGGGACAGGAATTCATGGATGCTCTCCCTTTCTATCAATATATCCAGTTCAGATGTGGCGGCAAGACTTATGAGCAGGAGCGACACAAGGGACGTGGCTCCCACCGTGATAGTCACCGTGCAGCGAGCAGATTCCATTTACCGACATTTGACAGGTCATCCAGGCGCTCAGGAAGAGCTTGGGGGGACAAGTTGGATACCTCTTTCCAGCTTGACCGAGTATCGGAGAGGAAAACCATTAAAATGGTTACCTCGCACTTGGAGGATGAGGACACACAGGATTGCAGGGAGTTCGAGGATACACCTAGTGTGACACAGGACTCCCCATCATTAGAGACCTCCTTGACCGTGCCGGTTGATATCGTAGTGGAGGGGATAGAGCCTACCCCGGTAGAGCCATCCAGTGAGGTGATGACTGGAGCCGTGTCCGAGTCTTCGGATGGTAGCAGCACACAACAGATGGGTGAGGTGTCAGGAGATGTATCCACCCTCGATGAGGTAACGGCAGGTACAAAGATATTGGATGATGGTCGCAGACAGCAGTATCATCGGCTTCGGACGGACTTTCGAGTTTTGAGGGAGAAGGCCGCGTTGGTACGAGAGACCATTTTGTTGCAGGACCAGGAGCTGGAGGGTATGAGAGCGACTTGTGCCAAGTCAGCGGCCAAGTTGGTCCACATTGGGGAACAGCTGGATTCCCTGATGGTACAACCAGAGGGCACATTGGAGCGTCAGATCATTCCCCTTCAGGTATGCATGGATGGGACTGGCGGTGCTGTTAAGTCATCTCTTCCCGTTGGAGAGGGAGAGGCAGAGCCACCTAGTCAGATCTCATATGTTGACTTGGATAGCGGTATGAGACGATCAGAGTTGTACAGGGTACAACATCCATATGATGAGATTGGATGGAGAGAGATTTTGAGTTGGTACTCGGTGGAGCGGGCTATGGAACACAATGATTTGGTTCCCTTCTCACAAGAGCAGATAGAAGATGGAGGACCTCTTCGGATGGATAACATCTCTCATGCTTGTGTTGGACATCCCTTGAGCCATACACATCATGATGGGAGGTTTTTGCCTACCACCTATTTGATTCTTGATAGGATCTCAGTGATTCTTGAGAAGTTTATAATTCAGATTCCCACAAGGTGCAAAATCAGAAATTTGATTTGGGAGGATGGTAGCCCTCATGGGAGGAGTACCAGGATGAGGAGAAGGAGGCATCCACAAGTGATCGAGTGGATGGGGATGATGAGCAAGAAGCTAGGAGGCTACTTGCAGATCGGTGATACCAGGCAGCAGGAGGCTTGGCTGCGCTGGTTAATCTTGAAAGAGTTTGGCCATCACTTGGCAAACACTCTTCCTAAGAGTAGGAGGATGGGGAAAAGATGGATGGATACTTGCATCATTGAGCAGCATAGAGTATGGATGCATGGTGTTGATGTGTTACTCATATCATTCATTGTGTCTTCATCACATGAGTGGTTTGATGGAGGTATGGAAAGGCAACACAATATCTTGTTGCTTGGTTTGTTCATGGGAGAGCAAGGGCAGATTTGCTCTCACACTTTGTATGACGTTGCAGGAGGAGGAGATGGCACTATCTCCATGGTCTTTGATGGGGAAGCACTTCCCTCTTGGGAGGTATTCCATATTTATTGCAGCATTATTAGAGGAATCTTTGACAAGGAGCATGTTAAAGAACAGGGTCTTGTACTGACAGGAACTCATTTGCATGAGCCCACAACGTTGTCACCTTGGAGCAGAACATTATGGATGAAGTGTGCGCAGCAGAGATATGGTGGATCTATAACCCATAGGTCTCAGGATCACTTCATACTTATTGCACTTACAAGAAGTAAGGATGATAGAGACATCTATGGCACATCCTTCTTGACTTGGGTTTCCAAGCATAAGGAGGATTATCTTCTTGCAGCACATGGTTCAGTCTTCTTCATAGCAGGTCGACACTTTATGGAGGACTCATTCATGGACCCATGTACCATCTTACTGCCGGCATATGGTGAGGGATTTGTTTATACATTCATTGATTGGCACCCTCTTACCATTCTTATGCAATGCATTGCTTCACAAGAGGGCAAGCTTGTCACATTGCTCCATGAGTTGTATTGGGCCAATCTACATGATGGAGGTAGCCATCTCTTTTGTGGCCTTGGGCAAATGTTTTATCATCACATGTATGTTCATTTGCAGCACTATACCAGGTATCATATAAAGACATGCATGGGTGACATAAGCATTTTGCCTTGTACTCTTATCAAGCAGCAACTTGTAAAACTGCGCTGTACTTGTTTGGGAAGCTGTTGGTACCTTCTTGCACCACAGGAGACCTTCGGCATTTCCTTCATTTTGCTGCTGATCATGTCTTCATTTGCTGATATATATTAGATTTGTATGGGAGGCTTGATTATGAGGGAGACACATGAGCTGGATGTGTCCGTGAGTGGGAAAAATTCTCACAATTTCCGCACTACATGTTCTAATGGGAGCATGGGAGGAGGCATGGCCACCACTACTTTATATGCGTTCTCTTTTGATGTGGGCCATGAGATCGATATTCATCCATTGTACAGCCATGGGCAAGTGTTTGGACCTATGTTGTTGTCATATTCCGCCATTTGCTATCCATTAGTAGATGTGTTGGATCTTGTACATTGCTTGCCATGTGATTTTCTGAGGTTGCAGTGGATGAGACTGCACTATGGTTTGTTTTGGGCCAGCTTGTTCTTCATTGATGGAGGAACCTTCTATGGAGGATTGTTCTTCACTTTGCCATTGAAGGGCAATGATTTTGCAGCCCAAGATCAGACTTTCAGCTCACCTTCATTACCAGAGCTTGAGGTGGAAGGAGATTTTCAGGAGTTGCCTTGTCAGGAGGTGGCTCATTTGGTTTGGATGATTGCTTGGGGATGGAGGATCCACATGAGAGAGATGTTCCTCACTTCATGCCTTGATTGGAGAGAGGCGACGAGTTGGTTCACAGTTGATGGGCCAACTTACACAGTCATAGATGCAGAACAGCAGCGGTCATGGTCTCTAGTCATAGCCAGGGGCAGTGAGCAGTTCGAGTCACGGGACTTGTACAATTATTGGCCACAGTGGCGATGGGATCCGGGAGGACTATTGATTGGCTGGTACCATGAGAGGCCAGTTTGGGATCCTGGCGTTGAGATATCCCTTCATATAAGGGTGATGCAGGAGACAGGGAGGTTTCAGTGGGACCCAGGCACATTTTGCAGTATCGGCAGGGAGCATCAGCTAGAGAGTAGGCTTGTTCCAGCGTTGCTTGAGAACAAGACATTTTTGCCGGATGAGGATGCCACGGGGGATAGTGAGCAGACTTTACAGCATCCATCACTTCAGTTGCTTGAGGACAAGCAACGTTTTGCCGGGGGAGACTGTAATATTCCCAATTAGCCTTGCTAATTGGAATATCTCATAGACTTCTGTCTACTTGAGCACGCTGGCTGTTTAGTCGGTCTGCAACACTGTTTAGTGCGACTGAGTGTCTCCGGTCGGAGATCTCACCCTTGGCCCTGGGGGACTTCGAGTGCCTGCTCGGGCAAGGTATTTCTTCAGTCTTTAGCAGGTGATTTGGTTGGGTATTTTGTTGAGGAGCTGAGCTTCATTGGGTGACTGCGCAGTCTTTGGAGGGAGGACGCAGTTTGAGTTGGAGCTGCTTAGTGGTGGGGATTCCTGCAGGAGATTCAGTGCTATTTCGGTGTGGAGGTTCAGTATTTATTAGTTGGAGGATTTCCTGAGGAGTTTGTGGCTTCATCTCAGCATATTTCGTTCGGCATTTGCGCTGGGCCTAGAGGGACAACATTTTTCCTTGAGGAGGGTTTCTGGGGTGATTTTCGGAGGCTGACCATTTTCTATATGGTTTCTGGGTTTTGTCCGGGGTGGTGAGTTCAGGTGGTCTGCAGATTTTCAGCTCATTCCGGCAAGGGGACCAGCCTCTAGCTTCAGTCCATTCCAGCAGCAGTAGTTTACGGTAGTTTCTTCCAGCAGCTGGGACGCAGTTTCTTGTAGCAGCCATTTCCTGTTTTTCTGAGAGGGTTCTTCACTTGCCTTGTGCAAGGATAGGTGCATTTATTCTGATTATCCATTGTATCTCATTATATTCTCAGATTAATAAAATGGCTTAGCATTTCCGGCATTTTTATGTGTGTTTGCTTTATGTTCTATTTCCGGCATTTTCTATATTGTTGTATGCTTGTATTGCTGTCTATTTCCCATTCGGGATATTACACGCACAGTCTTCCTTTGTAATATTCCCAATTAGCCTTGCTAATTGGAATATCTCATTTTTGTTTAATTTTGCCGCTTTAGTTGGAAATAATAAATAAAGTGAGAAATAAGAGGGGTCACCTCACTTTAGTCACCTCACTTTATAAAATAAAGTGTTTTCCTAGTTGATCAACGTTATAACTTAAAGAGGGGGCCTTGGGGGTCCACATGAGTATGATAGGAGAGGCATCAGGCTGACCCAAGGTAAACTGCGCAGGTCAAAGGAGAGTTAAGTTTTGGAGGGAGTTTGGCATTATAAAAGGAGAGGTTCTCACCTCATTTGGATCATTCATGATTTGATATTCTTATTGATAGCTAGACTTTGTCTGCTTCAGCACGCCGGTTGTTTAGTCGGTCTGCAGCACTGTTTAGTGCACGAGTGTCTCCGGTCGGAGATCTCACCCTTAGCCTCGGGGGACTTCGAGTGCCGGCCCTGGTAAGGTTTTCTGGTTTCACCCTTAGCTTCGGGGGACTTCGAGTGCCCGCCCTAGTAAGGTTTGTTCTGAGTACACTTTTCAGTTCCAGTAGCAGAGTAGCAGCAGTTTCTGAAGCAAATCTGAGGAGGAGAAGCCCTCTAGTGGCTGCGCAGTTCATTGAGGAGAGGACGCTGTCTCATCCAGAGAGAGGACGCAGTTTTATTCAGGAGGGTGAGGACGCTGTCCTAGGAAGGACGCAGTCCAGTTCTGGCAAGGGAGAACGCTGTCCAGTGAGGAGGAGGACGCTGTCAAGTCTGGAAGGGAGGACGCTGTCCATTTCTGAAGGGAAGGGTTGCAGATCTGAAGGCCTATTGTTAGATCCAATCTTGGAAAGGGTATATCTGAGCAGCCACTTGCAGATCCAGTCTTGTATCTTGCAGATCTGGAGGTTTAGCCCTAGATTCATCTTGGGGAGTTGCAGATCTGAGGAAATATTGGCAGATCTAGTCCAGATCTGAAGGGTTAACATCAGATCCAGCCCTAGAGGCTGTAGATCTGAAGAGATATTGTCAGATCTAGCATAGATCTGAAGGTTTGGTGGCAGATCTGATAGGGGAGGACGCAGATCAGGAAGGGAAGGACGCAGATCTGGTTTGGAGGCTTCAGATCACCGCGTGGGATCCCAGTGTTTAGGAGCGGATCCATGGTAGAAGGACGGCCCGATCGATGAGCGGACTTAGGAGAGGCGGGGCTCAACGGCGTTTTCCTAGCATTCAAGGGCGATCTATTTATGCAAGGAGGATTTGGTGGCCAGTGCTCTATACGTTGCAACGTGTCACTGGCGAGGAGACGGCGTTTTTTCATTGTGGAGGTTTGCGATCGGAGATCGGCGATTTATGATAATCGACGGTACCAGCGCAGTTCATCTTCAGCATTCAGAGCAGCTAGGACGCTGTCCTTGTTGCAGCCATTATCTGTTGAGAGGGTCTCCACTTGCCTAGGGCAGGATAGGTGCACTTACTCTGATTTATTGTACTCCTCTCTATGTACTTTCTGATTAATAAAATGGCTCA